>JACWFO010000118.1:0-212736 GCA_019775505.1 Leucosporidium yakuticum
ACAAGGTTGTAGGAGTACTAGTACATTCTGCAGCATTCAATCCATCATCTCCCACCTCCCTCGCCGACCTCCCAACAGCTCAACCCTCGAAAAACTTCCGCTTTTTCGAGCGGCAGCTCCTCCTCGCTACCCCTCTGCAGCCTCCTACAGCCCTCCAAACGAACAAGAACGAAAGATGTCACGCGAGACATTGCGACCCCATCACGCATCAAATAAAAATACACGAGAGCTCAATTGTGAGCAAGCTCTCGCGGCTAGTAAAGCGCCGCACCCAAGTCCCTCGGTTTGTACATCCTCTGCGACTAGCCATATACGACGGAACAGGATCATTGAGGCTGCATAGGAGCAGAGTCCCACGCTGCCTCTGAGTGGTTGTTTCGTGCTTTTTGATGGGTCGGGTATATTTTGCGTGAAGAAGAGCGCGAGGTTGGGCGGGAGGCTCGGACTTGGCCGTTCGCGCTCGGGGAGAAATGGGAGCAAGGGGGAGGGAAGGGGCTTGGTCCTGCGAGGCGGTGGGTGGTGAAGAGGTGCAGAGTGGTGCAGTAGTGGTGTAGAAACCCTCTCGAAGTTGATGAAAGCGAAGGAAGGACACCCCGCCGGGGGAAAAGGAGCAGCAACCTCGGCCGAATCGAGCGCCGAGACGTCGAGCGCCAGAGGGCGAGCGAAGGAAATGCGAAATGCGAGATGCTAATGCAGTACGACACGAATGAATACAGATACTAAACCATAGACTCGTCCTCCAACACGAAATCATGCGACCCGTCAACGCCGTACATTGCGCGAGCAAGTTCGAGGTCTGCGAGGACGAAGAGTCAGTCCAAGCTCGAATGAAAGGGTCCATAAGACTCGAAATAAGCCTGGAAGATAAACTCACACAACCTAAACTGATAGGCGGCCATATCCTCCTCGCGCCAGTGATTCTCGGCCCACTCCTTGCCTTGCTCGCCGAGCCTCTTTGCGACATGATCATGGCTCCCTGTTCCGTCTGGAAGTCCGATGAAGTACGTGGCGGCATGATGAAGATCCGAGTAGTCGTTCTTGATGGGTACGTAGCTGTTGAGGGGGGAGAAAGCGTCAGCAAGCTTGCCGAAGCGCCGAAGCAACGGCGAGGGGGAAGACGACCGCAAGGAGCACTTACTGGTACCAGGGCATCACACGCTTGCTCCACCATTCGGAATACATCGTCGACTTAAAGATGAGGGAGCGAGTTGACCTGTGTAGCGAATCACAAGCGAACGGCGAAGAAGAAAGTCAGCTTCGCCGAGGTGATTTCCCGCCAGACAAGACCGAGCAAGCGATGACTCACATCAACCGGTGGAACCGACCGCTCCACGCATTCCCATCGACGTCCAGCATGTACTTGAAGCGATTCTGCTCATGGAACTGCATCGGCAAGTCCTGGAAGCGAAGTTGGCCCTTCATGATAGCGCAAGTCTCATCCGCGCCCTCAAACTGACTGCACTGAAGCGGTTGAGGGTGAAAAGCGATATCGAAGAGGTACTCGTTGATGCTGGCGGTGGGAGCGTTGAAAGACCGGACGGCATCGCCCGCCGAAGGGTCGGCGAAGAGGACGGTTCGGCGATCGTAGTCGTCGTTGGTGAGAGCGACTAGGCGAGGGCGTTGAGAGGACTTCCATAGAACCCCGCTCGAGTGCCAGATACCCGTCGTAGCGCCGCGCCAGAGAACCTTGGCCTGCTGCTTGTCCTCCCACAGCGGATCGTAGCCCGTCTCCATCGACCATTGGTCTTGCGGAGTGGCGAGGATGTCCGAGTGCATCGTCGTCTTGGAGAAGGAGATGATGGGAAAGAGCTTTCCCGGGGTGAAGCCACCACTGCGAGAATTGAAGGTCAGCGAGGGTAGCTCAAGTCTGACTCCGAGCGCCGAGCTCGGCGCAGGGCCAACGGGGCAGAACGAGACTCACGTAAGAGTTGTACCGTGCTGGATGGTGTCCAGACCATGCTTGCAGGGATCGGCAGCCTCAAAGTGCTCGGTCGAGACGAAGCTAGGCTGCACGGGCGACTGTCCAGCGAGGAGACCGGCTTGAAGGCGACGAATGGGCGAGTTGGGCTTGCACGTCTCGGCCCAGTGAGAAGCTGCGAATCCATGATCGCCGAGATGTTCCTCCTGCTGCTCTGCACTGAGCTCTGTGGTCGGTGAGAGAAAGGCCAGTCAAATTGGGCGACCGCGGAACGAAATAGGGGGAGAGAGAGCTCACTTCGACCTGCTCGGGCGTAGTCGACGTGACGCTGCCTCTGCTCGCCACTTACTAGCACACTAGGTCCATCTTCAATCGAGAAGGGGATGAGCATGTCGGGAAGGTCGGCGGCGAAGCGCTGAAGGGTGACGAAGGAGAGTCAGCCCATCGCCGAGCTGCTTTCTCACGTCCAAGCTCACCTTGATCAGCCCGAGATACTCGTAGGCTCGGTGCGCGTTGGCAGTTGGCATGCTGAGAATGCTCGCCTCGCCATCCTTGACCTCGATAGCCCAAACCGAGTGCTGAGGCATCTTGCCGCCGCCGTCCTTTACGATACTGATGATTTGCTGCAGGAGGTCGGGGGACTCGAACGAGAGGAAAGGTTCAATATCATCGTTGATTTGGTCGTCTGCGATAGATCGAGCGTAACGTCAGCTAGCGCTCCCCATTACGCCTTCGCCGAACTCTCTCAAGACGACCTGAACTCACATTCATCGACAAGAACGACCGAGTTATCGGTCGAAAACTCCCACCAAGCATCAAAACCCTTTGGTGGTGGCCTCTTGTAGCGCCTCTCATACTCCTCTACTGCTTCCTCGAGAGTTTGGCTTTGACGTTCGAGCATGGCGTTCCATTTCGTCTCCGCTTCTTGAATGAGGTAGGTGATGGGATGGAGCTGATCCCCATGCAAAGAAGAAGAGCTACGCTTGTCGAAAGCGCCCTCGTTGTCATGGAGGTGGGAGGGAGGATGCGAAAGATGTTGCGCCGAGGAGTGAGAGGAAGAAGGGCTGACGTGGTGTAATCGAGTGCCTCGAGGGATGTGCACGGCTACCTGAGGAGCATCCTCTGGGTAGAAGAAGTAACCATCACGCTGGGAGAAGCCGTGTTTGGAGGGTGCGGTCGTGTGCTGGATGCGAGCGCGAAGTCGAGAAAGGAGACGACGGTGGAGGGGGGATGGAGAGTCGGAGAGGTCTGGTGTTGAGTTGGGATCCTCTGGAAATGCGTGCGAGATGAGAAGATGACCGAGAAGAAGAAGCGGGAGGAGAAGGATGGGATGCGCTCGGTAGCGAGGAGCTGGACGTTGAGAGTAGGGCTGGCCAACCGAGGAATCAGTCGTAGGGATGGCGATGCGCATGGCTGGTGTGCTCAGGTCGAACGAGGAGAGCAAGCTGTGGCTTTCAGCATTGTTTTCTCGTTAACCCCGCCCTCAAGATGATGGGAGACCGGCGCCAGCGTTGAGGGAGGAGGGCTCGGCGATGAGATTCTAGGCACTCTGCCTCGTTTCGGCAAGACTTGTCGAGCTCTAAGTGGCTGTTATGGTGCCGGTAAGTCGGTCGCGACCTCTAACGAGGTTCTTACTACTCCCAATTGTAGCCCCACTCTGCGCTCCCTCCTCGTTGAGACTGCAAGGGAGGAGAAAGGGGGAGTTGGAGGTTGGACGGGGTCCGCCATCAATTTCCCTTGCCCACCACCATCCCATGCTTGTGACCACTCACACTAAACTCTGATTGCACCCGACCTACAAGCGAGCGCCGCCGTATCTGAGTTCATCGCCCCCAGCGGTGATCCAGAGGCGAGCGCCGAGCAGTCTTTCCTTGTAGTCAAATCGAGCCCGAGCGACCTTCTCATGAGTCGAAAAATCACTATGCGCAGTAAACGATATCTTTGCACAACTACATCATGTCAGAGGCGGAGCAGAGGCGAAACGGAGAATCTAAAGTGGAGGGCGAAAGGCCAGCTCGGCGTGGGCGGAGAGGCTGCTGGGCTTTGACGGACTCAACAACCCGACTCACGGGAGGGCGTCAAAGGCAAAGTGAATCGTTCGTATCAAGCAGAGACGTCTCTCTGAAGCCCAGCTGCGATGCTGCGTGCAGGCCAGGAAACACTTAAGAGTCTCGACCGAGATCGAGAGCTGGCGCTTCGCTGTCCTCAGTCACGAGACTCGAGGCTTTAGAATGGGGATGAAACTGACACTGCAAACGATACAACACTATCTCACACGTCCGTCGTCACCGAACTGCCATCCCGCTCCTTCGCCAACATCGCCTCGAGGAGCGCGAGCGTGTAATGAGCATCGTTTCCCGCGTTGTGCAGCCTTCGAGTAGGGACCGAAAGTTCCTCGCAGCATAGTTCGAGCTTGGCCTTCCGTTTGGCGCGCGACCAGCCGCAGAAGATGGCCTGGGTGTCGAGGATGAAGACGCCCGAGGTGGGAGGCGAGGCGGACGAGAAGGCGTGGAGCTGGCGGTAATAAGAGGAAGTGTCGATGCCGAGGAGGTTGAGGGCGGTGATGTCGGAGCGAGGATCGTGCATGACGAGGAAGAGGGGTGATTCGGTGGAGAGCTGGGTGATGAGCTTGGAGAGGCGAGCGTGAAGAGTCGCTTGAGGGACGGTGACGGTCGTTCCAAAGTCGTAGTGCTGTAGGCGAGAAGATGAGCAGGAGATCTCGTCTCGTTTTCGAGGGAAGCGCTCACGTCTCGGGCGTCAGGACACCAGCGGCCGTTGCGCTTTGAGGCGTTCTCGGCGACGACTGTGAAGAGAAAAGGGTCAGCAGAGCACGTTCAAGGGAAACGGAAGCCATGCTCACCAACATGCGCATCCTCCCGCTTGCCGTTGACGAGCGTTGACCATCCGAACTCGGTGAGTAGGTCGTGATTCTGCTCGGCGAGGGGGGGTCAGCTCTGGGAAGCGGGCCAGCGCGATGCTTCGAGACGCGACGGTAGAATAGAGCCCAGGATAAGGGATGGAGAGGGTTCGAGAGCGACTCACAAACTCGTATGTCTCGACATCGCAGGCGAGCAAGCTGCCCTTTCCCTTCGACTGCAACGCCGACCAAATCCCTCGCAGCCTAACCAGCTCTTGATAAGCTCCTAGGGTCGAAGTGGCGTCCTCAGCGAGCTGTAGCTCTCCCATCTTCTGCTCAAGCTCCCGTGCGTTGGCGAAAGTCCTCCTTCTCCAGCCCGAGAGCTTCTCCCGGGGAAGATTCGAGTCGGCCTTCCACGAATTGGCAGCCCTGGTGGGTCCCATTAGGCTAGCGAGTCCAGCGCGAAGGACTACACATTGCTCATCCGAGAGGAAGAGCTCCAGCGCGCGATGGCTGACCGAAGCTTCGTAGAGGGGCAGAGGGCTGCCGAGCATGGCGAAGAGGCCGGGAAGGGTCATTTGTGACTTGAACCATCCCTTGGCGAGTGGATCCTTCTTGAGCGTGATCGAGTTGCGCCATTGGAAGAGCACTGCAGGTGAGTAGACGGCGCAGGTTCAGCGAGACGTCGCAAGCGCGTGGGGTCGGCACAAAGGGGAGCTGCAACGAGTGCTGCACCTCGACGAGCAGTACAGCAGCTGCAGAGAGATCAACTCACCATACTTGAGCGGGACGTAGATCTCGGTGCTCATGATGAGTCGCCCGCCGTCGGCTTGTTGAGTGTTGGGCGGGGAGGGTCGCGTCCAGCTGACGCCTGACGAGGTGTACGATTAGCCTGAAGCTAGTACAGCAGTAACAATGTACAAAAAGCTCACCTATCTCCTTGATGAGCGACCCGGCGAAACAAGCAGTTGTAGTCGGAGGGAAAGCGAGTCAGCGCTCCTTGTTCTCTTCCCAATCGCTTCGTTCTCGTCTAATCGCCTTCGACAGCTTCAAGAGCTGAGATGTCTTTCAATAGACTCCCCGCAGAGCTTCTCACACTCATCGCCAACGAGCTCTTCGCGCAGCTCGCCTCAGACTCGCCGGCCGACGAATGGGTCGAGCAGCGCTCGCTGGCAAAGCTCGCCGGGGTCAATCGGACATGCTATGCTGTATGCAACCCATTACTCTACTGCCATCCAGCTCTCGACGGCTCCTGTGCTCTCGGCCGATGGATGCTTGCGCTGCAGCGTTGGAACGAAGGAAGGAGCAAGGGAGATGCTCGCGAGCTGCCTAGGATTGAGAAGGTGCGCTTCGCATGTCCTAGTCCGATCGATGTGAATGGGTGCTGACCCTTTCCCCGCCCAGCTCCTCATTCTGTACAGCAACCGAGTGGATGGCGACAAATGCGCCGAGTGCGGGGCCAGATCTCACGATACGGAGTACAACCATGAAAGCCTCACCGTCCTCCTCGACTATGTACCTCTGCACTACTTTCACCGACTCCGAACCCTCTCCCTCTTCGATTCCGAGGTTCCCGCCGAAACTATCGCCCTCCTGCTCGGTCCTCTCGCTCCCCTTCGCCGCACCATCCAACATCTCGAACTCGACAGCTGCGGTCTCCAAAGCCACTCTATCCACTTCTTCCTCTTCCAGCATCTCCACTTCATCCGAACTACCATCGTCGCCAAGAGTCCACCGAGGAGGTTTCAAGCGCCGGCGTTGGCTTCGGAACGGCGTCGAAAGGCGGCAGTGACAGATTGGAAGCAGTTCAGCAAGCTCTATATCGAGATTCAAGATCATCTCGATGAGGCCGAGCGTCTCTGCCTTGCGCAACCGCCCACCCTTCACCCTTTCGCCGCCCTCCGAACCCTTCGCCTGTCCCTGCTTCACGCTACCTTCGATGGCGAAGGCAACGAACTCATCACCTTTTCTGCACCAACCTCTTCCCGGTATTGAAGCGCTTGGAGCTGGTGGGGAACTTGAGAAGAAACGAGGTCTGGCGGCCGTCCGAGCAGTTCTGGTTTCGGCGCTCAGTGTATCGGTGAGCCCCTTCGCCTTCTCGGTCTGCGCTGTCGAAGTAGATCTCAGCTGACTTTTTTTGTCGTCTCCCCTGCTTCACAGAGCTTCCCATCTTCCTCCCGCCGTCTTCCTCCCACCGCGGACCATCGTCCCCAGCGACATCCCTGTCACCCCTCCCGATTGGCAGCCTCTAACAGCGGCAGAGGTCGCCTCTCCCGAGTTCAGCGGCTACCGAGGACCACAACTTGACGTGCTCGAGATGGCGGCACTTGAACTGAGGGTGGGTTAGCGACGGATTTATGATTCGGAGGGAGCGGGGATGGGTGCTCGAGAGACGTTTGAGGCCGTTCTCAATCATGTGAAAGCTCAGAGGAGCTTGGTTTTCTCGTTCCTTGACTGGAGAGCCGCTTGAGAGCCCATGAACGCCGAGAGCAGCGAATGGTCTTCGCCGAACATCGCCGCCAACGCTCGTTAACGCTCTCGAAAGCAGCCCGTCGAGCGTTTACAGTTTAAAGCGATTTCAACATTCAAGTCCGGCTACTCGATCCCCTCGCCCAAGCCCTACATCCCGCTCTCAACTCCCGTTCCCTCATCTCCACCTCAAGTCGCCTCGCCCGATCTCACTCCACCAAATTCAGCGTCAACCCCGACAGATCCAAGAGACTCAAAGTCGGTCCACGATACGATTTGAAGGCGTCCGAAGCGACCTCCGTCGCCGAAAGCGGGAGCCAAAGCTGCGCAAGCTCGGCGGGGGAAGGAAGGAGGCCGGTGAGGACGGGTGGGAGGAAGGTAGAGGATGATCCCGAGGGTCTTAGAGCAGCGGGATGTTAGTTATATCCTTTTTTTAGTCTCGAAAGCAAGCAGCGCAACTCACTGGTAAATCGAGCGCCGAAGGAAGAACCGCTCCGAATCCATCAACACCCACGCTTCGAAGCTGCCGGTGATCTTGAGTTCTCGTAATGAAGGGAAGAGGTTGGTGCAAAAGATCAGGAAGAGCTCGTCGCCGGTCTCGGAGGCGATTGAGAGTTCGAGGGATTGGAGATTAAAGAAGGGGTGCGCCGAGGGCGGCGAGGCGAGGTAGAGCTCCTCCGTCTCCTCGGTCCATTCCGCATCGACCTGGATCGTTTTGAAGGCGTCGTAGTCCATAGAGATGGCGATCCTTTCGTCTTCTGACAAGTCACGGGTGCCGATACCCCACGCCCGAGAAGTGTGGTTGAACAAGAGATGCTGGAAGAGGAATTGGATGGACAACTCCTGCTCCATGCCTCCGCGTACGAGCTTGAAAGTCTCGAGGGTCTGTCGGAGGGGCTTCCCTGGACCGAGCAGATGGGCGAGGAGCGCGGCGGGGACGAAAGAGTCGGTGAAGGACAGGGAGCGGAGAATGAGGAAGGAATTGATGCCGAGGACAGCGTCGGCGCGTACGAGGCGTAGGAGTTGTCCGAAGGTACGGTCGTGGTCTTCTGTGAGGTGCTCCCACGAACTGCAGTGGCCGCACGAGATCTCGAACGAGAACTGGTCCGAGGTGATGTCGGCGAAGGAGATCTGCAGGTCGGAAGGGCGTGAGCTTCGTCGTAGACGCTACATGCGAGTAGCTACCTACAGCTGCCATTTCGGTTCCCTCGACTGCTCCTCGAATCCAGCAGCCCGCCTCCATCGTCCTGAGAAACGCGCCGAACGCCTCCTTGCCTACGACCGCCGGCTTGCGGATGAGCAGCGGCATGACGATGGTGTTGAAAAGTTGATCAACGCGAGCGAGCGCTGCGAGTGCTCCCTGCTCCCTGGGTTCAGCGAGGTGGCCTAGAAAGGACCGCGCGTTAGCAGGCGTGTGTTGGAGAACGGAAGAAGAGCGAGACTCGCCTGCAATAGCCCGTAGCAGCTCAGGCGGCAAGTCCAGTAGCTTCGCCATGGTGTAGCGGAGCAGTGTCGAAAGCGAGACGAGATGCGCGGAGGGAAAGAGAGCTCGAAGCTCGAGCGCCGCTTTCCCTTCGACCTCATCGCTACACGAAGACGACAGCACTACATTTCGCTCGAACAAGCCCTTCGCTGTGTAGCCTTAGCTCGCCCCAACATCTCACACACCTCCTAACACCGCGACTGCTCAGCTCGGCCGAGCGGCTTCAGACGCTTCTTTCCCTCCCGCCTCAACGATGGTTCCATGGCAAGACCGAGCAGCAGCTAAACGAGCGCAGCTGCATGCTAGCATCCCCTCTGCGTGGCTTCTTCCCGCCTCCACCCTCGCCGCCCCTCCCAGCGACGTCCGCTCCATCCCTCGCTCATCTGGCATCCTCAGCGAGCTAGAGCTCAAGATAACTGAGGAGGACAACGCCGCCGTGATTTTGGAGAAGATTAGGAGCCGCGAGTGGAGCTCGGAGCAGGTCACGCTCGCCTTCTGCAAGCGGGCAGCGATAGCTCAACAGCTGGTGCGCTCTCCGGCCTCTCCTCCGAGATCTGCACTAATACGCGCTCCCAATAGACATGCTGCCTGACCGAGATACTCTTTGATCGTGCTCTGAAGCGCGCCAAAGAGCTTGACGAGCATTTGGAGATGACGGGCGAGGTCGTCGGTCCCCTTCATGGTCTTCCCGTCTCGCTCAAGGAGCAATTCGACATTGAGGGCGTCGAGTCTACCATGGGTGAGTCGGCAATAATCTATACTGCAATCCTCCTAACCTTTCTCGCGCTACAGGCTTCGTTTCGCGCATCGGCCACAACTCGTCCAGCTCGGCCGTGCTCGTTTCACTTCTCGAGTCGCTCGGAGCCACCCCTCACTGCCGTACCAACATCCCTCAGACCCTCTTGGTGAGTGAGCTGATTTTGAACGCCGAAGAGTAACAACTCTGACCCTCAATATCACTGCAGAGCGACGAATCGACGAACAACGTATTCGGCCGAACGCTCAATCCGAGCAACACCTCGCTCACCGCGGGCGGATCTTCGGGCGGAGAAGCTGCGTTACTCGCCATGCGAGGCTCTCCTCTAGGAGTAGGAACCGACCTCGGCGGCTCCATCCGCAAGCCAGCGTCCTTCACCGGGCTCTACTCGCTTCGGCCGACATCTCGTCGTCTCCCTTACGCCGGCGCCAGCAACATCTTCGCAGGGGCCGAAGCGCTCGAGAGCGTCTTGGGACCGATGGCGAATAGCTTGGAGAGCTTGGAGGTCTTTATGAAGGCGGTGGTGGGAGCTAAGCCGTGGGAGTGGGATAGCCGGGTCGTTGAGAGGGAGTGGAAGGAGCAGGAGGAGGAGGGACGAAAGTGCTTTGCTATCATGAGATGGGATGGACTCGTCAGATGTCACCCACCGATTGAGCGCGCGCTGGACGAGGTCACTGAGGCGTTGCGCAAGGCGGGCCACGAGGGTCAGTCATCTCGCCACCGATTCCCACGGGCACGAACGCTGACTTCGCCCTGTGCTGCACAGTCGTCGAGTGGGAACCTCTTGATCATGCAGGTGCACAAGAGATCGTCGGCAAGATCTTCGACTCAGATGGCGGCGAGGACGTCAAGCAGTGGCTCGGCGATTCGGGCGAGGTTCGTTCTCTCCTGCCTTCACTTTCGTTCCTCCGCTGACGAAGACACGGTCTTCCACTACAGTCAATCATGCCGCAAGTTTTCACCTCGCAACACCCTGCTATGTCGGTGCACGAGTCGTGGCAGGTGCGCGCTTTGCTTCCTCCTCCTAAGCCTTCCATTGACTCTCGCCCCCTTGCAGCTCAACAAGAAGCGCGATGAGTACCGCCAGCTCTTCCTCAAGACATCGCTTGCTACAGCTGCCTCGACTCAGACTGGGCGCCCCATCGACGCCATCATCTGCGCGACCGCTCCTCACCTCGCGGCGCCTCATCTCGAATCACCTCGTCCCGGAGGGTGAGTGCTCCCCGTCCGTAGTGAGGAGTCTTTGCTAACGAAGCTTTCCTTTCTCGACAGTCTGATCACGTACACCACGGTCTGGTCTCTGCTCGACCTGCCCTGCTACACCTTCCCCGTCGGAGTCGTCGACGAACAGAAGGATCCCAAACCCCTCGCTGGAGCCTACACCCCCATCAGCGAAGTCGATAAGGAGAACTGGGAGGGTTGTGAGTCTACTTGCTTCTTGTTGTCGATGTGAGAGCAGCATCTGACCCGCCGAATCTCGTTCGCAGACTCGCCCGAGCTCTACAAGAACGCTCCCGTTGTTCTTCAGGTCATCAATCCTCGTCGATTCAGAGAGGATGAGCTACTCGGTCTAGGTGAAGACATAGAGAAGGCTTTGGGGAGGTAGACTGGCTATCATCATCGTTTCTTTGTGCTTCGGCGAGGTGCGCGAGCACCGAAAGGGCCTCAAAGGCAGCGCTCTCAGCCAATGTTACCAACTGTGCATCGCTGTCGCCCCGGGGACAAGAGTTTTATGCCTGTGCGCGTGAAGCACGGCTGTTGATGATGGGGAAGAGCGCGAGGTCAGCTTTCGAACTCGAGCTCGGTGGAGACGGCCGAGGGGAGGGGGGAGAGAAGACGTACTGAAGCGAACTCCGGGGATACCTCTGAGGGTTGTAAGATGGTGTAGTGGAGTAGTGCAGTACGAAGAGGAGGCGCAAGTGGTCACAGAGGTGGAAAGGGGGGATACAGATGGAGAGGAAAAGGATCAGCTCGTGCTCGGCGCCGAAGGAGGGACTGGCCTCCTCCAGCCTTGCTCAATCATCGCTACGCACCCCTTGGCCTTGCCTTTGCGTTCAAAACCGGCAGTGGGCCTCGTCGGGCGTTCGCAGAGCTACATCTCAGTCTGACCTTAGCTCGCGCTTTCAAGGGCTCGACTCACAACGGCTCGCGCTCGCTCAGGCTGGATCGAGCTCAGCTCAGCTTGACGAGAAGGAAAGATGCAAGGTTACAGCGACTACGTCGAGATCCAATCATACAAGTCATCCTCATCCTTCGCCGGCACCAGCTCAAACTCGTACGTCCTCATCAGCGCCTTGCCTCCCTTCCTGACGAGCTCGCCTCCCTGCCTCTCTTCCCGCTCACTCCTCTCCTTAGCCTCCTTCTCCTCCCTACGCTTCTCACCCCTCTCCCTAGCAGTAAGGGTAAGGTCGTCGTTCTTCTCCGAACTGACGCCCTCCTTGAATCCAACGGTTCGGCGATGCTCGTATCCCTCCCACTCAGCGGGATCAAACTCGAATGAGCGAACGACGAGGTAGTTTGGCTGAGCCGTTTTGGGAAGAGGACGGGGAAGGATGGAGGGAGCGAGGAGGGAACCACGAGTACCGAGGTGGGTGAGGCACCACAGCGAGTAGGGGGAGACGGTGCGGAGGGTGATGAGGACGGTTCCCGAGGTAGTAGGTGGTGGGGGTACGAGCGCGAGGTTGACGGGAAGCTCCTCGTCGTCCGAGCCGACATCCTCCTCGTCGGCGGGAGCGGGCTCGTCGTCGTCGTCGTCCGAGTCGGCACGCGAGCGCTTGCCCTTGACGGGGGCCTTGCCCTTCTTGGCCGCCTTTGACTTGGCGAGATGAGGGTTGGTGGCGGATGAGGTTCCGACGCGAAGGAGAGGGCCGACCGAGCGGAAGAAGTTGAGGATGAGGGTTTGGTTGGCGCGAACGTTGCGGTCTTGGTCGGTGATACCTTGGCCTGCGAGTGAAGAATGCTGTGATTAGCGCGCTGTAACGGTCGACTATCCTTTGAGTCTCCAACGCACCGACGTGAGGGAAGTTGAAGACGACTCGGTCCCAAAGGCCCTTGTGCTCCATGAGCTCCTTGTTCTTGTGGAGGTTGGTAGCATCCACTCCGAAGATGACCTTGGCTCCAGCATCGCGGATGGCCTTGACGTGGACCATGAGGTCGGGGTACTTCTCCTCGGCGGTCGCCTGCGAGTCGAAGGCGGTTGCGATGAGGAGCTGAGGGGTGACGATGGGAGGGGACTGGATGAGGAGCGAGTGGGCGAAGGAAAAGTTGCCTGTAAAGCGAAGAGGTGAGCTCAAAGGTCATTGTAGTCGAGAGGGCGGAGGCCCACCTTCGCCGACGAGGAGGATCCGCTGGCCGAGAGCGTAGGGAACGGGTCCTCGGCGCTTCTTGACCACGGCGGGCTTGGGGATCGTCTTGTCCTCCTTCTTCTGCTTCTTGCTAGCGGGCTGCTCGTCCTCAGACTCTGACTCGGAGTCCTGTAGCCCAAGAGCCGCCGCATCCTCGAGCTCCTTCGCCTTGGCCGCTTCGATGTCGCGCTCGCGCTGGCGCTGGACCTTGCGCTGCTTCTTGGCCCGGGCGAGGTCCACGCCTCCCTCCTTGTTCTTCTGCTGCTCCGCTTTAGCCGCCAATACGGCCTTCTCGCGAGCACGACGGGCGACGGCATCCTGATCCTTCAAGAGGGCTTTTGAAGGGCAAGATCAGCTCAGTTCGAGCCGGGGCAAGGCTGAGCGGCCGACGTACCATTCTGCAGCCTTCCCTTGGCCTTGGGAGCTCCTCCGCGCTTGTTCTTCTTGCCTGATCCCATCGTTAGACGCCGGCAGCGAGTATTTACTTCTGCCCAGCGAGAAGCGGCGCAAATTTCAGCGAAAGCTCGGCAGGCAGAGTACAGATCACACGAGCAGAGGTTGCACTCACTGTTGAAAGTTGGACTGGAGGCGGGGTCGAAGCCGCTGGAGTGGAGGAAAGCGAAGAGATCAAGTCGAGTCTTCGCTTCGCAACTTCTGAACCTTTGGCACTCGGGTTTTGTTGTAGAGCTACAGAGGCTCGGCGGTTTCTGATACCCTGGATTACACCCGAGCTACTTCGAAGCTTTCGACTCCCTGTAGCATCATCTGCAAGCTTGGCGCCGCTGCTCGAAGGTAGAGCGAGTGCGAAGGAGGCTCGGCGCGGTTCTGGGACCGCCGAGGGCGTCAACCGGCGCTCAGGAGCAGGAGAGGGAAAGTTAGCGGATGATATGTACACCTCACTGCAGACCTAGTGAGCTAACGGTCCAGGATTGCTTAGGAAAGCTCAACTCGGTGATAGTTCGGAGGCTTGAGAAGGGGGAGCAGTGGAGGGTGTATATCGGGTTGTAGTGAGATACTGATCAAATGCAGAAGGATTTTGGCGCCCTCTTGATGCGTGGTAGAATCTGTCGGGGTGCAACAAATCGAAAGAACTCCTATTCGCGAAGCAGCCCTCTGAGCCAATTCTCGTCCAGCCTCTTGCCCTCCGTTCTTTGCCTCATCGCTCATCATGGGTAAACTACCTCATTCTGTACACGATCAAACTGCACCTGCGCCCTATACCACACCACCCGTCTTGCTCCCATCCCTCGACGACCTCTCCTCGACCCTCCCCAAAGCAAAACTCTGCCGACCTCGAATCGACATGTCTAGGGCGCAGGACAGCAGCAGGATGGACGGCGCAGGGTCAGGGATGAAGAGGGGGAAATGCTGACCGTTTGCTGTGATGTTAACAGGATCCTGCAAGCCTCGTGGACTGCTCGCCGGACGCAAGCTCCGCAACGACCGCAGGGAGAACCGCTGGGTGAGGCCTTTGCTGCCTTCTGGAATTGGGCTTTGGGTGCATGGAATTATGAAGGAGTGCTCTGCCGAGTTTGGGGGATATTGAGCTTCAGGGGGAGATGCTGTCGCCGTTGGGAGGGGACTACGGCAGCGAGGAGCTAGGCGCCTGTGGCGACGTTACAGGGGATCGTATGCTCCTGCGCCTCGCTGGAGCAGGTGCTGAGGATGTGCTTGTTGCTGAGCACGGTGTGGCAGAAGCGCTAGGAAGGGGGAAACCAGGCTCGGCTGGAGCAGCTCGTAGACGACGTAGGCGAGGGCTATCGCTGACCAAACGCATCTCACGCTCGCAGGCCGACAACAACTACAAGAAGCGTGCCCTTGGAACCGCCTACCGCTCGTCGCCCACTGGTGGATCGTCCCACGCCAAGGGTATCGTCCTCGAGAAGGTCGGAGTTGAGGCCAAGCAGCCTAACTCCGCTATCAGGAAGTGTGTCCGTGTTCAACTTATTAAGAACGCGAAGAAGGTACAAAATCGACGTTTCCTAGCATCTGGAGGCTGTAGGACGATCGCTGACCTCGCCGCTGCCTCTCCACCTCATTCGCGTCCTTTCTACGCCTCTGTAACCTCCCTACGCCTCCTTATCGCCTCTCACGCCCTCTCCGCCACTTCTACACTGTACACTATATCCTACCCCAGGTCACCGCCTTCGTCCCCAACGACGGTTGCCTCAACTTTGTCGTACGTCGGCGTTTCGGCTTCCCCTTCTCGCCCTTTTCTCTCGCTGATCTCCCTCTTCCTTTACTAGGACGAGAACGACGAGGTCCTCATTGCCGGTTTCGGACGCAAGGGCAAGGCCAAGGGGTGCGTAGCGATGATTGAGCAAGGCTGGAGGAGGCCAGTCCCTCCGGCGCCGAGGACGAGCTGACCCTCTTCCTCTCCATCTCCTCTCCATCTCTCTCCCCCCTTTCCACCTCTGTGACCTCTTCCATTTCCTCTCCGTACTCCCCTACTCCACTTCATCATCCTACAATTCTCAGAGATATCCCCGGAGTTCGCTTCAGTACGTCCCCTCTCCCCCCTCCCTCGGCTGTCTTCACCGACCTCGAGCTGAAAGCTGACCTCGCCCTCTTACCCCCACCAACAGAGGTCGTCAAGGTTTCGGGTGTCGGACTCCTCGCTCTCTGGAAGGAGAAGAAGGAGAAGCCCCGTTCGTAAACGGCTTGGCTTGGTTACTTCCGTTTTGTCAGCGTACGATCTGCGTTGCATGGAATGGCAGGCGTGGGCTTTGTGTTGAACCATGATCTTTGTTCGTGAGGGATACGGCGAAGGCTAGGCGAGCGAACTGGAGGCGGCTTGGAAGGAGCTCGGCGGTCAGGCGAGGAGACTCGGTCCTCAATCGAAGGGCTTGCGAGGCGGACGGAGCACGGCGGTCTGGGCTTCCTTCAATCTCGAGAGTGCGCTATTGTTTCTCTCGCCGAATGAAGGCATGAATGTCGACCCGACACCCCTGCTTCTCGCGAGAGATGCGAGAGACTCGGTAGCCCCTTCGCGAGTGACGGCCGAGCGAAGGATCCAGAAAAGCGAGTATTGCAAAACGGTGGTAAATACACATCAATGCAAGTCGTAAATCAACGAGAACCAGCTCGATCTCCCTCGACTCCACTCATCCTCGGCGCTCGCTCAAGCGACGGTCTGTACGGCGTTTCCTCGATAGCTCGACCTCGCTTCCGTCTTCTGCTTGAAGAAAAGCCATCAGCAACGCTCTTTGTAACGCGAGGAAATTCCAGCTCACCCTGCAAGCCTCGCATCTCAACTCGCCTCCCTCTCCGACCCTCGCCTCACTGTCGAGCCCCCTCTTGCACCCCCCGCACACCAAACACCTCGCATGATACCTCCTCCCACGTGGTCCCGAAACCGTCTCACTCATCGTCGCCCTCACTGAGCATCCCGAGCAGATGAGCAAACCGCCGAGGTTGGATGGAGGGCGAGGGCGAGTCGCGAAGATGGACGGCTGGGAGGGCGATTTCTGCAAAGGACCGGTGGTTCCAGTGGTGAGGGATTCGCGAGGTGGTGGGTGAGCGATCTTGGGTGGCGAAGGAGCGGCGGGGAGGGGAGAAGCGCGAGAGGACGAAGTGCGAAGCGGGTTGCGAGCGTGAGCGGAGGGTGCGGAGGCGGTAGGAGGGGGTTTGGGGGCGCACTTTGGAGACGAGAGCGCTCAAGGTTAGTATCATCACGCAGAAAGAAGTCAAACGTCGACTCACATGTGAATGGAACGGCTCCCCGTTGACCTCAACGAACGACCGCTGACCCTGCACCGTCCCGAATCCTTTCCCACATCCACCGCAGCAGAAGCAGTCGGTATGATAGCTCTTCCCGCTACGAGGGATGGTGATGGAGTAGCCGACACCGAGGTCCTTGCTGCAAGCCGAGCAGACGGCGGTTTCGGCGACGGGGACGGCGAGCGGAGTGTGGCTGAAGGGCGAAGTGGGCGAGGTGGGAGAGGTGGGAGACGAAGAAGAGGGTGAAGGAGGCTCGGCGAGCGAAGTGACGATGGATCGGTAGCGTTGAGGAGCAGGAGCGCACTGCTCGGCGTGGAAGAGAGTCAGCTCTCAAGTCCGCGCGCCGAGACAACGCCATCGTCGCGGCTCACCTGCGAATGCCAAACTTTCCCTTCCGCCTCCGTATGCCTTCCCGCATCCAACTGCTCCCCACACCCTCCACAGACAAAGCATCCTCGATGAAGCACCTCTCCCGTCTTGGGCAGCTGAATGAACTCGCCATACCCGAGAGGCTTGGAGCAAGCGGGGCACATCTCCTCCGCTACAGGACCTCCTTTCTTAGGCGAGTTGAGTCCTTTGATGGGCGAAGCGAGCGAGGAGGGAATGGGCTTGGTGTCGAAGGGCTTGAGCGAGACGTGAAGATGACGGCGAGGAACGGTAGGGAGGAGAGGGGTAGGGCGAGTTGGCGAGGAAGGAGGAGGAGCCTCGATTTGAGACGCTTGAGGCTCGGATTGGAGGGCCTTGCTCCATGGCGACGAGGAGGAGACGGCAGGGTTCGGCCTTGCCCAGGCGGGAGGAGTGGTCGTCGAGGCGTAGGGCTGAGAGGCGATGGGCGTAGTGGTCTTGGGAGTCGAGTTGAGAGACCGTGCGCGAGTGTGGGAGGGGCGACTCGTGGCTGAGGTGATAGCGGGCGAGGCGAGGGGAGTAGCGGAGGCGGGGTTGGGAGTCGACGTCGGGTTCATCGACCAGGCTCGACTGTGAGTCGGTCGAGGAGTTGCAGTCGAAGGTATCGAGGTGGTTGAAGGTGGATTGGAGAAGGCGGGGGGGATCGGAAGGGGCTTCACGCTCCTCTGGTAAGGCGAAGAGGTAGCGAGCGGGCGAGTCGTTTCCCTCGGGCTCGAGACGGGGTTTGAGGGGAGCTTGATGTTGTCGGTCACCGGCGTCTTCATAGCGGTGGAGGGATGCGGATCCTCCAAACCTGCCCTCCTCAGCTTCTCCCCCAGCTCCTCGAACGAAGGGACCATCGGCGACTTCTCACGCTCCATCCTCAACCTCGACGCTTTCTCCTTCTCGCCGTCCTTTTGCGGCTCCCTCCGCATGTCTTTGGGAAGAGAGGCTCCTGCGAGACTCTCCCTCCCCTTGCCAACGCTGTCCCTGCCCCACTTGCTCGGCGCCGGCCTGAGCTGGGCGGGAGGGGCGAAGCCTCCTTGAGCGAGATGGGGCGAAGGAGGGACGCCACGAGTCTTGTAGGCGGCCGAGTCGAAGCACGTCTCGCAGGAAGGCTGGCCGGCAAAGTCGATGATGATGTCTTCGGTGGCCTGGAGAAGGGGAGGAGTTCGGAGAGAGCGAGAGCGGTCGGAGGTCAGTGACCGTCCGAGAGGGTGGGACTGGTTGAAGTAGACAGCGGTATAGCGTCAAGAAGCTCACGGGGCAGTAGGAGCACGAATAGCAGCTCTGCGAAAAGGATGGAGCAGGTCAGCCTGAGTTTCGGCGCCGAGCTCTCGACCAAGCTGCTCACATCGTGCCAGAGCTTGTCGTCGTGCTTGATGAAAGGCGCGTCCGAAAGGACTGCACACTTGCACTTCTTGCTGTTGGCGGAGAGGGCGGGGTCAGCTGTACGCTCGGCTTGAGACTTCTCGGCGACGCTCACCAGACTCCCTTGGCGAAACGGTCGGCGAAGCACGGTCGGCAGAAGTAGACCTCCTTCAACCCGGGGTTGGTCTGAGCATCCGGATGAGGGTAGATGACCTCTTCCTGCTCGCAAAGGATGTCAGCTCTTAGCGCTCGCGAACGAAACGCCGAGCTCACCTGAACAAAGTTGCTCTGGCATGCGACGCAGCACCAGTTGTCCTTGGGACTCAGAACGCTACCGAAGACGCTGGAAAGCTCTCCGTCGTCCTCGCCGATGAAGGAGCGTAACTTGGAAGGAGAGGGAGGGCGCGAGCTCGAACTGGCGGTAGGGCGCAAAGGCGGTCGGTCGGTGTTGGCGGAGGTGAAGGGGGAAGAGCCACTTCCTGGTACAGGCGACTTGTTGCCCGGCGAGCTCGAAGGGGAGGTTTGGGCCGACTTGGAGAGGTAGCTGAGCGGTGTGAGCGCGGAGGGTCAGCGCTTTCCTTCACCTCGCTCTGTAGCCCAGTAGCGCAGCCTCAAGCTCACCGTTGACCCCACTTGTCACCGGCGCTGGATGAGTTGAAGAGCGGTTTGATGGCAGGTTCTGCAGCGAGAGAGCACGGGGTCAGCTCAGTCAACACGACGAGTTGCAGTGGATCAGGCTCACCTTTGCTAGTTCCTCCACATTTGCAGCGATCCCCGATTGTAATCTCTCCGCACCGGCGACAGAATCCCATGCCGAAAGAACGAGACGAGAGTTGGTGGAAGGCAAGAGGTGCAGCGCGTCGAAAGCTGGCGTCGAGGCGCGCAGGTAAATTGAAGTGGAGTACCCTGGCGTGGCTGGGTAGCGTCTGCAAGGCTAGAGTACGCCTGTACAGCCTTCCCCGAGCGCTCGAATCAGTTGCAGAGGGTGCAGCTCGGTCGAAGGAACAGCTCTTCGCAGAGAATGGAATCTCGCTGCTCATCAACAGCTTTCTGGACCATGATGGAGCCCAAAGGTGGTACTCTGAGTTCCATTAGCTGCACCTGTGCTCCACTCCAGCATCTGGCTCACTGCAAGACGGGCGAGATGACCGCTCCCTCGTTCCCTCAGGGGTCATCGCCGAGAACCGCTCTGCTGGGCGCTGTACAGCAGGGGAGAGCGCAAGATATTGCAAACAGTTCAATCAAAACCCGCTGCACCTTCCACTGTACCCTGTAGGCCAGTCGTTGCAGTTCGTCCAAGCCAGGCGCCCTCTCTGCTCGACGGCTCGACGGCTCTTTCTCCTTCACCTCGTTGTCAACCCACTTTCCCTTCACTAACCTTTCCTTCAGTCGGTAAGCGCTCGCATTCTGATCCCCTACATCATCGCCCTACCATCCTACACTTCACTACCATCCGCACACGACCCAGCGCCCGCTTTCGAGACGACTTTTCGCTCTCGCCCTTCCCAGGTCGCGTGCAGCGCTAACCTCGTCTTGCTCGTCTACAGAAATGGCCCCCAACCTCGTTGTACGTTTCAAATTCCCCGTTTCTCCCCTTTGAAGGAGGCTCGTGAGGCTGCAGGGGAGCAACCAAGAACCGCGACCTGACGAGACGAGCTGGGTTCAGCTTGCACCCGCGAGAGAAATCCTCGACATGTGTATCTGACCCTCTCCGACGTGATCGTTGCTTTTTGTATCCTCCTGTAGAGCAAGAAGAAGGCCGGACCCGTCAAGGTCGCCGCTGCCCACAAGTTCACCGTCGACTTCTCCGGACCCGCCGACAACAAGATCGTGAGTTTGGGCTGCAGCGATGTGAAGGGACTCTGTAGCATAGCTGACTTTTGCCCTCTATCTACTTTGCGCCAACCCTTCAAACCCTACCGCTGTCCTCGCCCTCGCCGCTTCCTTCGCTCCCCTCCTCCCTTCCTCCTTTCGCCGCCCTCAGTTCGACGAGGCCGCTTTCGAGAAGTTCCTCATCGACTCGATCAAGGTTGAGGGCAAGACCGGAAACCTCGGTGACGATGTCAAGATCGTCAAGGAGGGTGAGTCGCGCTCGTCTCGAGGAATCTACCATCGCCGAAGCCGAAAGCTGATCCCTTCCTCTCCTCCCCTTTAGCCCCCGGAACCATCACCGTCGTCTCCTCGATCCCCATGTCGAAGCGCTACATCAAGTACCTCTCCAAGCGCTTCCTCAAGCGCAACTCGCTCCGCGAGTGGCTCCGTGTCGTCTCGACCTCCCCCTCGACCTACACCCTCAAGTTCTTCGACACTGAGGAGGCCGCTGACGACGAGGAGTAAACGTAGTCTCGTTTACTACTTATTGTCTTGCAAACCATATACTTCAAAAGGGATGCGCCGACTATTGGGCTTAGCTTGAGGGTTTCGGCGCTGGCGAGGAGCCTTGTAATGGGCAAGGCTTCGCGTTGATGAAGGACTTTGGTACGCTACCGGAGAGCCACAGAGAGAATGAAAGCGCGAACAAGCTACATGTAACAGCCATCAGCTACAGCGTGAAATCGCTCGGTCGAAGATGGCTGTCGCCATGCTCCAAGCACGCCTTCTCCCGCCCCACTTGTCTTCTTCCGTCGTTCGACAGCTCTCTTGCTCTTCGCTCCTCTTGTTCCTTCTTCAACCTTCGCGAGTCGACATGTCCTACGCCGCCGAGTCCCTTCCCGCCGCCAACAAAGCCTACCAAGCCAATTTCGGCTCCAAGGCGAGTTGCGAACCTTTCTCTCGCTTGAAATGCATTGAGCTGACGCAAGACCAACAGGGATCGCTTCCTCTTCCTCCTGGCAAGAAGGTCGCCATTGTTGGGTGCATGGATGCTCGCCTGTGAGCTGCAGCCTGCTCTACCTTCCCCTTCTCGGCGCTGACCTCCTCGCCTTCTGTTCTCCCTCTCCTCTTCGTTCTGACCCCCTTCACCCAACTCCAAACACTTGAACGCGTTTAGTGACACCTCGGCCGCGACTGGACTTCACGAGGGGGACTCTCACCACATTCGCAACGCAGGAGGAAGGGCCGCCGAGGCTTTGAGGTCGCTCGTCATTTCGCAAGAGCTCTTGGGCACTCGCGAGATCATCGTGATCCATCACACGTACGTCTGCTCTCCCTATTCCTCCTGCAGTTTTCCTCTTGCACCTGGCTCGCCGCGTCCAAGCTCGCCGCTCCGACTCCCCTCCAACTTCGCCGAGCTCACCTTTCTCCCCCACGCGCTCCCCTCGCAGCGACTGCGGCATGCTCACCTTCAAGTCCGAGCAACTTCACGACTTGATCAAGAAGCGCGTGGACCCAGCTCACTACCCCGCCATCGAGCAACTCGCGGCTCTCGAGTTCGGCGACCTCGACAAGTCCATCACCGACGATGTGGCTTTCCTCAAGGCTCATCCTCTCATTTTGAAGGAAACTGTGGTGTCGGGGTACAAGTATCATGTGAGCTGTTTCGCTGCCTGAGAGCTTGGAAGAGCAGAAGTTGATGCCGCTCGGCGCTCACAGGTGGAGACGGGCGAGCTTGAGAAGGTCGTTTGAGGGCTCTTTGAGATGGGAAAGGGTGACTTGCTATCCTCCGCGCCGTTTGTATCTTCGAATGAAATGGGTTGATCTGTGCAGACCTTGCCTTCGAAGCTCGCGAAGCGGGAATCGATCGCCGAGAATGGAGCTGCTCGCCTGCCTTCTAACCTCCTGCTTAACTCGCGCTCATTCGAACCGAGCAAAAGAGGGTACTGAAAGAGGTTGCATTGCGTTTGAGGTCAGGACATAGCGCGAAAGCCGTGTTGGGCGTTTACTTGTCGCTGAAAATGAACGAAGGTCAGTCTTGTCGTCGTCGTCGTCCTCTAATGGGAAGGAACTCACGCAATGGGGAAGTCCTGCGGACAGCGAGATTAGTGTCAGCCTCAGCTCTTGCCTGTACGGAAGGAGGTCGAAGGGCCGTCCTCGAGCTCAGCAGCCTCCGCAGAGGGAAGGGATGGGAGCACTCACGCTGCCGGTGGCGTTCTTGTACTGGTCACGGATGGCGTCGCTGATAGCCTCATCCTTGACCTGCTCAACAGCACTCTCACTGTCAACGTTTAAAGGTCAGCTCCGCGTCGCCGAATCCCCTTCGCCGAGAACACTCACTTGCTCTGATCTCCTCCACCGAGGAAGTTTTGTTGGACACCATCCACCGCCTTATCCAAGAAATCTTCCTTCAGTCTCATCACTCGTTAGCACATCCAATCCCTCGCGTGTCGTTGTGAAGGGGACTAACGTTGCGTTCACCTTGCTCTCCGCCTCCAGCGACCGAGTTGATCTTGTCCATGAATCCTCCTCCGCTTTGAATCTCTGAGCCTTGCTGCTGCTGCTGCTCTCCTCCGTTGCCGCTGAGCTTGTTGATGAAGTCCACTGCGAGCGGCAGAGGGAGGGAGAGAGGGAGAGTGAGGGAGGGAGGGGAAAAGCGGAGGCGGAGGCCGAGAGATTAGCGAGGCGGCCTTGTAAGCTCGTAGAGGAGCAGCGGTATCTTACTGATAGTATGCTTAGGTCGTTGGAGGTGTGCTACAGCGGAAGTGTATGGGAGGAAGGGGAGAGCAGCGAGCCAAGCTTAGCGGGGAGGGCGTCACGTCGTGAGGGCGTCATCTGAGCAGACAGGGGGGGGTGCAACCAAGCTGGGTCTGTACAGATTGTAAGTACGTGAGTACGCATCAAGCGAAGGCAAAGCGCATCATCATCTGCGAGAGAAGACGGTTCAAAGGCGAAGAGCTTCGCCGGCCGAACCCCCTCACGCGACTTGAACGAGTGCGAGGACGCTGCAGCTCGGCCTGAGCTTAAGGTAGCTTTTGACTGCTCCATCGCGGCGGAATATGTTATCGGAGAACCAGCGTATCGCATGCAGGTCAACCTTCGGCGTTCGCGATGATTCGGTCCTCGCCCTCGCCCTCGCAAACGAGAATACAGCAGCGTACAACCCAACAGAATTGCAGCACCACTCCAACCTCTGCACGAGGAGTCTACCACTCCTGAGCGGGGGCAGCCTCGGCGGCGGGGGCAGGGGCAGCCTCCTCCGCGACGGGGGCGGGGGCGGCAGCCTGAGCAGCGGGGATCTCCTGAACACCACGGGCCTCCGAGATGGGCTGTCCAGCAGTCGACGAAGCGGACTCCTCCTTGGGCTCGACGACTGGAAGAGGGAGAAGAAGAGGTTAGCG
The DNA here is from genome assembly GCA_019775505.1 of Leucosporidium yakuticum. Lineage (NCBI taxonomy): Eukaryota > Fungi > Basidiomycota > Microbotryomycetes > Leucosporidiales > Leucosporidiaceae > Leucosporidium > Leucosporidium yakuticum. Next base: position 23,517 of record JACWFO010000118.1, read on the forward strand.
AAAGCTCGGCGAAGGGAGACGGCGCGAGTTGAACGCACTGGTGACAACATCGGGAAGGGGCTTGGCGGGTCCGGTGCGTCCCTCGGGATCCCATCCACGCATGATCTTGACCTTGATACCGAGAACTCCCTGGCGGAGGAGAACGTGGCGAACGGCGGTGTCGACGAAGTCACGGACGGGCTGGGAAAGGGAAGGCGAAGCTCAGCGCAAGCTCGACAGGGCTCGGAGAAGAGAGTACACACCTGTCCGGAGTGGATCATGAATCCATCGGTGAACTTCATCGACTTGGCACGGGCAGCGCGGAGCTTGCCCGAGACGACGACCTCGCATCCCTTGGCTCCCGACTCCATGATGAAGCGGAGAACACCGTAGCAAGCACTGTAGTGGTAAAGAGAAGCGAGAAGAGTCAGCTAGCCGTCCTCCTGCAGCGATACAGCCTGCTTCCAGCCTCATTCCGCGTCTTCGTCGAATCCCCCTCCGAGCAACTCCCATCCTCCGATTTGGGCAGCGGTTCCCCCTCCCAGATGCACCACAATCGTAACCTCCCGTCTGCACCTCCCGCGCTGCTTCCTGATCTTCCCTGCTCCCTCTGATGCCCCTCCTACGCCCTGCGCCTGGAAAAGGGAAAGCAACGTACCGACGGACGGCAAGACCACCGAGGAGCTTGTAGCGGAGCGACTCGCACTGAGCGACGGCATCAAGACCACGGTTCTGGACCTTCTCGGCGTAGAGCTCGACGGATCCCTCGGGGAACTTAAACCTCTTCTGGACGAGCGAGGTAAGCTCCCTGATGCGGCGTCCCTTCTCTCCGAGAACCTCCTGGGTGTGGGTGGCGCGGATGATGATCTCGGTGCGGGCGTGGGTAACGCGGACCTCGCAGCCAGAGTAACCCTCCGAGGAGAGGGTGCGAGTGAAGAACTCGCTGAGCTCAGCGCTGTGGACGAACAGAGGTCAGCGACAGGTCTACGGGGTGGGGCGTTCTGTAGGTACTCACTAGAAGACTCCCTGAACACGATGGCAAGCAGTACAGAAGCATGGTTAGTCGTGGGGACGAGCAGCGGGCTGGGCGGGCGTTGAAACTCACGTCGGCGACGAACTGTAGGGGAACAAAGGCGGGTCAGCGGTAAGTTAAGGGCGCTCTGTACGATAATGCTCACCTTTCGGCGCTTAGAGATGTTGACGGCGCTCATTTTGGGGGACACGAAGAAGAGGAAAGAGTCTGAGCCGGCTTGCAAAGTCTGCCCTCTCTGAGCTCGAGCCAGCTCGCGGCGAGGGCTCCTCGTCAGTTTCCAAGTTCACCTCTCTTCCTCCTTCCTCACTTTGCTAGGAAAACCTTCACACCTTTCTTCGACTTCAACTCTCTTCGACGGCCTTGCACCTCAGCAGCCATGCTCCGACCAGCCTGACCTCTTCGCCCTTCGCTTTGCTCGACCGCTCGCCGTCAACTCGTCAACATCGACATTCCAACGCCTACAGCTCGCCTCAGCAGCAGCATCTTACCCTACCTCTGCTTGCTAGACTCGACCTCTCCCTTTACAGCGCAAAGCCGACCAGCGGAACTTTTTCTCGGCGTTCATTCCTCGACTCAACGCGTGAGTCTCTACCTCCCTCCTTCCTCATTCTAGAGTGCGCGCGGTTCGTGTTTACACGATGAATCGGTCTTCGGACTTTGGTATGGCACCTCTTGAGTTAGAGGTGTTGCCGTTCGCCGCCTTGACCGGGGATCCCGTTAGATCTCTCTGGCTGGGTGGTTTGAGCACATGGCAACCGCCTCGATGATCTTAAACTCTCTCTGATCTTACGCGAACCGCACGCTGGCTGCTCGTCTTGACTTCGGTCGAGATGGCAGCTCCCAGCACCCACCGAGACGAACGCCGAAGAATGATGAGCTGACCTTGGCTCTCTCTTCGGTACAGATTATTGCTCGAGCTTCAGCAGCTCGTCCCATGGAATGCGTTTGAGGTCGATTCAGCTGCTGGCAATGGCTTCAGGAGGCAGCATGCTTCGCATCGCTCTTCGTCGTTTGGGACGGTGGTCTTCGACCGTTTCGCTGTCAATGCATTTCGTATCCTCTACATCTTGAACGTCTCAGCGAAGCTTTTGCATACTGTTCACCGCTTGTTGGGTTGAGAAGGAGCGCGCGCGAACCGATTGAGCCATCGTTGACAGGAGGAAGCCATCGCGGAAGGAGGAATCGTAGACGATAAGCAGGCGAGAGGATCAAGGGGCTCATACGCACGTGCTCCTGTAGCTATCATTGACAGCTTTGGAGCCCAACAGCCCGCCTCCCCCCTCGAGGGAAGAGAAAGGAGGGCGACCCTTGGGCAGCGACTACTCAGCTCACCCTGGCCCAAAAGTGGTCGTCGCAGCGTGCGCTTCGCTGGAAGGGATGAAAGAGTACTTTTTTAGCTACAGCTGAGCCTCACTGCGCTCCGAAAGCCGTCCCTGCATCTCGAGAAACGGCGAGCGAACAAACGGGGTCCGAGTTCTCTCACCGAGAACGAGCCGAGAAGTGGTCGGCTGGCTAGAGCTCGCTCCTCGAAACCACCCAAGCACGGCTGATGCTGCGCTAGAGTACAAGACGTAGTCTACCTATTCTATTTACAACCACTCAACGTCCTCGCCCCTCACAAACCGCTCCCTCCAGCCCTTGCGCCCCACTCGAACTCTCCGCTCGAACCAAAGCTCGGCGTCTGCAAACCAAAGCTCGGCAGCTCGCCTCCCATCCCTCCTAGCATCGCCGTCGAGAACCATTCCTCCATCCCCATGCCATCCATGAACGTGAGCGAAGGGTCCGCTCCATGCGCCGTCGCGAGGTCGGTTTCGAGCTGATTGAGGTTGAGAGGGACGTTGGTGGAGAAGTGAGGGTTGGGTGGAGGGTTCAGAGAGGTAGTGAGGTCGAGGTCGGAGGGGGTGAAGGAGGTATTCAATGCCTGCTGGATGAAGTCGGGGTCGGAGGTCGACTCGGCGGCGATAGGCAGGAAGGGATTGGGAGCGGTGAGAAGGTTGGTGGCGGGAAGGGGACGAAGTTGGTGCTCGATGGCGTCCATGATGGGTTGCAGAGTGGCGTCGACATGCGAGAAACCGATAAGCTTGAGCACGAAGAGGATACTGTGGGCCGAGAAGGCAAAGTCAGCTCGCCGTCTCCCGCTTTGAGAGCGATGCACTCACGACTCGAGCGCCTTCGAATTCTCCAGTGAAAGAACTCCCGTCTCTTGCACCTCCTCGAGCAGCACCAGCGCCCAATGCTCGGTGTGAAGGAAGCGAAAGTGAGTGGCATGAGCGATCGACGGCAAATCGCCTGAGGCTCGTGCCCATTCCCTCGCCGCTTCCCGCATCATCTCCTTCACCTGTTTCCTCACCAACGCGACTCGTTCCCGTTCCCTCTCCTCCGCTGGCGTCTGCGCAGGTGGCAGAGACTCCTCGCGCACTCGGCGCTGCAGCTCCAAGTGCAACGAAAGCACCACACTCGTATAACCTAGTGCGTAGAAAACTCGCACCGACTGGAGAACGGCTTGAATGTCGTGCTCCAAGTTGACGACGGAAGGGAAGAAGGTGAAGTGAGGAGTCGGGCGGAGGATGTTGAGGCGATCGTTGACTTGGGCGTAAAGGTCACCAAGGCGGTTGATGGCGTCGAGACAGTCGGTCAATGTCTTGTCGGCGAGAGGGCGACGACGTGCGAATGCTACGACGCGACAGCGGCGACATTAGCTCAGCTCGGCGCGGCGAGCGGTCAAAGAAGACTCACAGCCTGAACAGCCTTCGTCCAGCTTGCGAGCCACATCGATAACGTAGACTCCATCTGCAAAGCGGATGAAGTCAGTTGAGCAGCTCGGTCCAGCGTTAGAGGGAGAGAGGACTCACAAGGACGGAGAGCTGCGAAGACGGGTTGCTGATCGCGCATTGTGGTCGTATCGCCTAGCATGGTCTCCAGCTGGTCCAGTGACATGCTTTCGTCGCCGTGAAGTACCTTCTGATCGCTTGGGGAGCTGTGGGAAGGGGGGGTTCAGCGCTCGGCGCTCGAGCGAGCAACGAAGAAACTCACAAGATGATGGGTGTGCCGGCTTGAGTCGAACGAACGGCTTCATTTGCCATAAAACTCGACCACCTGACCGTCTCTCCCAAGTGACCCTCCGGGCGAGTCTCTGCGAGCGCTCGAGCATGCGCCATGTAAGCCGTCGCATAAGGGCGAGAGGTAGGCTTCTCGGCTCTGCCTGCGAATCGAATAGTCAGCGAAGCCGCCGGATCCAAGAGGATCAAAATAACTCACTCGTGTCCGTAAGATAATCCAGCATGTAGCAGCTCGCGACGTTGTAAGCGCTCAGCTCGGTCGTGACCTCGGCCTCCTTGCCCAAGCGAAAGGCCGCCTCTCGCAGCGCGTTGAAAGCACCTTGGCGTCGCCGTCCGAACAAGCTCCAGTCGGTCGTAGCAGGCCACGAATCCAGCTCTTGAGGCGAAGCGGGAATCGGCCCTGGACCGAGGATGAGGGGATGGAGCGAGATGAGAGCGGCCGAGGCGAGGATGCAGTAGGTCAGGGCGCGGAGGTCGGGCGCGAGGAGGGAGGTGCGCCATTGGAGACTTTCGAGCGACTTGCGAAGGGAGGTGTACGGGAGCGCGGGGTGGTTGGCTTGCGGGGAGCGCCTGAAGTCTGTGAAGAGGCGGCGGGATCAGTCTTCTTGAGCAGGAAGGGCGGCGTAGTAGCTCAGTGTCAAGATGGAGCTTGAACGCTTACCATTGAAGAGACTAATGAGCAGCTCTCGCGGCAGCTCGTCGAGACTGCCCGGCGCCTGCGCCCACGCTGAGGTGAGAACGGCTAGCGACTCGGGCGAAGCTCCTTGCGGTGAAGTCGTTTCCGATCTTGATCCTGAAGCTATCGCTTGAGCGAGATGTGGAGGAACAAGGAGAGGCTGAGCGTCGGGCGAGGCGCTGTTGTTGGTCGTCGAAGGAGCGGTTGCAGGCTTGCGAACGGGTCGACGGCGGACCACGGGCGTCGTAGTGCATCTGTAACAGATCTCTGGGTCAGCTTCGCCTGCTAGCCCGCCTTCAGAAGCACTCACGGCACTTCGTTCTCCAAACAGCGCGGGCAGCTCTCGCCTGGCGGTGCAGGATGGCAGAGCACACGCTTGGCCTTGCAGCGGTCGCAAGAAGGGGGCTTCTTCTTCTTGAGAGTCTTTTCCGATGGGTCGGCAGGCATGATGAACGAGAAGCAAACAGGACGGGCGAGGAAAGAAGGAAAGAGGGCCAAACGCGAGGTTCGGCGGCGGCGGAGGCGCTCAAAATGTCGAGTCAGCGTGAGGCTGCAGGGAGTTATCGGTCTGTCCTGTAGCCTACAGAGATAGTCAGTAACCGTTTCCGAGCTCTGCAGGCGATCAAACTCGGGGTGAAGGGAACGCAGTCCCCCTTTTCGGTTGTCTCTCGAACTCTTGTAGCCGTCCAGAGTCCTCGAAGTGTATCGGACGTTCCGGAGAGCTTTGGATACCATCGAACCGTTGAATGTACTGTTTATCCCCAGAGGCAGGCCGCCATGCAGAGGGCGAAACAAGGTTTCCGGGATGAGGAGCTCGCTCTTTTGCGGTGGTCTAACGGCTCTCTAGGGCTAATGTGCTCTCCCCGTTCAAGGAATAAGATCATTAGAGGTTAAATTGCCCTGCGACTGCTTGATCAGAGCGAGACGCCCTCCTCGCCAACGAAGGGGCGACCTCGGCGTTGGTCTCGCGCTCGCCGGCTGCTCCTCGCGGGAGCGCGCTGGCGCTGAGACCTCCGCGATCATCATCCTGCAGTCCTACATGTATCTCGAAGAGATGGTAGGGAGGTACACCAGTCTCAAGAGGCACCCGAGTGAAGCTAGGAGGAGCGGCTGGCGTCGACGGCGTCGGTACTGCTCTTGTTGCGGTTGTTCTGACCTGTTTGTGGTGCGAGGGCGTGATGCTTCTTCTGCTGGAAGATATAAGTTAACCGTTGCCCGGTTTGCCCTACAAGTCGGCAGGACTTGCCTTCTTCTCGGTGCTCGGTGCTCGATGCTCGTGCTCATGCTCGTGCTCGGCGCGTGATGCTCGGTGCTCGGTGTTCCATGCTCGGTGCTTCTCGATGTGGCGTCGGGATCGAATACGGCGTCTGTTAAAGAGCAACGCTTGGTGAGACTCGCGAGTAAACGAGAGCGGGGTGTGGCTCACCTTGTTCGTCTCGTGGCGTCGGCGTCTCGGTGCTGCTCTTGCGGTTGATGGCGCGGTCGCGGTGGCGGAGGATTCTTCAGAGTCCTCGGCTCTTGCGGTGGATCTTGTTCTCGGGAATCTCGGGGTTCTCATGGATCTGCTGGACCTTGAAGATGGTCGCCGCTGTCCTCCCACCGCGAGTCTGAAATCTCAAGCGAGCGAGAACTGTACTAAGCGAGCGAGAGCAGCAGCAGTCGAGCAAAGTGCAGCGCAAGGTCTCCCGTGAAAGACTTGGCCATCCAGAGCGACCACCACCGCCCTACAAGCCGACCTTTCCTGCTCATCGCTGGCTCCCTCGGTGCTGCCGTCGCTCTCAATCTCGCCCTCGTGCGACGCACGGTTGCTTCGATCCACTCTTCAGCTAGCCCTCCTTCTCGCCGTTATCATTCCTAGACCGAAGCGCCATCAGAAAACCGCGAACGAGAGATCTTTGGGCGTTTAAGCTGCGAATTGCTGGCCATCCGCCTCGTTTCGTCTCAGAACCGCCTCGCGGATGTTACCATTAGCACGAGCGGAAGCGAACATGTAGTTGCACTCAGCTCAGAGTGAGCTCCAGTCTCGGTGTGCAGGAGGGAGAGCGAAATTCGAGGTCGAAACTCGAGACGAGAGAAGTTGCTGACGAGGCGGGCTCGATGCTGCTGTAGCGTAACCGGTGAGGGTCTGAGATGAGGTGCTCGGGTGCATGCTGCGTCGTGAGAGAGCCGCCTAGGTGTTGGCTGGGGGTAACGACGAGTCGCGGTCTTTGAGGCTGGTGTGGGCGGAGGAAAAGAGCGAGAAGGAAGGGCGAGGCGAGCTTTGAGGGCGCTTCTGCTTCCTGCCATCACCTTGTCGCTTCTTTCGCTCTTCCACCGACTCAATCGTGTACCTTTTCAAGCAGCCTCTCGACGGCCCGACGTTAGGCCTCGGCGCTGAGCTCGAGTTCGGCGATTGTTCAGCTCCCATTCTCCTCGAAAAAGAGAAAGGAGAGGGAATGAGATGTGCAGACGGTCTGCTCGCTGTAGGATCTTATCTGTAAATCTCACCTCCTCAATCCTGCTCTCGCTCGAGGTCACCTGCACTGCTTAGCTGCCGCTCCGAGCTCGCCTTTTCATCTCTTCGAGGCGTGCTCGCTCCTCCCTGCAGCGTTGGACTGCTCCCGCTCTACTCTATCCTTTCGCTTCTCTTTGTAACATTCGAATTGACCTCCTTTCAACGCACTCTCGCCTCAAAGCTCTCGGGCGCGAGGGTCTCCGGTTACCGCTCGAGTCCGCTGAGGTCTCGAGATTGCACCCGCGCTAGACCATCAACAGCTCCTTCGACATCAACACCTCTCTCCACACCAACTCATTTCTCCCTACCATGCTCTGCGACCACCCGTGAGCTGCAGTAGAGCTTGAATTTGCCGACCGGAGCTGACCTTCCTCCCCTTCGCCTCTTCCTTCGCCGCTCGCAGACCCGCCTGCCCGCCATCGTGCACGCATTGCCTCGCTTACGACAGACACACACGCTCGCTTTGCTCCAAGGTCCCTTCGACGCCAGGAAGCAAGTGGTGCAAGGAGCACGAAGGCCTACAAGTGAGCAACCTTCCTCCTCGCCGAGCTCGTCGATCGAGCAGCTCGTCGCTGACTCCGCACTCGCCCTCAGGCCAAGCTACTCAAGTCCTACAAACGCCTTACTTTGGCTGTCGAATCCTTTGACGACCAAACGCTCCCACCTTTTGTCGATGCCGTCCTCAACGAAGAGGACATGAGCCAGCTGCGGTCTTGGAGTGAAGCTGCTCGCCTCAAGTGGGGTCTCACCCAGCGAGTCATCGTCGCTCGAGCCGAGCATCACCAACAGTTCTACGCTGGAGGAGACTGGGGCCATTGTCTCTTCGTGGAGTCGCTGTGAGTCGCTGTGGATCGACCGAGCTCCTCGCCGAAGCTGATCTCTCTCCTATCCCTGTACACAGCAAGACGGAAAGCGAGCGTCTAGAACGCCTCATGCGTGCACTCGATCGACGCGCTTATGCTGTGAGCCTTCGACCGCCGTCAACGAGATCGAGTCGAGCTCATCCCTCCCCTCTGGCAGCTCACCCTCGCCAAATCCGAAGCCGAGTGGATCCTCGCTGCACCCACCGTCAGCTTCATTTGCGACGAGCCTTCGACCAATGACGCTCCTCTTACGCCTCCCCCGACCCCTCCTCTCGCCAACCAAGACCTACCCTCGGCGCCGACGCTCAACAAGAACCAGCGCAAGAAGGCTCAGCGCAAGGCGGCGCGCAAGAACTCGACATCTTCTTCTTCGCCTTCCTCAGACATCGATCTCCTCCTTTCGCCTCCCTGCTGCCTCACGGCGCCGGACGAGCTCGAGCTTCACTCTAAGCCGACTTCTCAGCTGTCTCGCCTCCGAAGCTACCTCCTTCCTCCTCCCGACCTTCCCTCCACCATCCGCCCATCGACATGGCACAAACTAATCTCGACCCTCTTCCGCTATGTCATTCTCCGCACCTCGGCCCTCGCTCCCCTCGCCCTCACCGCCAGCTCGGCGGACGGAGAGCCGCTCGCCAGCGTCGAAGAATTCCTCGACCTGTTGGAAGACAGGATGGACACACGTTGCGGAGAGGAGGTCGAGAAGCTTTGGAAGGGGATGAAGTTCGCCAAGTCGTCGACGCCGACCAAGAAGGGGAGGACCGAGGAGGTGATGGGGATGCTCGGCGTTGGCGTGTTGGGAGATGCGATCGCAGATGTGTTCCGAGGCGAGGAGTCTGCTGGAGTCTACGTTGAGCTCCTCGGCGGGAGAGTTTACAAGGAGCCGAGTGTCGAGGACTTGCCTGGCCAGGGATGGGATCTCTTCTACCAATTTGTGAGCCGCTCACTCGCTCCCTTGCTTGCTCGACCTTCGCTCATCCTCGCGCGTGCCCACAGATCTCCTGCTCCGGCTGCTCGCTTTCCGTCACTCGAAGCTTCGCCTCCCTCATCCGTAACCGCCGCCTCGCCATCCTCGGTGCTTACCCCGCTTGGCTCTGCCCCTCCGACACGCCCGCCGAGCACGTCTTCCGTCTCGCTGGCCTCTCCCTCTGCGCCTCTAACATGGCTACTTGCGGGAAGAAGGTCAAGAGGATCGAGCAAAAGGAGAACGGAGGGCGTGGAAGGGCGAGCAAGAAGAAGACGGTGCTCGTCGAAGAGTGGGAGCGAGGATGGGTCTACTGCAAGATGGTGAGTCGTCTCTCACCGCGTCGCTTCGTAAATCCTCGACGCGCTTCAGATTTAGCGAAGAGCTGACTCTTGGACTCGATTGACTTGCTACAGCCTCTCAACGACGGATGGTCGGCTTCAACTCTCGCCGCCCTCTCCTCCCTTCCCGACCGCTTCGTCGTCCTCGCTCGCAACGCCACTACCCTCGAAGTCACGCACTCACCTCCACCTCCTACTCGCATAACCTCCATGTGCAAGACGCCTGGCTGCAGCTGCTGCTCCAAATCCGATCTCTGGCTCGGTCGAGTCCGAAGCGGGTTGAGTCCTGCTGAGCGCAAGGCCGCCAACTGGACGACCTCCACCTGTAAGTTATCATCAATGGCTACCGAGATACTACCGAGTTGACTCTCCTGACCTCTTGCAGTCTTCCCGGTCGACTCGGTCCTCAACTCCTTCTCGGCGAACTCTTCGCCCGAAACCCGCTTCGCCTTCCGCTACGACGATGTCATCGACGTCCTCATCATGGACAACAGATCCTACACCGCCTCCTCCGCCAACGCCACTACCTCGGGCGGCGAGTGGTCCTCCTTCGTCGATTCGGTCGCCGGGGTGGTCGTTCAAACTGGCGGTTGCGAGTCGCTCAAGGACCTTCTCGCCAAAGGTAGGGCTGAGGCGAGGGAGAAGGGCGAGATGGAGCCGGAGAGGGAAGAGGAAGAGAAGGACAGCAAGCACGTCTCGCTGGGAAGAAAGGGAGGAGTGAGTTACGCCGCCATCGACGAGAAGCTGAGGGCGAGGGAGATGTTTAGGGAAGAGTATTAGTTGTTCATTCTGAGCTAAATTATAGTGTTGTGGAGGTGAAGAGTTCTCCGTGTCATTAGTCCTTCTTTCGTAGTCCATCGCCCCGCCGAAGCGAAGGTAGACGCTCGACGCTCGCTGCTCGCTCGCCTTCATCGACAGTCACTGCGAATGCATCTGCTTTTGTGCACTCGTCAAAGCTTTGGGGGTATAGATGTACGAAAAGGGGAGGAACGAGAAAGCACGAGCTCTATGCTTAGCGGAAACGGACTTGGAGGTAGGGAACCTGCGAAGGGGGAGATGAAGGTCAGCGAGGGTCTCGCATCTCGATAGAAGGCCGAAACGCACCTCAACGTCCTCTCCACTCTCATCATCGACCATCATCTCGAAAGTGATGTTCTTGGCGTGAGCGGGCAGAGGCTTCTTCGACACGGTCTCGACGAGTTGCGATAGACTGCGAAGGGCGAGAGAGGATCAGTCGGGGCTCTTCATCAACAGAGCAAGGACAAGGAGCACTCACGGCATAGCCAACCTCTCCTCGACCTTCTTCTTTGGCATGAAGCCCGAGTAGAGCATCGACACTCCCGAACTGAGCATGGTAATCTCGAGACGGTGCTTCTCCTTCATGTGCGCGACGAGCTCCTTGAGGGTAATGTCGCCCTCGATGAGGAAGCGGTCCCAGATGGTCCACTCGATGTCGTAGTACTGTGAGCGGAGAGCGAGGGTGAGCGCCGAGATGGAGAGGCAGGGAGAGAGGAGCACCAACCTTGTTCTTCGCCATGGCGATGGGCTCGGAGAAGCCGAAGAAGGGAAGAGCGAGGTTGACGAAACCGTTCTTGTACTGCTCGATGTCCTTCTTACCGTCGATGATCTGGGAGAGGGGAAGGGGAGTTAGCGCTCAGCTCACGGCGTCGCTCCGAGGGAAGAAGTCCCACCTTGTACAGCTCCAAGCAGACGAGACCAGTGGCCAAGCAAGTGGTGGTAGCGATAGCGGGAATGATCTTTCCAGCGACCTGTTTGGTGCGGTGACGGTCGGCGGTGACGATGCCGTAGTTCATAGCGCGCAAGTTGGAAGCAGCGCAGATGAAATCCATGTGGAAGTTGGTGTCGTCGTCCTTCTCAAACTCGGCGGGAACCATGCGGTAGCCAGCGAGGCTCGAGGGCTGAGGTAGAGCGGCGGCGACGGTAGCGAGGTCGTCGTCGTCCGAGGAGGCGGCGGGAGCCTCGTTGTTGACGGGCTCGTCGTCCTTGATCTGCACCTGAACGCCCGACTTGGGGGTGAAGTCGGGAACGACGACCGTGTCGAGCACCTTGCGGAAGACGGCGGGGTCCGTCTCGCCCTTGAGGCCGTAGTTAAAGGCGTGAAGGTTGGCAGCGGCGATGATGAAGTCGAGGTGCTCCTTCTGTTGAAGGTGAAAGCGGAATCAGCAAGCGAGATCGATGTGAGAGTGAACGGCGCTACGCACGACGTTATAGTCAAACTGCAATGGGTCGGGAGCGCGCTTGGGTCCGGACCAGAAGGGGGTTCCCTCCTTCGTCAGCTGTAGAGGAGCGCAGAAGGTCAGCTCCGTCGTCTCGGTCGCTCTATATCTCGGAACGTACCAGATCCTTGGGAAGCGAGTGAAGAAGCTGCCTAATCTCATTGTTGTACTCGGTCTCAAACTGCTGCCTGGCCCAAGCGATGCACTCGTCGAATCCGAGAGGTTTGTTGTCGACGAGGTAGGAGCGGATCTTGAGTAGCTGTCCAGTCTCGCCCGAAGTCTTGGCGGCCTCGATGAAGTTCGGTTGCGAGAGGTACGAGTTGACGACCTCGGCGGGCTTCTCGAAGAGCTCCTCGAAGCGCTCCTTGCCCCACTGCAAAGGTAGGAGGGTCAGCGACATTCTCTCGCAGAAGAGTAGAAACGACGTACAGCGATGGTGTGCTCAATCTGGTTGGGGAAGTTCTTGATCGTGCACGAAGGGTGGCTCTTCTCTGGTGGATCCTGCGACGACGAGTAGGACTCGGTGACGTGAGGAAGGACGACCTGGACGTTAGCCTTGGTGCCGAGGGTTCCCGACTCGAGAAGGGGCTTGGCGTAGTAGACGCAGCGAGTGTCCATGTACTGGCCTGCGAGCGAAGGAGAGCAAGGTCAGCGGCGCCGATGCCGAGCGCGAATGGCTAAACTCACGAGCAGCGACGTTGTCGAGAGCGTTGGTGACGCCGTCGATGTTGTCGAAGAACTCGTCGCCAAAGACACCTGTACATGGAAAACAGGTCAGCCTCGAATCGAAGCTCGGCGATCGAGCGCGACTCACCCTCGGTCTCTCCTCCAACGGCCAACTTGAAGACCTCGACCTTGCCCTCGAGCTTCTCGTTCATCTCGGTGACGGCCCTCCTTCCAGCCTCACTCTTAAAGCTACCGACGTCCTTGGGGCGGAAGAGGAACTGCCTGTTGAGGTTGGACTTCTCGATGGTGTCGAGGTCAGTCACGTAAATGTGACCCTTCTCTCCCGTTCCCAATCCCATCATAGCCCAGTTCTTGAGCATCTCGCAACCGATAGCTCCGGCACCGACGAGGAACTGGCGTTGGTTCTCAATCTTGGCTTGGAAGGCGCGACCGAAGACGGCGATCTGTCCATCGTGGCGGGAGGGAGGGGAGGAAGGAGCGCAGTCGGCGGCGGTGGGCTTGACGTCGGGGAGGGCCTCGAGAGCATCGAAGTAGAGGTGCTGGTAGAGGGGGCCGAACTTGCCAGAGCAAGCCTTGAGGACCTCCTGGCCGACGAATCCTCCCATGAAGGCGTTGACGGGCGAGAGATCTCCAGCAGCCTGGTAGGAGAGCTCCGTGAGGATTTTCTCGTCCAGGTCGCCCTCGAACTTGGCCTTGGAAGCGACGTCCTTGGCGAGCGCGATGAAGGTCGCGGCGTCCTTGTCGTCGCGAGGGGCGGGGAAGCGAGAGTGGGCGGCACGGAAGGCGGAGAGAGCCTGGAAACCGATGTGGAGGGTAGCGGGGCGATCCCACTTGGCGAAGTCGGAAATGAGGAACTCGGGCGCGAGGATTGACTCCTTGAGAGGTTTCTAGGGGACGCCGGAGAAGTCAGCTAGGCGCGGTTAGCACGGGATCAAGGTCTCCGACATACGAAGTCGATGAGCTTGGGCAGCTTGACCTGGTGGAACCATCCTCCGCGCTTGTACTGACCGAGGCCGCGAGTGTCGCCGATGGTGAAGGTGTAAGGACCTGTTGAGCAGCAGGTCAGCTCTCAACTCGGGTCTAGCTTCTTGAAGCAACTCCTCACCCTTAACGGTAACCTTGCGAGCCTTGTCGACGCCCTCCGAGTTGATGTCCAGTCCCTCAACCTCGGAGAAGCGCACGAAATCGCCATCCTCGAGTCCATGCCTCGTCTCGTCCAAGCACGTCACCATAGCATCCTCGGCCTCCTCAATCTCGACAACCATGCCCGAGAGGGGAGTCTCTCCAGTCTGGTCGACGACGGGGAACTGGTCGCCAAAGTCGCAGAAGGCGGATCCAAAGAGACCGGCCGTCTCGGTGGCGATGAACTTGATGCCATTGGCGTGGGTGAACTCGTTGAGCTTGAGCTGCTCGTCGGTGGAGCCATTGACGAGGACCACGACGGTGAAGCGACGGATGGCGTCCTCCGTGAGCTCCTCGAGGACCGAGACGGGCGTGTAGGCGTTGAGCTCGGCGAGGCGGGGACGAGTAGCGACATCACGGCGCTGTCCAATGTCCGACTCGCGGAGGAAGAACTGGGTGCCGAGGTCGGGGACGGTGGTGAGGGTAGGGTCCGAGAGGGTGACGGACTTTACTCCAGCGAGGCAGACGTTCTTGGCGATTTCGACTCCGAGTCCCGACTGACCGATGATGAGAACGTCCGAGGCGGCCATACGCTTCATAGCTGTACAGTGGCGAGGAAGGTGGTGGAAAAGGGTGCGGGGGGTCGAGCTGTCAGCTTGCGCATTTGTTGTAGGAGAGCAGAGAGAGCGAGCTTACCTTCATGACCGAGAACGTAGCTGTAGTAGCAAGTAGACGCGTCAGTTGTAGCTCTTTAGATGGGCTGAGAGGTGCAGGCGAAGCAGCGTCGCCACGACCTGTTGAGCAAGAGCGAGCTGCAGCTGTAGCTCTTTCAGCGAGCTGTACAGCAAGCTAGTCGCAGATACGAGAGAGTGTACAGTCTCCGCTGAGCTTTCCCTACAGCTCTCCCGTCCCCTCACAGGGATTGATGAGGTCAGTCTAGTCAGCGAGAGGCGACTCACAGCTGGCGCGAGTAGAGCGACTCGTCAATCTGCTCCTCGCCTCCTCCAATAACGGGATCGACTTCCATCTTGTAGTGCTGAACTGTTGTAGCTAAGTGTTGAGTCCCGCGAGAGCGAGTTGTGGTGGAAAGCAGAGCTCTTGTCAGCTTCGGAATCCCCCAAGTCCGCGCTCGACTAAGCTTGTCCTTCTCCGTACAACTCCTGCTTGCTTTCATGGTCATTCGCAAGATTCTGCTCGATGCTTTCGGCACAATCTTCAGTCCCCACACGCCGGTGCACGTACAATACGTGAGCTCTCTCTTGTCCAGCTCCAGTCCGCTCCGAGTCGCTCGCTGACGTCGATTCTGCTTCTCTTCAGGCCGAGGTAGCGCTTCGACATGGACTCAAGGTTGATGCTGAACATATCAAGTCTGGTTTCAAGACAGGTGAGGCTCTCATTCGCCCGAGAATCCTCTTCGCCGACGACCTTGACTCACCGTTCGCCCTCCGTCTGCAGCGTACAGGCATTGGGCGGCAACGCATCCGATGTACGGCAAACTCTCAACCCCTCCGCTCACCCCGGAGTCATGGTGGAGGGGTCTCATTCACGACGCCTTCCTTCACGCCGGCGTCTCGGTTTCGGGTACGTCGACTGTCGGTCTTCCTCGCCGTTCATAGCTGATCCTCGCCTTTCGAACTAGACCTCGAGCCAGTCGAGAAACCTCTCACTACAACCCTCATCCAACGCTTCTGGTCAACAGAAGGCTATTCCCTCCACGAAGACGTTCGGCCTTTCCTCTCCTCGCTCGCTTCCCATTCTTCTTCGCTTTCCCCTCATCCAGCAGTCGTCTCCGGCTCGGATAATGGTATTAAGAAAGTGCTACGTTCTCTCGAGGTGATAGCCGGCTCTAATACCCCGGGTGGGATCAAGGAGGAGGAGATTTGGACAAGCTGGGATCTGGAGGCGGAGAAGAAGGATGAGGCGTTCTGGGTTCGAGTGCTAGAGAGGATCAACTCTACGTCCTCTCTGGCACCTCTGAAGCCCTCAGAGGTCCTCGTTATCGGCGACGAGCTCATCCCGTTCGTCCTTTTCCTTCGGCCTCATACCCTTCGGCGCTGACTTTGCTTCCCTCCACCAGGGACTACCTCACCCCTCGGAAGGTGGGCATGCGCTCGCTGCTACTACGACGGTTCTCGGAAACAGGAGAGCATGCTCGGTCAAGTTATGAGCACGCGGCGGGCGAGGAGAAGGACGTCGATGTGGTTGAGAGTTTGAAGGACGTGATGAGCTGGATCGAGAAGCAGTAGATTGAACTCGTCGAATGGATAGACAGCATTTGCTTTGCATGAGGTGCGAGACGCGAAAGGAGAGATCTTCTGCAGAGCGCCGAACGGCTCCCATTCGCCTGCTCGCGAGCGCCGAAGTCTAGTCACAAGAAAACGACGAGGGTTCTTCCAGCCTACAGCTTCAACCCGACACCACTGCTAACAGGCGCATCATCGCCCCTCTTCCTCTTCACTCCCTTCCCACCCTCAATAGCCTTCCCACCCTTCCCAATAACCGTAACTCCCTTCGTACCAACGAGCTCCTTCGTAGCCCTCTCCTTCTCCCCCTTAACTCCCTTAACAAACTTCTCCGCACTCTTGGCCATAGCAGCCCTCTGCTTCCTACGCTTCTGACGAGCCTGCTTCTTTTGCGAAGGAGTGAAATCGGAGCGGTCCTCGTTGGTGGGGTCGGGGACGTAGACTTCTTCGGGAGCGAGCATCGTTCCTGCTGAGGTGGAGGTGGGCAGTGCCGACTCCATGGTGATAGTGGGGAGGTTGGTGATGGTCGAGATGGTGGCCTTGGGCTGTTGAGTCAAAGAGAAGGGAGGATGAGCTCGAGCTCGGCGAGGGTGAGAACGGCGAGAAGTCAAGACTCACCGGTTTGGGCGTGAACCTCGCATTGCTCAAAGCATCCAACTTTCCACTCAACTCATCAAACAGCTCCTCAATCTCGGCATGCTTATCCTCAAGCTCCTTATCCAACTCATGCGTGACCGTACGGCCCTCCTCCTTGGCCTGAGCAGTCTGAAAGTCCTCCTCGTAGATCTCGGCGAGCGACTTGTTGGACTTGGAATCTTGTAGCTCCATAAATCGGGAGGGAAGGAAAGCGTTAGGGTCGACGGCGCGTTGACGGACGACATCGTCGAATTGGTTCTGTTGGCGAAGAGACGGTCAGCTGAGCTTCGGCGCTCGAGAGCTCGAGGGTCACGCACATCCAGAATCCTCTTCTTGATCAAATCCTCGATAGTCTTGGTCGTCTCCTCGGTGATAACGGGGACGACCTTGCCCGACCTCTCGTACTCGAGATCCTCATCAAGAAGAGAGTTGGTCGGCCGATCTTTAGCTTTGGCCTCTCCCTTGGTCGCCCAGTTCTTAGTACCAACGTTCTCGGCTTCGAGAGCGGCGATTTGGGAAGAGAGGGCGAGTAGTCGTCGTTCTTGGCGCGAGAGTTGTTGAGCTGTTGGAAGAGAGAGGAAGGGGTCAGCGCGGAGAGAGCAAAGGGAAGGGAGGGAAGCTCACCAGGAGTAGCACCATCTTCCTCCTCCTCGTCATCCTCATCAAACAGCGACGACTTGAGTCGCTCAATCGTCTCCTGTCCCTCATCAACATCATCTTCCTCGCTCTCAAACTCTCCCTCTTCCTCCTCTCCCTCTCCTTCACTGCCCTCTTCCTCCTCCTCACCATCCTCCATCTCAACATCCTCCTCCTCGTCCTCATCCTCGGGCAATTCTTCCTCCAACTCCTCGCCGTCCTCTCCCTCTCCAGCAGCCTCCTTCTCCGCCTCCCTCTGCCTAAAGATCTCCTCCGCCTGCTCCCACCCAACCTTATTCACAAGCTTATCAAACTCAGACCCGCGAGGAGCAATAAGCTTGACCTTGACGGCCTCGGAGAACCTCACACCTCGCTTGCCTGAAGGGGTGTCGGTCTCGGCGGCGGCGGAGGGAGTTTCGGCGACCTTCTTGGCGGGCGTGGTGGGCTCCTCGGTGGAAGAAGGTGCGCGGCCCTTGCCCTTGCCCTTCTTGCCCTTCTTGTCCTTGGGCAATGGTCGGGGAGGGGGCTCGAAGAAGTCCTTGTACATGATGTCTGCTCGCGCCAAACGGGGAGGGTCAGCTCCGTTCGACGGCTCGTTTTAGTAGACATCAACTCACCGGCATTATCGAGTTCCTCCTCTCCATCCTCGTCCAATCCGAGGTCGACAGGCGCAAAGAGATCGAAGTCGTCCTCTCCGGCCGTCTCGTCGTCGTCGTCGTCCGCCTCACCGCGAAGAGCCTTGGCCATCTCGAACTCTCCTTCGTCAGTTTGCTGATGGAAGTCGTGCAGCGAGAAGAAAGTGTCGTCGACGGCAGAGGCGGGACCGGGAGCACTGTTGAGGCGAGGGAGAGGTCAGCGAGCGCCGAGTGGAGAAGGCGAACGAAAGGACTCACCGACGGGAAATACGACCGGATCCAGGCTTGTCGAAAGAGTCGATAGAAAGATCCTTGGTAGCATCGGCTTGGGGATCCTCCTCCTCGGGCTCATCATCAAAGTTCATGCCTTCGGGACCGCCGAGCTTGCGGAAATGTGGCTCCTCCTCCTCGAAAGGGATCTCTTCTCCATCCTCATCACTCTCCTCCTCTTCATCCTCGTCATCGTCGTCACTGCCCTGACCCCTCATCGCCCCCCAATCATCCTCACCATCCATCATCTCCTCATCCTCCTCCTCGTTCTCTTCCTCAATCTCACCCTCATCCCCACTCCCTTCCTCCTCCTCAGCACCCCCAAACATCTCATCCAACAACTCGACAACAACCGCACTCCTCATCTCCATCTGCTCCCAAATCATCTCGGGATCCATCCCCTCGGTGGTGAGCTCCTCCAAGGGCGTCTTTTGCAGCGAGAGGGAGGGGTCGTCCAGTGGTGAAGGCTCAGCGCGGGAGGAGGAACGTGTAGAGGGACCGGAGGAAGGGTTGAGGGATTTGAGAAGCGATTGAAGGTGAGGGAAGGAGATGTTCTCCGAGGCGAGAGCTGCGAAGGCGTCGGAGTTGAAAGATTAGCCAGGGTGTACTTCGGGCGGCAAGTGAGCTGGGTGGAATGATCCGCTTTTGAATAACCTCCCAAGCGTGTTCTCCGAATCCTGTAGCCTCTGCTCGTTCCAACGCGCCGTCTTTTCGTTGCGCCTTCGCGGCGAGCTTCAACTCGACGCGCTTCTCCTCCTAGAGCTGCTACAGCGGTACTGACTAGCCTGTAACCTCCAAACAGCACTGCTCAACCCCCCACCAGCCTCGAAAAGCTACAGGACCTCTCAAAAGCCGAGTAAAAACGCACCTCTGTCAAAAGAGGCCTTTACGACCTCCTGAGCCTTTGTTGCGAGCTCATCGTCGGTCAATCCAGGAGCGAGAAGATGAGCTTTAGCGGTGATACTCTCTGCCAAGTCGAGCAAATCGTTGTCGTCTTCGTCGGTTTGAGCGGGGGCAGGCGAGGACGCTTTAGCTGGTGAAGGAGGGGCGAGGGCGGGTGCTGGTGGTGCTTTGCCTTTGCCTTTTGGTGAAGTTGATTTCTGCTTGCCATTAGGCGAAGCTTTCTTGGATCCTGCCATCCTTTGGCTTCGGCTCGGCGCTGTCGGAAGGAAAGGGTCGTCCAAGAGCTTGTTGTGAGGCCAAAGGACGAAAAGTGCGGCGCCGTGTTGAAGTCGAAGGTTGGCTTTCTGCTAGTCATCGTCATCTCGTCCCTAGTACCAAAACTTCGCGCTCTTACTTTCCTACAGCACCGTCCTTTCGGCGCTCCTTACCGCAGAATGTCAGCCCACCCTTCGCTTCCTCCAGCTGCACCAGCGCCCGCCGAGGCAGCCGCTCCGGCTTCAATCCCCAGCGCCGAGACCGAAGCAGCTCCCATCGCGTCCACCTCGTCCGCACGATCTCACAATACCGCACCCAACCCTTTCCTAGCCGACATGCCCGCTGGTCTCTCCAAGAACGCTCAAAAGCGCTGGCTCAAGCAAGCAGCATTCGACGCGGCCAAGCCTGCTCGTAGGGCTAAAGAGCGGGCGATGAAGAAGGAGAAGGCAGCCGAGAAGCGCAAGTTGATTGAGCTGGGAGTACTGGAGAAGCCGACGAACAAGAAGGCCAAAGGAAGGAAGGAGCCGTTCAAGGCGAGGGTCGTGGTCGATTGTGCTTTCGATGACAAGATGACGGAGAAGGTGAGCTCTTTTATGTCTGTACGCTTCAAGCTCAGCGCTAACCCCTCCCGTTGTATTGCAGGAAGTCAAGTCGATGGCCGCCCAGCTCGCCTTCTGCTACTCCTCCAACCGAGCCTCCTCGCGCCCTCTCGACCTTCTCATCTCGGGTCTCAGCGGCAGGATGAAGGAGAAGTTCGAGTCTACCCCGAACAAGCCACACGAGGCGTGGAAGGGCGTCGAGTGGTGGGAAGAGGGCTACGAGGAACTTTGGGCCGAGCCGACCCCTTCTTCCTCCGCTGAGACGATCCCTCCTCCTCCCGCCGATGCTTCGACCACCACCGACGCTCCTTCTACCACCGAAGCTCCTCCCACCACCACCGCCGCCACTCCCTCCTCCACCGTCCCCCCCGTCTCCCTCGGTTTCTTCGCCGGCCAACCTCGCTCCCGAGTCCCCAAATCCTCCATCATCTACCTCACCGGCGACTCCCCCAACGTCCTAACCACCATCGAAGAAGATAAGACCTACATCCTTGGCGGGATTGTCGACCGTAACCGCTACAAGAAGCTTTGCTTTGACAAGGCGGAGGCTCAGGGAATCACCCATGCTCAGCTGCCGATTGGGCAGTTCATGCCCGATATGCCGACGAGGAAGGTGTTGACCGTTAATCAAGTGCGCTTTTTTGCTCCCCTGCCTCTTCCCGTTGGGACGAGCTGAGAGCTGACCTCGGCTTCTGCCTCCGCTCGCTTCGCTCGCTTCGTTCGCAACAGGTCTACGACATCCTCCTCCAATACGTCGAAACGAAGGACTGGACTTCGGCTCTTCAAGCAGTGATGCCTACTCGCAAGATGGAGCACGGAGGACCGGGAGGAAGGAAGGGGAGGAGGGGGAAGGATGGTGAGGTTGTTGAAGGGGCTGAGGGTGAGGGTGAGGGTGAGAGTGGAGAGGATGGGGAGGAGGTCGAAGGAAAGGCGGTATATGAGGTAAAGAGTGGTGATGAGATGGAGGTGGAGGCGGAGAAGGGGGAGATGGGCGTGGAAGCAGAGGTAGCTTCCAAGAGCGAGGCTTGAGCAATGAAACTTGAAAGCTCGATTCGCCTCGTCCATCTCTCATCGGCGAACAGAAGCGAAAGAGTGTACGAAAAAAATACCCTTACATCGATTCCCCACCAAAGCGCGAGAAGATCTACCCAACACCTCTAACCCTCTCAAGCGACAAGCAACATCCCGCTTACTCCTTGCACTCCTCGCATCCACTCCCACACTCCTCCTCGGCCGCAACGCTCACCACCGAACTAGCCAACGGATGGGGTTTCCCCGCCGGGGCCGAAGCGGAAGAAGCTGTCCTCGACATCTTGTGCTTGCGATGGCGTTTCGGCGCCGAAGTTGTCGAAGAAGGGGCGGGTGATCCCGACCTTGAAGCTGGAGCGGAAGCTGTATCGATGGGGGTAGTCGGCGCCTCGAGCATATGGCCCATCCTCTCAATCTTGGTGCGTAGGTACTTCTCCAACTCGGCTGAACGGGTGACTGAAGCGCCGATCATGCCGACTCCGGAACGACGAAGGTTGTGAGAGGCGTCCGAGTCGGAGGAGTAGGAATCGTCGTCCTCGGCTTCCGAGTCGTCCGTGTAGGAGACGTCGTCCTCCGAGTACGAGTCGTCCGAAGAGGGAAGGACCGAGCTGACCATCGACGAAGCCATGCTATCGAGTCCTTGCTGCAGTAGGGCTGCTCCGCTCATCCGTGGTCGTCTTCCTCCCTTCCTCTTCTTGCCTCCCGTCGTCGTTCGGTTGCTGGGAATCCAACTCCTAGGGACCATAGCGACCCTCTCAACGACCTTGACTCTCTCCTTCTCAATCTGCTCGATCTTGTCCGGGTTGTTGGTCAACAACCTCACCTCTCCAACCTTCAAGTCCCGTAGAATCGCTCCCGCAATATCGTACGTCCTCATATCGGCGCCATGACCGAGCATCAGGTTGGCCGTAACGGTATCGTGACCTAGATCCTGGAGGTTGTAGGCCCTCATCTTCTCCAACAGACCGATCCCTCGTCCCTCTTGACGAAGATAAACGACGACTCCTCGTTGATGAAGCGTGATAAGTCGGAACGCCTCGTCGAGTTGCTCGCCGCAATCGCAGCGTTGAGAGCCGATGACCTCGCCGGTGAAGCATTCCGAGTGGATCCGAACGAGTGGAGGTTCCGGAGAGGTGGAGGTGGGAGGAAGTGGTGCGTTGGAGGAGGATGGTGAAGTGGAAGGATGGATGGTGGAAGCGGAGAGACGGCCGACGTAGGCTCCTCGAACGATACGCTCCATCTCCGTTTCTCCTTGCCTCCATTCTGAGTCGAGGGATGTTGAGCGGAGGAAAGGAAGGGAAGGAGTACCGACGTCGGCGGGCAGGACGGCGTCCATCTGAGCTTGGTCGGCTACGAAAGCGAGATGTTCCTTGGAATCGTGATTGTTGGAGTAGAGATGAAGGAAGATGTGGCCGTGAGGGGTTGGGATGCGAGTGCGAACTTCGCATTTGACTACGAGGGGAGGAAGGGAGGAAGGCGCTGAGGAAGGAGCGGCCGCGGCGAGGGAGGCGGGGACTGTTGTCGGGGAAAGAGGGATTGCTGTCCGAGTCGGCGAAGTTGGAGGGGAAGCGACGGGCTGTCGTAGTAATTTGATGGTATCGGGGTTGCTCACGCTCAGCCGCCGAGCCGAAGCCGAGGGAGGGGAACTGACCTGAGCGGTCGCCGGCTCAGGCGAAGCGATGAGGTTCGAGGAAGCTCCAGGGATGGCAACGGCCGCGGTACCGCTCGAGAAAGGCTCCGCGAGTCCAGCATCGAGCTTTGCCTGCTTCTGCTCCTGCTGCCGTCGTTCCTCGGCCTCGGTAGCGAGCCTGACCCGTCGAGGAGCCTGCTGACTCTGCATCTTGGGACGAGGAGCGGACGGAATCGTTGGTCGTTCATCGTCGCAGGAGGCGTAGGCGAGCTTGTGAGGGAAGAACTCGTGTAGGTAGTGATTCCTCGTAATGCTGCATTCGAAAGCCGAGCCGGGATCAGCCAAAGAGATCTTTCCGCTTAGCGATGGCGAAAGAGGCCGATGCGGCGACGCAATGCCCGTGAGCGGAATGTAGGGGAGTAGGAGACTCACTCGGGTCCAGCGGAAGCTGCAGCTGCTACCATCAAAGGATCCACCGGAGGACGACGGTCGGATTGCTTCGACTTGCTCGCCTGAGGAGGGTGGGGATGGGCGTGAGTCGGAGGAGAGCCAGTCGAAGGTCCAGCATCAGCGGTGAGAAGCGAGAGGATGTTGAGGTCCAAAGGGCTGAACGAGTGCTGCTGCTGAGCGTGCAGCATCGTGTTTCTGTAGTCGAGTTGGGAGAAGCAGGGAATGAGGCAGGACGGAAACCGGGATTTGGCGCCCGCTCGCTTAGACGTTCGGCCGTCGCGCTTACTCCGCTCCAGTCAGCCGAGGGCAAAATTTGAGAGGAAAAGGCAGATTGCGAGTAGTTGCGAAAGATCTAAGAAAAATGCTAGGTAAAAGAGCTCGAAAGCGAACGATAGGTGAGGGATAAAGGGGTATCAAGGGGGGATGAGCGGGAGGGAAGCAAAGTAGTGACAAGATCGCACTCGGAACCAGCGAAACGCGATCGGTGGATAAGCGATGTAGCACTACTGCACTACATGCGCTGGTGACGGCGGTGGGAAAGATGGCGCTTGAGACCGACCTCGGCGTCGGCGTCGGCAGGTCTGCTGAACTCGATACTCCTCCAATCCCGCTTCTCCAAGGTCTGAGCGTTCTCCTGCTCCTGTGCTTCCTCCTCTCCAAGACCAAACATCATCTCCGTCTCCTCCCATCCTCCCGTACTCCTCTTGGCTTTAGCCGAACCCTCCTCCTTCGGCGAAGACCAGACAATCTTCTCCCACTCGGCGCGCTTGAAGAGCGTCTCCTTCTCCTCCTCTCCCGGGATGGCGACATAGTCGATGCGAACGGGGTTGAAAAATCTTTTCCTCAGCCTGTCCTCGGCGGTCGCAGCGGAGCCCTTGGCCGACGTAGTCGAAGATGCCTTGACCGAAGCCGAGGTGGTGCTCGCCTCGGCCGTCTTGACGGCTCGAGCAGTAGTAGTAGTCGTTTCCACGGTCTTGGCGGCGGCGGCACGAGTAGTGGTAGTGACTCGAGCGGTGGTCGAGGTGGCCTGCTCCTGATCGGCCTCTTCAACGGCGCTCGAGCTCGTCACGGCGGCAGCGGACGATGAGGAAGTGGTGGCGACGATGCGAGTGGCGGCGGACGAGGAAGTGATTTGAACGGAAGAGGTGTGGGAGGAGGATCCGGCGTTGGTGGCGGAGGAGGAGTTGCCCGAGGCGGTGGAGGTCTTGTTCTCGTTCTCGCCGTTGAAGCCTGCAATCGACACGAGTCAGCTGGGCGAGGGTATAAAGAGAAGGAAGAGTTTCATGCCTCCAAGCTTGAGAGACGTGGGCTCGACGTTGTCCTTGAGGTGGGTGAAATGGTAGGCGAGTCCACCGGCGACGCTGGGGTTCGGCGATAGCGAATCAGCCTCTCGTCGCGCTCTCGACGAGGACGAGGATGGCACTCACGCGGCGATCACAACGATAGCTCCCAACCAACCGAGCTTGTGATACTTGCGCCAAGTCGACTGCTTGCTCTCCAGCCATTCGGAGCTGCTCGGCGACCGAAGCAGCGAGGGTCAGCTTCTTCCCTTCTCCCTGCCAACTCGGGCTCAATCTCTCCCATCTACGAAAACTCACCTCTTCTCTCCCTTCCTCTCCTTCTCCTTGACCAAAATCGAGAACCGACTCCAATCCATCGACTTGTTCGCCCGATGCCTCGCTTCCCTCCCCCTGACCGAGGAGGCCTCATCGCCGAACGCGAGAGCCGCCGGGGAGCTAGGCGTAGCGGGGGCTTCACTGAACGTCGCGCGAGGGGGCTGAAGGATGGTAAGAGCGGCAGGAGCGGCCTTGCGTCCCGAACCGAACTCGCCGCCTCCTTGGTGAGCTTGCGCCGGGTAGCTAGGGGCATCGGCCCAGTGATCTTGCTCTCCGTAGTAGTCTTGTTTCTCCTTCTCGGCGGGAGTGAGATGTTGCTCTTGAGTGTAGTAGGGAGGTTGTTGCTGAGTATGTTGGTGGGCAGGCGAGGGGTAGGTGCTGAGTTGAGGCCGAGGTTGCGATGGTACAGCGACGAAAGCTGGTACCGTTGGTGAAGTTGACCAGAGCTGCAGTGATTCACGTTTGCCCATGATTGAAATCGTCGAGGTGTGTGCGGGAGCGTCGAGCGTTAAGAGGGAAGCGAAAGAGAGGGAGAGGAGGAGGGGGAGGAGGGGTGCCGTAGAGGTGTTGAAGGAGAGACTAAGGGTGGGGTGTGTGTAGTGCTACAGCGTGGCCGGCCAACAGCTGTCGACAGTCGAGAGATTCGCGCAATGTGGTGAGAGCGAAAGCGTCGACGCGCGGGTCACGAAGAAGGAGGCCCCTGCGCTGTCAAGGGCAGCATGCGTTCTGTAGTGAAGTAGAGCTAAGCTTGCTAATCTTTCGCGTAGAATTCTAGGACTCTAACGATAGCTTTGCGCGCCTCGGAAGTGCCCTCTGTAGCTGGGCAAGGTCTACAAAGTGAACGCCGAGCGCCGAACTTGTCGCTCGCTCTTCTTGCAGAGCTCGCTCTACATACTCGCTACTTTGAACGCTTGACAAGTAAGGATGCTCCAGACCCTCCCGCTTCACTCTAAACACCATGCATAACCTCAGCCGTCGTCTCTGACTCCTATTCACTTCTCCGCTCCTCCGAGGAGACGGAGCAAGGCGCGGTGAGGCCAGGTTTGCGTCCTGCATTCGAGCAAGATGGCAAAGAAGCACTCATACAGCAAAACCGACGACGACGACGACGATGCAACATCAAGCGACGACAGCTCTCGGCGCTCAGACGACTCGAACGATTCGGGAGAAGATTCGGGGTCAGACTCAGGTGGATCAACAGAGTCTGACCGTCCTCGACATCACGAGAAGCGGCGGCATGATGATGATGATGATCAAGAAGCGTTAATCGGGGTGAGGAAGAGCTGTAGCGAGGTAAAGAGCGGGAAAGCTGAGCCTTCCCCTTTCGCAGAGCCATCACCATCACCGCAAGCACGCACGACGGCAACGGCAGCACAAGGACGGAGGACTCCCTCCCTGGGTCATGTACCTCGGAATCGGCGTCGTCATTGCTGCTCTCCTCGGCGGGGCTTGGTACTTCTTGCTCGGACCAGGCGCAGACGACTCGTCGGACTCGACTGCTTCTTCTTCGGCGACGACTGCCGCTGGAGCGACGGGCGCAACGGGAGCAACGGGAGGAGGAGAAGCAACGAGAGGAGCAACGGGTGCAGGAACGACAGCAGCAACGGCCAAAACCAGCGGGGGAGCAGTAGCGACGGCGGGGGGCGAGAGTTTGAGCTCGGGGAAGGGCTCAGCGAGTGGTTCAGCTACAGCTTCAGCACCAGCATCTTCGTCGAGTGGCTCTTCTTCAACTGGTGATACTGGAGATGCATGGATCGCCGGCTTCTGGGAGAAGTGAGTCGTGGAGGACATCATCGCCGATTTTGAGGTTTTGAGCTGACTTCCTGCCTTTGACGTGTGTATAGTTGGGGTACTCAAGCAGTAGCTGACATCCCCTACGACAAGTGTAAGCTTTCACACTCGTTACAAAGCCGGATTGAGCTCATCTGATCTCCGTCCACAGACACTCACGTTCGTCCTCGGCTCTCGCTCTTTTGGCCTTATGATGCACAAACGACATCTTTGCTGACCTCTTACGTCGACTTACAGCTCTCCTGGTTCGTCGCGACGCCTGGATCGGACGGCAAGCTCGATTTCGGTGCAACAGAAACGAACAAGATCGCGGATTTCGTCTCGGGCTGTCGAGCTGCTGGGACTAAAGCTCTCTTCTCCATCGGAGGATGGTCGGATTCGAACTACTTCACGACTCTGGTCCGTTAATTCTCTCTGAGTCGGCTTTCAACGCCTTTCCCACTGCTCGGCGCTGACCTTTGCCCCGATTCTCGCTTTTCAAAGGTCGCTACCTCGGATTCAAGATCCACCTTCATCGGTTACATAACAGACGCAATAACTACCGACAAGTGGGACGGCGTAGACCTCGATTGGTGGGCTCCCTCGCTCCTCTCCCTCTTCACCGAGCATCGCTAACGAAACTCTTGCTACAGGGAATATCCCGGCGCCGCAGGTAACACAGAGGATTTCGACCTTAAAAACGACCTTCCCAATTTCCTCCTCTTCTTCCAAGAACTGAGAACTGCCGTTGGCGACAGCGTTCTCATCACCACGGACACTTCTTCCTCGCCGTGGCTCGATCCTACGTCCGGCTCCGCTTCTACCGACCTTTCCGCGTTTGCGACTCCCGTAAACAAGTTCACCGTCATGACGTGAGTCGGCCTCCTTGGTTGCGCTGCGCTGGCGACCAGCCTTTCGCCGAGCTGACTTGACCTCTCTCTCCGCCGCTCGCCAGATACGACGCTTGGGGCTCGGGAACAACTACAGGACCCAACTTCGTAAGTTAAACCTTGGTTCAGCCTCCTTGAGCAGGGGGAGGAGAAGCTCTTCGCTCGAATTGGCCCCATTTGAACTGCACCGAACCCGCGACTGACATCCCTTCGTCTTCAACCCTCCCTCAGCCCAACGACTCGAAATGCAGCCCATCGGGAAGCACCTACTCAGTTCCAACCGCCATGCAATCTTGGATTGATGCCGGCATCCCCGCAAATCAGCTGTACGTTCCCTTTCCTCTCATCTCGGTCCTGCTCCCTCTGACCCCTCCCTCGCTCTCAAAAGACTCTACGGCGCCCCCTTCTACGGCCACAGCTGGACGGTCGACTCTTTCGACTCCACCGGCGCAGCAGCAGGGGCCTCATCCCCCGTTTTCCAAGTAGCCTCCGCTTCTGCGGGCGCGATCAACTACGCCGAGATTGTTACGACGGGCGTGGACGGTGCAGTCGAAGACGATTGCACCGCCAGCATGTATCTACAGGCGGACAAGACGTTCACGGTGTATGATAACGCCGATACTACGACTAAGAAGGCGAGCGTTTGCAAGTCGCTTGGTCTGGGAGGAGTCATCGCTTTCGCTATTGATGGGGACTCGAATAACGAGCTGAGGGATGCGATGGCGGCGGGTTGTAGCTAGTTCAGAAGCCGCTGGAAAGACACTCATACTATCAGACCTCGTAGTTCGCCCTTCGCGAACGAGGACCGAATCTCGCCAACGCCGAGCAGCCATCGCTCGCCCAAGACCGGCCGCTCTCTCGCCCCTCCAGTAAGATGGCGTGAGAAAGAGATGCCGTTGTACAACCTTGTCCGCTCTCCTAATTTCTACGTCTCCTCTGCTCCTCCTCATCCTCCTCGTCCGATCCCCCCAGTCCAAAGATCTCCTCCTCATCCCTGACCCTCGCCCTCCCCTTCCCCTTCTCATCTCTATACCCCTCCTCCCTCTCCTCCTCCCCATCAACCAACACTTCCAACTCATGTTCCCCCTCTCCCTCTTCCTCCGTGCTCTCACCCACAGCCAGCCCTCTCCCCTTGCTCACTCGACGCTTGTGCGAAGAAGGTTTCCGTTTATTCATTCTCCGCCGTACGACGAGGAAGATGGCGAGCCCGAGACCCATCAAAGCGATAATGACGAGCGCGCTACCGACGTTGACCATCGTCTCGAGGGCGCCTCCACCCGTTGAAGAGCCGCTGCCGACCGAGACCAACTCGCCGTCCTCCAGCGATCCCGACACGCCCGACGATCCCGAAACGGCGGTTCCATTAGGATGTGTCTCTCCGAGAACTGCTTCCTGCTCGTCTCCTACGCGGGAGGGGACTTGAGCAGCAGGACCAGCAGCGCCGAGGAGGTCGATATCGAGGAAACGGAGGAGCATGTCGTGTGAGGCGAGAGGTTGGTCGTAGGGGACCATGTGGGAGGCGTCCGAGATTTTGACGTAGGTGAGATTGCGAGCGGTCGTCCAGGTTCCGGCGGGCTTGCCGTTGACGGACCAGTCTTGTGCGGTGACGTTCTGCGAAGGAGGGGAGGGTCAGTAAGGTCTAGGGGAGGATACAGAAACGCTACCTACTCCGAAACCCTTCTCGCCGTTCCATTCGAGGTTCTCAATCATGCGCTCGATACCGACGTAGTTCTGCGCGGAGGAGGGGAGGTCAACGAGCCGCTCGCCGAGGTAAGGCAGACGACTCAGACTCACGCAAATGAGGTCCTGATCACCAGCAAAGAAGAGGATAGGAAGCTGTTCCAGCAGCTTTGGTAGGAGGAAGACGGCCGGCTTGGATTCTTGTACCCAAAAGTTGGCGCCGACTTGACCGTTGCATTCGACCCAGCCGCCGTCCTTACGGTTGGCGTGGAAGGCGCTCTTGACGTCTGATCGCTGTGGAAGTAGAGCGGAGCAGGTCAGAGCGTGTTTCGACAAGAAGGCGAGGAGGAAGACGGGAGACGAACCTGGAGGTAGGGCTGGATGTCGACGAGATCCGGTGGCCAGTTCATGCCGCAAGCGGGGTGGGTATCGGTAAGGCGGACGTCGTAGTTATTGACGCACATGTTCTGACCGTTGACGCTGCGGGACGAGGGAGGAAGGTCAGGCTAGTCCGAAAGGCTCGCCAAACGAGCGAGAGGCGACTCACTTCTGCACCGTACTATCAGTGATGGATCCCAAGATATTCTCACACTCGCCGTTGTGGATCCTAACATTCTTGATCCCGCCATTGCCGTTGAGCTTGTCCATGCACGTATCGACGTCCTTCTTGACCCTCGCCTCGGTCGCCGAGCCCGCCTTGACGACTCCAGCCTTCAGGGCAAACTCGAGGTAAGCAGGATACTGATTGTAAGGGTCGATCCATCCGTTGCCGATCAGCAGTCCCTTGAGCCTCGTAGGTATCCGTGTTGAGGAGAGGATGGCGTCGGCGATGTAGGGGATGTACTGTCCGGCGTAGGACTCTCCAGCGATCCAAGTGTCGTGTTTGGAGAACTCGGGGAAGACGGAGTAGAACTGGGCGAGGAATTCGATGACATGTTGCGAGGCCTGCGAAGAGGACCGAGGTCAGCGATTGCGAGACGACGGGATGCGAGGTCAGAGAAGCTCACTTCTGGTAGCTCGTGGACGTAGTTGTTGGTCGCCATGTATGCGTAACCTGTACCGACGGGCTGGTCGACTGTAAAGGAGAGGGAGGGAAGGGTCAGCAGGGCACCTCCGAGGTCGCCGAGTCTCGAGCTTACTGAAGATCATGTTGGTGTACTCGTTCCAAGCTCCCTCCACCTCCTTCAACTGTCCTTTTCCTCCTGGTACCAGCCTCAACGGACCAACTTCCATCAAGCTGCCGTCGAACGAGGAGCACCCTGGCCCGCCGTTGAACCAGAGAACCGTACGCTCCATGTCGGCGATATGACGGCTTCGTAGCATGAAGAAGTAGAGATGCGCGTCGCTTGTAGTGTCCTTGACGCCGTTCTTTGGTGGTGCTGATGGGAGGTGACCGCCGTACATGGTGAGGGTCGAGGAGGAAGGAAGGCCAGGAAGGGTGGGAATGAAGAACTTGGCTGCACTGAGATCTGTAGCAGTATACGAGGGATGTGTGAGCGCTGCTAGCCTGCTCCCCTACAGCTTGTCACCCCCACAACGTCCCAGTTCAACGACGGCTCCACGACGCGCTTCGCAGCGCTCCAAGATGCTGCCATCCTACAGCCTTGCCAGCTGGCTTCCCTCAGCTAGACGAAACCTGCAGCCCATCCCCGACTGTACCGACGCCCTACCTCCCCTCAGAAAGCGCGAAAGGACGTACCTTCGTCGCCCGTAGCGACTTGGCGCGGATAGAGTTCTCGAGCCTGTTTTGCCAGTAGAGCCATGTCGGGGAGGTCAGGCGGGGGCATGCGAGCCCTTAATGGCCCTGCGACCATCTTGAACGAAGGAGAAGGCTGGCGAGCGAGAAGCGACGGAGGGTGAGCGAGTCGACGAGTGCTGCGCGAGTGGTGAGTGAGCTGTAGGGGAGTAGAAGCTCGGGTGAGAGCTTACTAATGATCTCGTTTAAGTGTACCGAAGGTCGATAAGATGCGAGTGAAGAGCGGGAGATCAACAGGGCTTCGCTTCGCATCCGGCGCCCCTTGACCTCCGACTTGTCACTTCGAATTTCACTTACAAACGATGCGGCTACCACTTCGAGCACCGTTCGGTTCAAGGGCATACGCTGTACCTTCTTTCGCTCCAGGCGCTTCTGCTGCTTCCCCCGCCTCGCCTTTCGTCGTCTTCGACCGGACCGCCAAACGCTTGCAGCGTGACCGAGCTGCTGCTGACCCAGAGAGGAGCAGGTTGACCGATTATGTGAAAGATGAGGTAGCTGCCAACATGGTCGACAGGTTGCTGGTGAGCCCTTCTCGCTGTTCTGGAGCTTGAGTCGAGGAAAGATGCGGTCTGGCGAGGTCGCTGCTGAGGATCGTGAGGGATAGTAGGGACTTTTGCGAGTCGGGAGCTCACAGAGATGCTGCTAGAGCTTTGTTCTGTGCTCAAGCGAGTCGAAGAAGCTCTCAGGCTGACCTCTCGCCTTCTCTTCCGCTCGCAGGACATCAAGCGTCGCTTCCCTACTGTCTGCGATGTAGGCTCGGGTCCAGGTTTCATCTCCAAGCACTTGGATCCAGAGATTACCCAGAACCTCATCATGACTGACTCGTCTCGTGAATTTGATTCGCTGGAAGAACGCCGAGCTGCCGAGCTGACCTTCCCTCCTCGCTTTGAAGGGGCTATGCTGTACCGAGATGCTGATGTAGAGACGGAGGGTGAGTAGTGATATTGAGATCTAGGTGGGAAGGAGAAGCTGACCGGATCTTGCCTGTCCACAGTGCCCATCGAGCGGATAGTCTGCGACGAGGAGGCCCTTCCCTTCGCCGAGGACTCGCACGACGCCATCATGTCCTGCTTGTCTCTACACTGGGTCAACGATCTACCAGGTACGTTTTCTGAGCCCTCTTGACCCGCTTGAACTCACTCTCTTCGACCCGCAGGGACCCTCATCCAGATTAAGCGAGCACTGCGACCAGATGGAGTCTTCATTGGATCAATGTTTGGTGGTGATACGCTCTACGAGCTGAGGCGAGTCGTACTTCATCCTAAACGTCGTCGAACGTCGCTGACGTCTCCGTCTTCTTCCAGGACGGCTCTGCAACTCGCCGAAGTCGAGCGAGAAGGCGGTATCTCCCCTCGCGTCTCTCCTATGACCAGTGAGCTTTCTTCCCACTCATCGTCTCTAGTAGCAACTTGCTGACCGTTTTCGCTCTCGCCCTCGCCCTCACCCTCACCCTCCCAGACTCTCAATCCGTCACCTCCCTCCTCAACCGCGCGGGCTTCAACCTCTCTACGGTCGACGTCGACGAGATCCAAATTACCTATCCCAGCATGTTTGAACTGATTGAAGACCTCAAGTGGATGGGAGAGGGCAACGCCGTGGTCAACCGGTGAGCTCGGCCTTCGTTCGGCTCGCTCTCGCTCTAGAATCGTACGCTGATGCGCCCCTCGGTTTGGTACAGTCGACAAAAACTCAACCCCGACACCCTACTCGCCGCGGCTTCTATCTACCGGGGTCCGTCCTCTCTCACTCCCTCTCGCTCGCCTCGCTGACTCGCTCCGAATCGCAGAGCTACACGGCCACGAAGATGGTACCGTCCCCGCTACCTTCCAAATCATGCACATGATCGGATGGAAACCGCATGAGAGTCAGCAGAAGCCCGCAAAGAGGGGGTCGGGAAAGTTGAACTTGAAGGATGTGCTCGGGTCGGGGCCTTCGTTGACGGAGAATTAGGGTTGTCATGCACATGCGTTGTACATGATTCGCGTGGGGGTGAGGCGTTGAGAGCGAAAGCGAAGGTCTTGACGCTTGAACGAATCTCGACTTCAAACTCGGCGTTCGCGAAAGGCTCGGTCGAGCGAAGCTCAAGTGAAGATCCCTAGTGATTACAAGCGTCTAGAGCGCGCGGGGGCAAAGTATAACAAGCTCTATCTAAAAATCCTTCTCGCCCTCTTACTGTCCGTCCATTCCATGCCATGCCGCTCCCTCTACTGCTTCGCCTCGTAAGAGTTATCCAAAACGATGGGCCTCGCAGTGCCCATTTCGAGGTTGTTGTGGTGCGCGATGAAGTTGGGTGCAATTTCGTTGGCGCCGATGAAGCGGGCGGGCCAGAGGAAGAGGTAGAGGGTGAAGGCGAGCTGAAGAAGGAGAGGGAGGAGGGGTCAGCTCGGCGCTCGCTGGGAGAAGTGGGAGAGGTGCAGGGGAGTTGTAGGCGGTCGAGGGGATGTAGGGACTTACCCAGAGGGGGAGACTATCGAGCAGGTAGAAGTACCCCTCCTTGGTAGCGAGGTAGGAGTCGTCTGAGGGCGCCGAGAGGTCAGGTCAGCTGGGGGGTCGTCTGGAGAGCTTCGAGGTCCAAGAGAGCAACCTACAGCCACCAGAGTATTCAGCGATTCGGAAAATACAGCGCACCTGATGGAGGAGAGATCAGTACAGTGTATGAAGGAGCAAGAGGCGCCGAAGCGGGCTCACCATCACGCCGACCGAGGAAAGAACCATCGCGTGCGCGAGGATGCGCCAGTCGGTCACCGGAGTCTTCTTGAGAAGCGAAAGTGCAGACCATCCTTCACTGTTGGAAGCGTAGTAGCTCGAGGGGTAGTTCTTGCGGCTGTGAGGGGCACGGGGAGAGGTCAGCTCGGCCAAATCGTCTGAACCACTTCTCGCTGTACAGCGCGAGAAGACTCACACTCGGAAGATGAAAGTAAGGAGGAGAAGCGAGAAGAATCCGTAAGAGATGACCTGGATGATCAAACCAGCGAGGGAGACCTGCAAAACAGCTCCAAGTCAGCGCCGAGCTCTCCGCCAATCCCGCCTCTGGAACTCACATCGTGTCCAATGTTGGCAATGTTACCCTCCATCGCAGTCATTCCTCCTCCGGAGCCTTGAAGAAGGAAGCAAATGACATCGACCCAAACGAAGAGCTTGACGACGACTCGGTGAGGGAGGAAGAGGCACTTCTTGGTGACTTCCTCGCCGAGGGATTGGGCGAGACGAGTGAGGAGCATGTAGTTGACGGCGAGGAAGGCGCAGGGCTGTAGAGTGTGCGAAAGTGGGTGAGCTCGGCGCTCGGCGGAGGTCTTTGAGGGGGAGAGAACGTACCGAGAGCAGAATAAGCAGGGTGTCGAAAGCGTACATTCCAACGCTGTAAGGGCTGTTGGCGACTCCGATGCGAAGGGCGTAACCGAGGACCATGGTGAGCAGGGAGATGGCTGTAAAACGAAGGAGCAAGGTCAGCGCCGAGATCGAGGAAACTTGAGCAGAAAGAAGCTCACTGAGGGTCAAGAGGTATCGCTGGCGACCCATGCGGAACCAGTCTGATTCCGGAAGAGGTCAGCTTCATGTATTAGTGTGCAGGAGAGCAGAAACTTACGAGTCCAGGCGACGACAGCCGTGAAACCCCAAAGAACGATGGCAACGACGCAGGGCCACACCTTGGGAACGTAGCCAGCTCTGTAAAATGTCCAGAGATGTCAGCGTTCAGCCCCGGAAAGAGCAACTCGGCTGCAGAAGCTCTCACACTGGGCGCTTGGGAGTTCCGTCCTGCGAAGGGTCAAATCGTCAGCCCTGCAGTCCTTTCTGGAATAGATGAGAGCTTGACTTACATCGTTGAACTCTGGTGTGTATGCGAGTGCACCAGTAGCGTAGCAAGAGACAACGAGGAAGGCAGCGAGGGCCTGTTTGAAGGAGAGCATCTTGGCGAAGTGCGGAAGGGCAATGGAAGGCGAAGAGGTGCTGTTGAGGTGTAGGAAAGGCGGAGGGGAGGTAGAAGACTACTTTTGAGGACCACTGGATGAGTTTAGAGAGACAAGAAGCGTCCTGTCGCGAGCCAGAGTCATTCTCTTTCTCAAGTCGCTCGCTACTTCAAGGCAAGGGCGGCCGCGAAGTAGCGAGGACCTCGCGAGGAGCAGACCTTGCACAAGGCGATGCAGAGGCACTGCTTGAGGCTAGCAAGTCGGAGCTACGAAGGCATGTCGATTTTAAGTGTAGCTCAGCTCGATAAGCCCCTGACTTGGACCTCCGCCGAGCATGACTGCCGCTGCTGTAGCTCGTCAGGCAGGTCGGCAGAGCAGGAGAGGTATGTAAATAAACATCCAACTGAGTTGCGAGCGTTACCATGCCTTGTAGTGGTGTACAGCGCGAGAAAACTGGCCAAGCCGAACGAAGAGCGAGCTGGAGGTGGGGTGGAACGAGGCCAAGGGGCGCCAGATCGTGCGAGTCAGCAGAGGGAGCCCCAGAAGGCAGTGTTCAATTCTGCTGACCGTTATCCCGACCCTAAAGGTCGACCAGACTTCGACGATGCTGAGAGGCGAAGGAGGAAGGAGCGTCGTCGTCGCGCGCCGTACTTCTTGCCTTTACGCACATCGCCACACTTCGCCAATTCAACTCCGACGTTCGATACAGGATGCTTCGTCTCTCGGTTAGGCGGGCAGCCCCTCGGAGTCTAGTACAGCGGAGGAGAGGATTGGCGACCGCGCCCGATTCGCAGCTCGTCCTCACCGACCCTCTAGCCGTCTACCGCGGGATGGTAGCGACGGGACAGATTAAGCAGGATGCAGAGCAGATCAGGGCGTTGGTGCAGTGAGTTCTCATTGCAGCTCATTCGCCGTCCACAGCTAAACGCGCTCTCACACAGGATTCGAAAGCTCACCGAGGAGCTGCTGGACTACCAACCGCCAGTACGGATGCTCACACTACTAGAAGCTCTTCGTCCTACTTCCGACCCTGCTGCCAAGGTCGTTCCAGCATGGCCGTTTCGTCGCTCGCCGCTCTCCCACCTGGGAATGGATCTTACGCCGGAGGAAGCAGCAGAGAGGCAAGCTCTCATCGTCCTGGACGACGCTAGCAAGTCGACAGCTCTGGTTAAGGTGCTGAAGGAAGCGGAGGGACTCGAGGATCTCTCTACGCCGAAAGGCTTCCTCCTCACGGGTCCGCCGGGGACGTAAGTCGCTCTTTGAGCCTGCTCTCGCTTCCTGAGCTGACTTGTATGACACCACAGCGGCAAGAGTCTAGTTATGGACATCTTCTTCCAATCGTTACCCGTACCGCACAAGGTGAGCTTGCCTGTTCGAGCAGGGAGCCGCATCGCCGAAGCTGACTCTCGGCGCTCTCTCCCCATTGAATCGATTAACAATCCGTCACTTTCTTATACATTGGATTGGATTGGTAGGTCCGATTTCATTATCACTCATTTCTCCTTTCCATCTACACCTCAGTACATCAAGCGTTGGAGAAGCAGCGGCTAGAAAACGAGGCGGAGGAGCGGATAGCGAACGAGCTGAGCGAGAAGGGCGAGGGAGGCTACCCTTGGTCGAGGAGGGAGGAGATGAAGGCGCAAGCTTTGACGAAGGGCTGGCAGTCCGTCTTTGCCGGAGGCCGATCACCACACGACGCCGACCTCAACACTCGCGAGTTTGTCCTCGCTGGTGTAGCACGAGACCTCATCAAGCAGCATGGCTGGCTCCTTGCCTTCGACGAGGTGCAGCTGGTTGACATTGCGGGTGCAGGACTAATCAACCGAGTGCTTTCTTGGTATTGGCGACTCGGCGGTGTCGTCGTTGGAACGTCAAATCGAGTACCAGAGGGTGCGCCAACTCTCCTTCCTCCTCTCATCGGATCAGGACCGCTGACCTCTCCCTGCTGTAGACCTCTACAACGCCGGAGTGCAACGAGAAAGCCTCAGCCCCTTCCTCGTCGCCCTCGCCGCTCGTTCGCCCGCCTTCGAGCTCCGTTCGGCCCTCGACTACCGCCGAGAGCAACGCAGTCGAGATATTCTTGGGGCTGCCGACGATCGGCCAGCAGGCGATTTCGGAACGGTAGAAGCGTGGAAGCGATGGGGTACGAAGGCGAGGGGGTGGTTCGTCAAGGGCGAGGAGAATGAGTTTGAAGAGGCGGTGAGGAGGATTGTGGGAGAGGAGCAGGGAGCGCCGACCGAGTTGACCGTGTATGGACGGCGGCTGGTTGTGCCGTGGGCGATGGGAGGAGTAGCGCGATTCAGCTTCGCTCAGCTCTGTCTCGCGGCGCTCGGTCCTGCCGACTACATCACCATTGGCAGCAACTTTGTGAATCCTCCCGCTTTCCTCTTTTATGAGCGAGTAGAGGCTGACTTTGACTCTTCCACAGCACACGATCATCCTCACCGACGTCCCAATCCTTCCTCTCAGCGCTAAGAATGAAGCTCGGCGGCTCATCTCCCTCCTAGACTGCGCCTACGAAGCCAAGACTAGGCTACTAGTCTTCGCCGAGGACCACGTCGACTCGCTCTTCTTCCCCGACGCCGTCGCTACCTCTTCCCTCCCTTCTCCCTTCGCCGAACCCTCCCCGGACGACATCACCACCGCCGGCGGCCACGACCACCCCTTCTCCTCGGATCGGATCTACGAGGCCGACTCCTCCCTTCCCACCTCTCGCATGCCCGTGGATCCAGCAGGAGAGATCGGCGACTCGCTCACTGAGGAGATGATGGGCGATGTGATCCACGATTTGGAGACGCCTTATCGACCGAACGTTAGCTCGTACGATGCTACGGAGGATAGTAAGGCGTATGCTAAGGATGCGGCGAGGGTGGAGCAGGTGCGAGCGGTCCTCAAGGCGGCGAGGGAGGAGAAGGCGAGGGAGGAGCAGCAGAGGAAGGACCCTCATCCTAGTGCTTCGACACCGGCGTTTCAGTCTTTGGCGATCTTTACTGGTGAGCAATCTCTACTCTCGGCTCGGAGAGCTTTAGCTAACCCCTTTCTCTCCCACAGGCGAGGAAGAGCGCTTCGCCTTCAAACGAGCCGTCTCGCGCGTGCACGAAATGACATCCGCCGAATTCCTCATCAACTCGACTCACACTCCTCTCGACCCTTCCTTCCGCACTTGGGAACGACCCTCATCCGTCACTCTCTCCTCCGCCGCCGTCGCTTCGACCCCCCGCTCGGCGCCAGCTCAGCACTCGATGGGCCCTGCTATCGAGCTTACAGGCGAAGAGGCCAAGCTTTCGGGAGTGCTGGATCCGAGGAACCTTCGAGTGAGGCATCCGGAGGGGTTGCCTAAGACGGAGAAACAGGTTGAGGTTACGAGGGAGGGGGGCGAGGGAAGAAGGAGGGGGATCAAGGTCAATGTGTTGGATGACGAGGCGAGGAAGGCGGCGAGACCGCCGGTGTTGAAGAATGATCATGTTTGGGGGTGAGTTGAGCGCTCGCTTTCTCGCGGTGGGAAGCTGAGCTGACCCTTTCGCCGAGCAGGGTTCGAGAGGACTGGGGAAAGAAGGCGGGCGAGTGGGGGAAGGGTGCTAGTGTGCATGATGAGGATACGAAGAAGCGCTCTCATGAGTAATGTAGACGCATAGACCATCCATCAATGTTGCCTGTTGAGCGCGAAACCTCTCGCCTGCTCCATCTCGGCGCTGCTCTCGGACTCGCTTTCTCCCCCGCTCTCCTCTCCGACAGCCCTGAAAGTGTCCAAGTGTCCTTTAAATTCAATACAACATACTCCAACGCCCTCAATCCCTAAGCCCAAGTAAGAACCAGCTCACTTCGACCCCCTCCTCTTCCACCACCCCCCATCAGCACAAGCCTTCCCCTCGGCGCCCGCGCTCTCCTTAACGACAAGCCACAAACAAAGTACACTCAAGCACTCCTCCACCTCCTCCACGCTCATCCCCACTTTCTCCTCGGGGAAGTCGGCTGGTAATGGTGGAACTGAGACGTGGGCTACGAGCCGAGGGTGCGAGGGCGTGGGAGAGAGGGTCGCGAGGCGGTAGCGGGTTGAGGAGGGGGAGGAAGGGGAGGGGGAGAGGTAGAGGTTCCAGACCTGCGAAGGGGGTTCCGAGGCGGGTAGAGCGGAGGATGGGTCGGAGGAGATGGAAGAGGAGCGCGAACGGGAAGAAGGAGCGAGGAGGGAGGGTGTCGGAGAGGTGGAGCTTAGGTCGAAAGATTGGAATGCCGAGGTGAGGTGTGGTCGTTCGGGGATGTCGGTGTTGGGTGTTGAGGAGGCCCGACGATGCTGGATGAGAGGAGGGGTGCCGGGGACGGAGAGGGAATCTCGGTGAACCACGGTCGGGCGCAATTGAGGCGAAGCGGGAGGGGTAGGTATTGGCGACTCGTCTCTGGCTAGCATGCTGACCATCGTACCCGACCTTCCTCTCACTCTCCGCCTCGGCTCTTCCCTCCTCCATTCGAACGTAACGGCGCCTCCAATCTCATTCGCAGCCCCCTCCGAGGTATCCCGCAGCCATTTGCCAATGACGAAGGTGTAGCTTGGGCTGGGAGTAGGGTCGAGTGAAAGAGTAGGAAGTCGAGAGATGGGCAGAGCGTGCGCCAGTCCAAATGCGAGGATCCCCTCAAAGCTCGAGGCGGGGGGCTTGGGAGGAGTCGAGGAGACCTCGGCGGAGGAAGGGGCGCTTTGTTGGAAGGCGAGGTTGCGGAGTTTGCGAATGAGGGAGGGACGTTTAGAGTCGGAAGAGGTGCAGTCCGTGTCGACTCTATTGAGAGAGGAAGGAGGGGACGAGGAGACGGTCGAGGCGGGCGGAGAGGAGGGCGCCGAGGAGGTCGGCAATGGGTGGTCGTTCGCCTGCACCAAGTCGAGGATGGCGAGGTCGGGAACTTCGATCCCTCGTTTGATAAACTTGGCGACCTTTTCATCGGACGCTGTGGGAAGTGGGAAAGTCGAGTCAGAGCCAGTCACTTAAGCGCCGAGCTGCTTGCCCGAGTCGGGCGAGGAGAGCTTACCAGCATCCGAGACGTGTGTTGAGCGATGAGCATGGTGATGAAGCGAGTATAGTGGTGTCATCTTCCTTCGTGGTGGTGGCGCAGAGCTCTTGATCACCTCGGGAGCGTGAGGATGAATGAGTTGGACTTGAAGGGCGAGCGAATGCTGCAAAGTAGGCGGTCGTACGATGACGAGAGTGTCGGGTGCACTGTAGATGAGGTTCACAGTAAATACAGCTTCCCGAGTGGTTCCCGGTGAGCGCACTCGTCCTGCTACTGGGACGGAGTTGCGGCTCTGGGGAAAGGGGGAGCAGGGAGACTTACCTGCTAGCATCCCTTACGCCGCGTGTATCAGAGCAGACCGCTGTAGCCATGTTGGACATGATGGACTCTGCCGACCTGCTCGAGCTGTCAAAGCCAGCAGACAGAGCCTGGCGAGGTGTTGGAGGGCGCGGCGCCTAACGAAACAGCGAGGGGGTCAAGTGCTAGCAGGAGCGAGTAACTTGAGCGAATAGCGAGTTACTACTCGGAGGTTGAGCGAGCAGCAGAGCAAAGGGTTGATGTCGGAGGCGTACAGACGACGAACAAGAGGTGACGACCAGGGAAACGAAGGCGAGAAGGAGCGGTGTCGCGACGACTGCTCGCAGACTCTCCGGAGCGCTGCCTTCGAAAGATCGCCCTAAGTCGTAACACCGATTCTACTACGGATTTCACGGAAAAGCAGCAGGGAATAGTCGTACAGCTCATCAGACGACTCCCGCGCTGGTTGTTCGGCGGAAGGTCAGGGGTCTGTGCTGAGGGCTGCGAAGCTCTCGCCGAAGCCAGCAGCAGCAGCAGCGGATCGAAGAAGCAATCGAGAGGGAGCAGGGATGGGGATGCAAGCAGTTGAACTTCAGCTACATAGCAACTACTCCCGTGTCAGACGGCCAACTTGTACCGTCCTTCGAACCACACGACACGAGCGCCCGAACCTCTCGTCGTTCTTCGTCTCCAACTCTCACCTCGTCTCTTTCCAACTTCAACTCGAGAAGGAATCTGTAGCGTAACAGGGTGCTAGCCCTACATGGCTTCTCTTACATCGGAACCACCACACTCGCCCCCGCTCGAACCTAGCAAGGAGGTCTCGCGCGCTCACCTCGCCGCCGCTCTTCTCGGTGAGCTTGAAGAGCAGTGGACGTATCGAGAGAGCTAAGCTGACTCTTCTGTACCAGATTACGACGCGCCAGAGCACTCGGACGGCCTCTTCTCCAGCGACAGCGCCGCGCAACGCAGTGCAGTCCTCTCGCCGTTTCGTCACCTCTTTGTGCCCCCAAGCGATCCAGCAGACGAACCAAAAGCAGGATCCTACTTTCCCACAGAGGATGTCGACGAAGCTCAGCTCAGACCGGGCACGTACTCGGCGGGAGGACGAGCGTCGCCCATGTTTGGCGGAGGGTCGAGCGAGCGGGGTAGCGTCGACCTTTTGGCCAACAGGAAGAGCATGGGACCGTCGCTGATGGGATGGGAGGATGAAGAGCAGGACCCGGAAGCCGAAGAACGGCTGGCAAACGAGTGGGGACTCGGCGAGCTGATGAGCCAGCTCGGGTCGGGCTCTGTGCCAACTTCGCCTGCAGGAGGAGTCGTGCCGTCGCTTCCCTTCCCCAAGGGTATGCTCGGCGATGAGGAAGCTGGAACCGACGCCCACGAAACCCGCTCCATGCCCGACCTCGACCGTCCTCGCGCACTTTCGACCATCTCCCTCCTCGACCCCTCCGCTTCCACCGCCGGCGACGACCCACCTCTCACTCGTCGCATCCGTATCCTAGAACGACGAGGAAGCGCCACTCGCGCCCGCACGCAGAGTCTCGGCGACGCTCTCGAGCTTCCCTCCTTCGGCGACCTCCCCTCCTTCGCCGAGCCCTCCGACATCTCGTCTCGTCGACCCTCGCTCACCCTCGACCCGCTCATCAGCCCAAACATCGCCACTCATCGTCTCTCCTCCTTCTCCACCTCACCTCAACACTTCTCAAACCGCCAATCGCTCTTCTCCCTCGGCGACCGTACCACAGCCGAGGAGCCGAACCCTCGCGTCTCCTCCTCCTTCGCCCGCCCACGAGCCTCGACCACCGCCTCACGACCGATCTCCCGTCTCTCCCTCGCCCCTTCCACCACCCTCGACCCTCCCTCTCGCGACGAACCCACCGCCGACAACGACGCCGATGACACTCGGCCGCTCTCCTCCCTCTCCATGCGCCCTACCACCCCCGCTACCTTCACTTCTCGCTTCGACCCCGCCTTTCTCGCGGCCCAACGTCAAGAGATCGAGAAAGAGCGCCCCGTCTTCGCCAACAAGGACGCTGGAGCTCCTCCCGCCGTCGTGCTCATGCCAGCGCCATTGGCCGGTAGACCTCGCAGTCCTCCGCCCAGGATCCGGAAGGAGGGATCTGAGTCAGAAGAGGAAGCCGAGGAGGAGGAGACGCTCAATGACGAAGAGATTCTCGCTTCCCAACGACCGGCAGGCGCGCTTTACGGTCGCTCCCTCATGGATGTGATGGCCGAGCGGCAGAACTTGCAAAAGAGTCGCGCGAGGCACTACGTCTCGGGACAGGATGGTCGACGATCGATGATGGATTGGGGCGACTCGCCTGCTGGTCAGAAGCTGCTCGCTGCTCAAGGAGTCGCGATGGAGGAAGGCGGCGGCGGCGGCGAGGGCGAGCCATTGGCAAGTGGCGCGGCGAGGAGGAGTAAATCTGCGATGAGCATTTTTGGTCCGGATCTGATTTATCAGAGGGATATCGAGAGGTTGAAGGTGATTGAGGCGGAGGAGGCTAAGGAGAGGGAAGCGCAGGAGGAGAGGGAGAGGATCGTGTGGGAGAAGGAGAGGGAGAAGCAGGAGAAGAAGAGGAGTGGGAAGGGGAAGTTGTTGAAGGCGGGTAGGCCTTCGGGCGAGTTCCCTCGAGAGGGCGGTAGCGATGCTGGTGAGTTGGTGCTCGGCTCGCGCGCTTCCTCGCGAGAAGCCGTTGCTGACCTTGCGTTTTCGAAAGCCCGCTCTCCACCTACTTCACCGCAACAATCTACTAGCCCTCCCCGCCGTCAAGGAGCAGGTCACTCCGCCATGGTCCCCTCCATCTCCCTCCCCTCCGGCCTCACCGATCCCGCCGAGGCTTCTTCCTCCTCCTGGTTCCCCGTTCCCGCATCATCAAAAGCTCCTTCCTCGACCTCATCTGACGATGACGACGATTATCGACCTCCACCGGTTCCCTCGCGCATCCCTCTCAGCGCTTCGCCCCTGCCGCTCAAGAAGACCGCCGAGCAGGAGAAGTCGGCTGAGCACTCGGAGAGGCTCAGGAGGGCGGTGATGATGGGTGACATGACTCCTGCTGTATGTCTAGCTCTCTAGCTGGGGATGCTCTCACCGATCGACGAGCTGACCTGTCTTGCTCTCACAGGAGGCCGTCGACGAATCTCGCCTGCTCGGCCTCGACAGCGGCGCGGAGAGTCACAGCCCCACCTCCGACCCTCGACCTCTCGGAGAGCGCTGCAGTCAAGCAACGTACGCCAGCGCCGGTCAAGCTCCTCCCCTCCTTCGACTCGACCTCGGCTTCGAAGATGACGAGGACGGCTGGCAGATGACGGATCGGGAACGAGGACAGATCAGGGAGGTTCGAGGAGATAGGCCACCTACTCCTCCCTCCGCCTCAGCGCCCCTAGAGTCGTCGGTCGGAGGAGCACCCGCTAACGACAGCGACGAGGACGACATCCCCCTCGCCGTGAGGGCTTCGATGCTCCCTCCCTTCCGTGGAAGTTCGTCGCAAGTCGGAGGCGGAGTCCCCGTCTTCGATGAGGAGGACGACGTACCCCTCGGCGTTCGAGCGTCGCTGCTTCCCCCTTTCCAACGCGACGAGGAGGATGAGGACGACCGACCGCTCGGCTACGCCGCTATTGGAAACAACTCGCTCTACCTCCAGCAGCAACAGCAACAGCAGCAGCAGCAGCTCTACTTTCAGCAACAGCAGTCCCAGGCCGCCGCCTTCCACCAGCAGCAGGCCTTCGCGATGGCTATGGCTCAGCAGCAGCAGTTTGGCCAATATGCGGCGAGTGAGATGGGCAGTATTGGAGGTGCTGGTGGGATGGTCGAAAAGTGGAGGAGGGGAGTTGAGAGTTAGAGTGCAGGGAGGGAGGGGCGAGGTGGAAGGAGAGAAAAAAGGGGCCTCGGCCGAGGCAAGCTTGGAAGATGGGAAGCTTGGGACAAGCAGTCGTCGATTTGTTGTACTACATTAGCAACGCATTATAACTCCTTTACGGCAGCCTCGCGAGCTCTCACGCGGTCTCCATCGCGATAGCGAGACGACCATGCGGCTCTGTCTCCTTCATCCCACTCGCTCGCTTCTCACTTCGACTCGAACGGCAAACGATGGTTCGAATCTCACCGTCTCTACTTCTGCTCGCTGCAGCCGCTGCACCCCATGTTCAAGCTGCAAGCCCGTCGGAGCTGTTGAGCATGTTGCCTGAGGCGGGACGAGCCATTGGTCGCGGAGTGTTGAAGAACGTCCTAAG
Organism: Leucosporidium yakuticum; assembly: GCA_019775505.1. NCBI lineage: Eukaryota > Fungi > Basidiomycota > Microbotryomycetes > Leucosporidiales > Leucosporidiaceae > Leucosporidium > Leucosporidium yakuticum. The sequence continues at coordinate 67,406 of JACWFO010000118.1, forward strand.
GCTCGACGACGAGAAGGTGGAAAGGATCATGAAGAATGAACCAGCTCAACCTGAACCGCATCCTTATGCTCGTGAGTATTATCTCGCTGATCTCGCTCTCGAGAAACGAGTGTTGACCACCCTCTCTCGCAAACGAGCAGTCGACCTCAAGGACGATAATTGGGAGACAGTCATTCGTACAGGAACATACAACCCTCTCGCTGCTCCTCTGGAGAAGGATACCGTCTGGATCATCAACGTCTACGGACCAGATACGTGAGTCTTGCCCCACCTCGCTTCCTCGCTGTTCCCCTTGCTGACCTTGAGGTCATTTACAGCGTCTCGCGGCAAGCAAGCGAAGCTTTCGAAGCTGTAGCACTGCACAACTCGTCTGAAGGCGGTGGAGACCTCCCCAAGCACTTCCGCTTCGCCCGCCTCAATTACAACACGGAGACGGTCCTTCCCACTCGCTGGTGGATGTGGAAGTGAGTTAATGGCATCGACTCGACTCAGACGAATACTGCTGACCTTCTTGTCCACCTCATTAGGCCTCCCATGCTCGTAATCGCGACCGACAACCTTCGAACCCTCCGCTTCTTCTCGCCGAACCAAGTTCCTCCCTTCCACGTCCCAACGAGCAACCTGATCGCCGCTCGAGAGTTCTGGGATACTCTCCAGCCTTGGAACTCGCCCATGGCCCCGGGAGGAGCTTTGTGAGTCCGCACCCTGCTCTTGAGGTCGACCGAACTGAACTGACCGCCTGGCTTCTTTCGCAGGGAATCGACCCTCGTCAAGGTCGCTGATGCTTGGGCTTGGTACCATCAGACCATCTCCAAGATTCCTAGCTTCGTTCTCCTAGCGCTCTCCGGTGTGCTGGCTAATCTCGTTATTGGTTTCGTGAGTAGCTCCCACGCCGAAGCGACCAGGCGCGACTCCTGGGCGAGCAGACCGCTGACCTACCTCCTCTCCCAGTTCCACAAGTCAGATACTAGCGGAAACAAGGCTCAGGAAGCTCTTGCTGCCGCTCAAGCCAAGTGGGTCTCTGCAACGTCTCGCCGAAGGTCGAAAGCCGAGCTGACCTCGCTGCTCCCCACCAGGCTGGCAAAGGAGAAGGCCGAAGCTGAAGCTAAGGCTGCGGCTGAGAAGAAGAAAGATGAGGAGGCTCTCAAGGAGGTGAAGGGCGCCGATTCTGTAGAAGACTCGGGCGAGGAGAGCTCGACGACCGGCGTGCGAAGGGGAAAGCCGAGGGCGGCGAAGAGGAAGTGAAGGGGTAGCGTAGTGGTGCTCAGGGACTCGGATTGACTAAAAGTTATCTATGAGCATGCTACAAGCCCATTGCGAGAGAAGAGCTTGACGATAGGAGACTGCTCCCTTGCGCCTCGAGGTCGCCGCGGTCCTTCCCCTCCGCTCTCTTCACGCTTCACCTCGCTTCTCGCAACTTCAGCAACTCGATACCCGCTGCTCTTAGCAGTAAAGCGCATCTACTCTAGGAACACACTACAGCATCCGCTTCGGCCTCCGCTACAACCTCAGGTGCTTGCCCCCGTGCTCTCGCTTGCGACCGTCATCACCAGCTCTCTTGCCTCTGCCGCCTTCGCACGAGCTGCGCGCTAGCCTCTGGCAGCATGCAGTACCTCAAGTCGGTAAGTCCAGCTTCTCTACAGCTCGCTCCTCGGCTTTGTTAGCCAGCTAGCCTTCACCAGCGCCTTGCTCATCCCCAAACACCCCCCTCCTCCCGCTCTGCAGGCTGTACAGTACTACAAGGATATCAACCCAGCTACTTTAACCGGAGCTATTGATGTCATCGTCGTCGAGCGTCCCTCGGAATCAGGCGTAGAAGGAGAGGTGGAGCTCGCTTGCTCGCCGTTCCATGTGCGGTTCGGCAAGCTCTCTGTACTTCGTCCTATTGACAAGAAGGTGAGCTCTCGTCATTTCTAGTGCTTTGATGTATCGTGCTAGAGTGCCCGCTGCTCTTCCAAGCGACTAACAAACGCTCACACCCCCTCCGCTTGCCCCCAACGCCGGCAGGTCCGAATCACGGTCAACGACGATGAGATCCCTTTCTACATGAAGGTCGGCGAGACGGGCGAGGCCTTCTTCGTGTTTGAGACGGATGGCAATGTGCCAGAAGACCTGCAGACGTCGCCGTTATCTTCGCCGGTCAGCAACGAGAAGGCGGACGAGGAGGCCCCCGGGGTGAGTTCGAGGTGCAAGCTGTTCGTCGACGCTCAAGCTGACGAGTTGCACCTCACACCTCAAAGGAACCCGACTTCCTCGACCTCGGCGCCTCACAAACCGCAGAGGGACTAGCCGGCGAAGGCGAGTTGCGACGGGAACGCATCCTTAAGCAGCACGCTGACATAACTCGCTGCATTTGCAGGCCTCCCTACCTCCGCTCTCACCGACGACTCGTCTCCTGCATCATCTCGCTACGCCTCGGTCTCGTCTACGCAAGTCAACTCGCCCATCCAGCGCCGTCGCTCTCTTCCTCCTGCGCCCGGCCTCACCGCCTCCACTCCCCTCGAGAACCCCGCCGCAGAAGAGGAGACCCAAGAAGACGAGAGCATGGACACCACCTCCAATACCGCGCGTCTCAAGTCGGCCATGTTCGTCCCCGCCGTCGTGTCGAGCGCCGTCGAGAAGGTCGCCGGTCTCGGCGGAGCAGCGATGCAGGGCGTTTCGAAGCACGGGTTTAGGGACCAAGAGCTTAAGAAGGCGGTCAAGGAGTCGAGCGGCGAGAAGGTTCCTACGAGGGAGCACGACAACGAGGAGCACGCCGTCAAGGGCGAGGAGGGACTTCGCGGGCAGAGTACGGTGGAGGATACCCAGGAGTTGGGTCAGCTGGAGAAGGGAATGAGGGAAAAGTTGGAGGGTTTGGAGTTGGAGGATAGGCCGGAACCTGGAGATGAGGTGAGGAAGGCGGCGAGGAAGAGGAATGAGGACGTCCGTTCGGTGCTCGGCGGAACGGATGGGATTGGCAAGGCGACGAGCTACGACGGGACCGAAACCGACTCGAGGTTCTCGCTCAAGCCTTCACCTACCGGGTTACAGCAATCCGTCGAGGAACCCGTCTTCAAGGACCTGCCGATTCCCGACTACCCTCAGACGCCATCGCTGGAGCAGACTGGAGGTCAGTTAGAGCTCCCTCGAGCGTTCGGTATCGCTAGCTGACCTTTTACTCTTTGACAGACCTCATGCTCGACATGTCGGGCTACAAGATCGACGCCGCCGACGACGAGAAGGATGGAGAGTCGACCTCCCGCGCCAACAGAGATTCGCAAGACTACATTCTCGATGCTGGCGCCGAGGAGGAGGTCATCGCCTTCACCCAAGGCCTCCTGCAGAGCACCGACCCCAAGACCCTTCGCAACTTCTTCGATCCTTCCGACGAGCGCTCACCCACTCCTTCTCGCGCCGCCTCGCCCGAGCCCTTCGAGGAGGAAGATGCTCCCCTCCGACCTCTTCCTACACCTCTTCACACGCGCTCTCGAGGTCACTCGAGAGCAAGCTCTCCGCCGAGACCCCTCAGTATCTCGTCGCTCCAATCGCTGCACGCTGAGGCTGAGCTGGAGCCTTCGCCGACCGATGGAGTCTTCCACGCTTCGCCCAAGCAGTTCACGCTCAAGATCGGCGGCAAGGTGCACGTCTTCGAGCTCAGTCTCTGCGATAGTGACGACTTCGGTCGCGACAGGGTAAGCTGAACACTCGCCTCGTTCGTCTCGCCGAGCTGACCTCTCCCTTCTTCGCAGGCCAAGGACGATGTCGCTTTCGCCGAGCATCAAGTCACCTTCAGTCAGTTCATGGAGCAGGACGCCGTCACCGACCACAACGACCTCGTCGTCAAGTATGGCGACCGCTACCTCACCTGGGACAACGCCTCGCCCGTTCTCGCCTCGCTCGCAGTGTACCGCAAGTCGCTGGTAGACCACCCCGAGCATCACCAACGTCGGGTGGACGATGTCGATGCAAAGCGACCGGGTCGAGGCTGGGGGAGCTGGTTCAGTCGTAAGGGAACGCCGAATGCCGAGGAGGCGTCAACCGTCAGTTTGCCCGCGACGGACACAAGCCCGCCGACTAGCCCGCCAGTATCGCCACCCGAGTCGCCCAGGTCACTCCCTCAGCTCGATACCGCTCGACCCGACTCGCCTGCGCCGGTGAGTTTCTCGCTTTCACCTTCGCGAGCAGGGACTGACCTTCCTTCTCGAGCAGGAGGATCCCAGCGATGCTCCCGAGCAAGATCAGAAGCACTACGCCAAGACCCTTCGTCTCACCTCGGATCAGCTGGTGCGTTGGCTTCGGCCGTCGTGTTGAACTCGACGCCGACCTTCTTTGCCTCCCACAGAAACTGCTCAACCTCAAGAAGGGCATGAACGCCATCTCCTTCTCGGTTCGCTCTTCCTACTCGGGCTTCGCCACCTGCACCTCGAGGGTCTTCCTCTGGGAGTCTGACTTTTCGGTCGTCATCTCCGACATTGACGGCACCATCACCAAGTGCGTTCGCTCTACTTCCCCTCTTCGAATGACACGCTGACGACGAGCTTCTCCTACAGATCCGACGCCCTCGGACACGTCTTCACGATGATAGGTCGCGATTGGACTCACCTCGGCGTCGCCAAGCTCTACACCGATATCGCTCGCAACGGCTACAAGATGATGTACCTCACTTCGCGCGCCATCGGCCAAGCCGATACTACGAGGGAGTACCTCAAGGGCATCACTCAGAATGGCTTCAAGCTGCCCGAAGGTCCCGTCATCATGTCGCCCGACCGCCTCATGGCTTCTTTCCATCGGTGCGCTCTTATTTGTCTCTCGTCTTTATTCGAAGTCGATACTGATCTATCGCACCCAACAGTGAGGTCGTGCTCCGCAAGCCCGAGGTGTTCAAGATGGCTTGTCTACGCGACATTCAGCGCCTCTTCCACGAACGCTCGCCCTTCTACGCCGGCTTCGGCAATCGCATCACGGATGCCCTCTCGTACCGCAGCGTGGACGTCCCTTCGTCTCGAATCTTCACCATCGACACCAACGGAGAAGTCAAGATGGAGCTTCTCGAGCTCGCAGGGTACAAGTCCTCGTACGTTCTCTCCTCCCTTCTGAAGATCGGCCGAAGCTCATCTTTCTGTCCCTCGCAACAGCTACATCCACATGACCGATCTCGTGGATCAAATGTTCCCTCCCATCAACCGCAAGACGGCGCCCGATTTCACCGACTTCAACTTTTGGCGCGCACCCGTCCCTCAATTCGACATTCCCGACCTCTCGCCTCCCTCACCCGCCCTCTCCGCCCGCTCCGACTCGAGTCGTCTCGCCTTCCCCCGTCTCGGAAGCATCGCCAGCTCCCTCTCCCGTCGCTCTTCCAAGCAAACACTCGCCGATGGAGCCACTTCCCCCGGCGCTCCTGGCAGGTCGAGCCGAGCTGGCACGCCGAGCAGTCCTCTTCTGCAGGCGACGGTGGTGGAGGAGCCCAGCGAGCTCGACGATGACGACGACGACGGGCGTAGCGAGAGCGAGTCGATGCCCGGTAGTCTGCCGAACGACAACGACTTTGAGAGGTTGAGGGCAGCCGCGATGGCGAGGAATCGAGGGGCGACCGAGGCGGAGGAGTACAAGATGAAGATGAAGCGTGAGGTGGGCATTGATGGGGAAGAAGAGGAGGATGAAGAGGAGGAAGAAGAGGAGGAGGAAGAGGAAGATGAGGGCGACGAGTTGGATCAAATGGACTTCTCGAGCGTACCGGTGAGTTTGGACTTGCTCTCTTCCTTCGAAGGCTCTCGCTGATCCCGTCTTCTTCCTTCTAGTACCTTTGAGCCGCTCGCCGACACCATAGACACTCTTACGCTGCCTCTCGATCTCGCTGTTGTAACCAGTTCGCGCCGTTCGTACATGGTTCCGTCCCAGGCCGTCAGCGAATACGGATGAGAGCACGATGCACGACTACAATCTAACAACAGAGAGAAACTACAACATGAAGAGAACCCCGCTCCATCAAGCAATCTCGCTCATAAGAGCGTCGCTTCCAATCGTCGCCGCCGAAGGTCTCCGACTCCCGCTTTCGCCTCGAGCATGATGCACGCGCCTGAGCATGATCTCGTTGACGATGAGGACGGTGTAGATGACCGGTAGAAGCAAATCCATCTCCCAAGTGATGGAGAATAAGGCGGCTTCGAATCTGCAACGGTGGAGCGGATCAGCCGAGGGTCGACGTCGGCGAAGAGGCGAGATGAAGTCGGCGAAAAGGTGAACGGAAACTCACGAAGCCCAATTGCCCGCCACGAACTCATTGCGCCCCACAATGACTGCGATGTAGATGGCTGATCCAAGGATGACGCAGGACCCAGCGCCGATGGAGATGCAGTTGGTGACGAGATCCGACTTGGCCTTGAGCATCTCAAGTACCTCGGTGGCCTGAATTGATGCAAGCTCCAACGCTGCCTCGCCCTCGCCATGCTTCTTCGTCGCCAGCTTGCGAAGCGCGGTGGTCGAGACGGAGCCTCGGCGATCTGCCTCGAGAATTGGCGGCGGAGGACTGCTTGCTGTATCGCCCTCGAGGCTGAGCTCGATGTTGTAGGTACCAGTCGTTAAGCGTTCGATTTGTGCCGAAGCTTGCTGGTCGAGTCGGCGGGCGAGGAAGAGACCGCCGAGATTGAGGAGTAGGCAGCCGAGGGGAAGGAGGAAGAGAGTCGTGTACTGCACGGTTGTTGCACTGAGTGAGACGAAGGTCAGCACTATAAGTGTTGTACAGTAGGCATCGAACTCACGTTCGGAAGTGATCAGCGCTCCCAAGGAAGGTGTTATAAGGCTCGGAGAGGCTTGCGAGCGCCGAAGCATCGAGTACGCCGGTCCATTCGGAGGAGAGCTTGGTGAGAAGCGCGTGGAAGATGACATATTGATCCCAAAGTCGCTCCCCGGCGACAATGGCCCAGGTAGCCAAGCCCTGCGAGAGAGATTAGTCGCCGAAAGAGAGCGGATGGTGAAGCGAAAGAGCTCACGAGTTGAAGGGCGAATAGAACGAGTCCAGACAGTAGTAAAATAAGATTCCAGGCGCGACTGGAGAGGCGGCGGCCGTCGGTCTCGGAGCTGGCGAGGAAGTAGGCCTGGAGAAAGGCGGAGGAGACGAGCCAGCCCGCGAGGAAGAGCGGGATCCACTGTATGCCTCGCAGGACCCAGGTTGCTGTCGTGTAGTCGCCGTGGTCAACAAATACCCTCTTGTTGTCGCTAATGTACCCCAGAACGATGGCACCCTGCGAGCGAAGGGAGATGAGCACCGAGCGCCGAGCACCGCGCGCTCTCCTAGCCTTCCACGTACCCAGACGATGGTGCAGATGGGGCCAAGAAGTCGTGCACTGCAGATAAGACTGTCAGCATCACTCCTGTGTAAGAAAGGCCGAAAAGAACTCACTTGGGGACGTAGTAGCTGTTCGACCCGCGCCGAACCTTCCTGAACATCCAGATGCCTCCACCGCCGTATCGCTTGAGAAGCGGCTGAGCGTTCAAAGAGATGTAGACGATGCCGAGGAGGATGTGGAGCCCGGTGAGCGCGAGCAAGGCGACCAGTCGTCCAGCGAAGCCCACGGTTGGCTCGCGAAAGAATTGGACTTCCAACTGGCGTAAGTAGACGTCGAAGGGGTTGACGGCGCTCATGTTAAGGTGTTGATGGCTTTCTACAGCTGCCTGCCGATAGCGTCGAACAGCGTGAACGACTCAGCGCGCCTCGTCGAAGCTGTTCCAAGGAGAAGGGAGAGGGAAGGGTCAGCACCGATTCGAGACGCTCAAGGAAGCAGCTAACCCTAGGCTACTGCTCTGTAAACCCTTGTTCGCTCAGCTGTACTCACCTCGAATTGCGAATGAGAACAACAAGCGACGAAGGCGGAGAGGCGATTGAGAAGTGGGGAGCTTCTGACCTGAGTCGGCGAGGAGGCGTCGATTGCGAGAAGGTGAGTTTCTTAAGCAGTAGCGTTTGCAGCAAAGCGGCGACGAGTCGATGGTCAAGAAAACGAAGCAGGAGAGAGAGTTGAGAGCGAGCTGCTGCAAGCTGCAAGCTTCGAAGCTTCGCGGGAAAGGCAAGGTGTTCCTGGCGCTGGGGCAGATTCTGGGAGCCGAGCCCCAATAATCCCTGATTCTGCAGCCCTTTCTCGTCACTTTCACTACTTTGCCTCACCTTTCCGCGCTTCACGTTCAACGCTGGTGGCAGCTGCTACGCGAGGGTGGCCATCGCCGAGCTGATTCGCGTAATAAAGATAAAGCCAGACGGGACCAGGAGACTTGGAATTTGCTTGTAGTAAAGTAGAGAAACGCTGTCGACGTCGACGGCACGTTATTCGCTCGCTCGTGCGAAGAACGAGGCGAGGAGAAGCGACGGACCGCTCGCGTGTGAGGCCTTGAGGGGCCGGCGAAAGCTAGAACCTCGGCGCTGGCGGACCTCACGACTCTACACCTCCCAGTCAGCAGCTGACGTGTCGGTGCAGAGGCTCTTCGCCCTCGCAGATCCCCGATTCGCCGCTTCAGTCCACCGAGAGCCGAGCTGGCCGAGCTGGCGAGAAATCGCCGAACCGAAAAGCCTGCCATTCGGCGGAGGCGAGCGAGCGGAGGCAAGCTTGCTACAGTAGCCGAGAGGCGACGTGGGAAGCTGCTGAATATGACGAGAAGCTCAAGGTGGCTCGACAGCTGCCTTCCTTCCCCTGGTAGCCATCTGAAGCCCTCAACCGGCATTGACCCTCATCGCCGAGAAGTGCCGGCGAGGTTCCAGCGGGACTGGTGAGCTGAAGCAGCTACAGCTTCTCCCAATGGGAAATCCGACGTACCAGCGACGTTTGCTGCTACTTGCAAACCCTTCATGAGGTGCAGAAGCGATTCTCTCCTCGGGCCCCCCGAGATCGGCTGCTTTGAAGCAGTCCTCGACACAGCGAATTGGTACGAACGTCTTCAGACACCTCCAGTACAAGCGAAACGACTTGTAAGTTCGACTTTGGAGCCGTTTCCAGGGTGGTATCAAGTGCACAGGCGCCGAAGTGACGTCTCGAGCGCCGATCCACAGCAGCAGCAAGCTCGAGAAGAGGTAGGGAGAGGTGCAGTGAAGTACAGGTCTTAAGATGTAGCATGTCGAGTGCTCGAGACCGGCTGGTACAGAATTGCGATGCGAGAAGGAGGGGAAGCTCGAGCGCGAGTCGCGGTCTTCTCGGGCTCCCACCACCACCTCCAAGCCAGCAGCTCCTCACTCTGGCGGAGGCGCCAGTAATACTGGTGTACACTCGACCCTCGCTCTACTCGACTACAGCTCGCTCTTCTCAATAACGTCCGTCCGCGCAGGTTCAGGCTCCGGCTGACGGATCTCAGAAATGGCGACGACGGACGAACGGCCAGCAGGCGAGAGAGCAGGAGCGGCATCTTCTACATCGCATCTAGCTGTACCTGCTGGTGCAGCAGATGTCAGGCTCCCATCATCGCCCAGCTCCCGCTCCCTCTCCGAACCGTCTCGTCCTCACACGCCGCTGCACCCTCATCGCAAGGAGAACGCTCCCAAGCAGCTGTTGAGCAAGCTCAAGTCCATCACGCGGAAAGCCAAGGCTCCTCCCATCTCCCGTCGCCCTTCCTGCCGAGTCCCTAGCCGCACTCCCAACCTCGACGAAGGCAGAGAGTATGGGCCCGCTCCGGCACCAACACCCACTCGCCCGTCGATAAAGGTTCGCCTCGTCACCCACAACATGCATGACTCGCTTCCGGGCCCAACGGGCGACCTCAGCGACTTTCTCGGCGAGATTCGAGGAGCGCTTCGCGGTCGGCACTCAAGCACCTCGACCGGAGGAGGATTGTCGACGGCCGGCTCAACAAGAGGCTCAACCACCGGATCCATCATCTCCATCCCTTCCCCCGCCCACCTCCCCCTCTTTCCTCTCACCACCGGCCATCCTTACCACCTCGTCGTCGTTGCCGGACAAGAGTGCCCCACGGCCTCGGGCGTGCTGGCAGGCAAGATGCGCACTCTCGACGGTCGAGGATGGACAGCAATTCTCGAGGATTGGCTCTGCGGAGGTGTACACTCGGACGACATGTCGGAAGCGCCCGAGGGGAGCGTCGCTGGAGACGAGAGCGATGCGCCGACGGATGGCGGAGCAGGCGAAGGAGCGTCGCTTCGGTCCCGTGCAACAGTCGAGGATGACGACGACGAGGCGGGTTCGGGTCGGGGTAGCCACCGTGGTCCTTATGTGCTCGTCGAGAAGGCTCGCCTGATGGGGATCTACCTCGCCGTCTTCGTGCATCGCTCCTGCGACCAGCTCGTGGATGGGACGTCGACGGGAAGGGTCACGGCAGGACTTATCGGAGGTCGAATAGGCAACAAGGGAGGAGTTGGCATCTCACTCTCGTTCGCCGCTTCGAGGTTGCTCTTCGTCTCGGCCCATCTCGCCGCTCATGCTCACCACGTCGGTACGTTGCGCTCTCCTCGTTCTACTAGCATCTACACGAGCTGATGTTCTTTGCATGCACAGAGATTCGCAAGGCCAACGTCGCCAAGATCCTGGGCGAGATGGAGATTGACGACTTTCTCGGCGGAGGGATGAAGAGCGGCGATCTTACGAGCCGCTTCGACCAGACCTTCTTCATGGGCGACCTCAAGTTTGTCCTCAATTCTCTTCTTCTTCGTCGGCCTAGCTAACCCCCAGGCTATTCGCAGCTTCCGCCTCGACGTGACTCGACTCCATGCCGACTGGCTCCTCAAATCGCGCGACTACGCCACCGCCCTCGAGTTCGATCAGCTACGACAAGTGCTCGCCGAACCGGAATCAGTCTTCAAGGGCTTCGGCGAGGCTCCCATCACCTTTGCGCCTACCTGTCGGTCCTCTCCCTCACTCCCGAGCTCTCCAACTCGCTGACTCTTCCCGATACACGACAGACAAGTACGACATTGTCTCCAAGGTTCGGAAACGTCGCTCAACACTCCTACGAGGCCATCGCGAGCGTGCACCCAAGCGGACCTCGCGCGACTGGAAGGCTTTCCAACCGGTCGACGCCGATGATATCGACCCTGGCGCCGCTAGCGACCCCGAGATGCTACAGTCGACTCGAGATGTTCCGCCGGAGGAGGATGACGTTCGATCCATGCTCTCGGAAGCTTCGGCGTTGAGCGACTACGAGCGCGTGGAAAAGACCCCCGACCTCGCCGCCGTCGCGATGGGCCTTCCTTCGTCGCCACCCAAGGGCAACGCCACCTCGATGGACGCCGTTCGGAAAGCAGCCCAAGTCCGATTCCTCACCCTCGTTCGCACCAACTCAGCAGCGGCAGCTTTCGTCAAGGCCGCCAAGCAGTCGACTGGGTCGAGCGCCGAGGCCAGCACGTCGAGCTCAGGGAACGCCTCGCCGAGGAAGATGAGCTTCCCAGGGGTACCATTCGTGCGGCCTATCCTTCGCGGCGCACATTCGGAGATGGTCCTCCCCCTCGACCGAGCCAGCGGAGAGGAGTCGTCGGCAGCTCCCAGCGAGGACGAGGCGCCAACCCCAGAGGCGGAGGCGGAGAGCCCTACCGTCAAGGAAGCTGCTGTTGAAGCGTGCTTTGATTCGAGCTCGAAGCAGCGAGTGCAGTCGTACACCGGTGAGCCGTCTTTGAACGCTTCGGTGAAGCTCTCCCGCTGACCTCGTCGCGCTCGCAGATCGCATCCTCTTCATGTCCACCGTCCCCATTCCCGATGAGCCTCCTACCCTTCCTCACTACGTTCGCCGCGGCTCCACCTTCGTCGATTCCATCAAAGGCTTCGTTCACGGCCTTAACAACTCCACCCCGACCGAACCGAGTCTCGCACCTCAACAAGCGTACTTCGACCGCCCCGTTGTCGATCCCAATTCGGACAGGATTCGTCAGTGGCGCACAACGGGAAGCGAAGGGCTGGGGAACGACCCTCAGCAGCACGGCGGTCTTTTCGGCAACCTCTTCTCAAGAAAGGATCGTCGAGGGCTCACAAGCCGCTCGGTGGATACACTCGTCTCGCCAGAGGGATCGCCTGTGGTCGCCAAAGAGGCGGGAACGAAGCTCAAGCGATCCAAGAGCTTGCAGGCCGCGAGGACGGCTCGACGAGCCTCGCTCGCCCCTTCCGTGAAGTCTACGGCATCTCACGACACCAGCGGCTCTTTGCCGTTTTGGAAGCGGAGGAGGTCATCTACTACAGGACTCGGTCTCTCCACTACCCCTTCGACCATCGACGTCAGCGCCACGCCGAATGGCTTGCCCTCCTCCCCTCTCGCCAACTCGCCCGTCCTCGCCACGCCGACCCTTCCTCCCGCTTCGCTTCCTCGCCCAATAACCCCCGCCGAAGCCACCGTCACCAGGCGTACCCGCAAGCGACCCACCTTCTCCGTCCGCTCTTCCTCAAGCTCTCGCCACGAGATGTCTCGCTCCAACTCCCTTACCGCCCTCTCGCCGACCGCCCTTTCGCCTACCACCACCGCTCCTCCCGTCATCGGCACTCCTCACTCGGCAGATGAAGGCCACATCCCCGCTTCCACCATCTCCCACGGCATGCCTCGCTCCCGCACGCGGTCCTCGCTCCATCGCTCGAGCAGCGGGCCAACTCCCAGCCACGGCCACAGCCTCTCCCTCCACCGCCTCAAGTCCTTCTTTCATCTCCCCTCCCTTCCTTTCCTCTCCAACGACCGACCACCCGACGACGACGGCAACCTGGTCGTCAGCCCTGGAGCTCTCGAGCCACCAGCGCCGCCTTTGATCGCTGGACCGAGGAAGGGAGAAATTCAGGTGCTGCAGTACGATGCCGTGACCGACCTCGCCAAGATGGACGCCGTGTCGGATCATCGACCCGTTTTCGCTGTCGTCGCGATTGGGGTGGGAGGAGACCCGGTCCCCGTTTCGCTGTAGCTCGGCGCTCGTATTTCTCCATGTTGTGCTCTTGATACCCCCTCTTACAAGATTCCCAGACCCCCTCTCTCAGTAGCTTAATCACACTCGTTATACATCGTAATTGCACTAGAATCTCGCACGGATATCAAACGAGAGCAAGAAGAGCGAGCAGCGACCAGCGCCGAGCAGAGTCAACCTTTGCGCTCGACCTTTTGCGCCTTCTTCTGCTTATCTGCCAGCTTCTTGGCAGCGTCATCCCTGCAGAGAAAGCTTGAGTCAATAAAGGAGGTCGAAATGAAGGGCGACAAGCGACCCACTTCTGCTTCTTGAGGTCGTTCTTGTCCTTCTCGCGCTTCGCGGCGGCCTTCATCGAGTCGTCTTTCCGCTTCTGCGCCTCGGCATTCTTGACGTTCGAAGCGTTCATGTTGGGCTGCATGTAGATGTCTGGAGGAGGCGAACGATCAGAAGGGACGGGCTGAAAGGGGGGAGAAAGCGACGAACCGATTCCTGCTTCGGCCTTCTTGCGAGCCTTCTTCGACAACGTCCGAGGATCGACAAAGGGAGCATCCGACTCGGCCTGCTTCTTCTCCTGCTCAGCTCGTTCTTGCTCTTCCTCCTCAATGTAGCCGTAGGTCTGCGCGAGGAGAGCGATGAGCTGGAAAGTCGAGGAGAACGGAAAGGGTTCAGCGCACCTTCAACAGCTCGGCCTTCCGTGCAGCCTCCTCCTCGGGGGTGAGGACCTTCTTTCCTGTCTTGGCCGCCTCCTTCTCTGCACTCGGCGGAGGCATCAGTCGAGCTCGAGAACAGATTGCGAAGGGGGAACTCACCCTTCTCCGCCGCCAGCCTCAACTCCTCTTCTTCACGCTCCTTGGCCAGCACAGCTTCTCGGTGGGTAGAAGTCTGCTCCAGTAGCTCGTCGATCGACTGTCCTACAGCTTCTGCTCGGGGAGATAGGTCAGCTCAGCTCTCCAGCCAGAGCGCAAAGAAGCGAAAGGCGCACCATCTTCCTCGGCTTCCAACATGCCCAAGATGGCGCTCTTCTTGTCCTACAAATCAGTAGAATTGTCAGCGAGCTACTACTGCTTAGGCGAAAGCCAAAGGCTCACCTCTGGCTCAAACGAGTCCTCCTCAATGATGCCGAGAATAAAGGTGGTGTTATCCTCGTTGTCGAGGCCCATCGCTGCCAGCTTGGCGCTGATGATGTCCTCGAGCGAAGCCGCCATGCTGTCGAACCGAGTTGTAGGCGAATTGAGGCGGAGAAAGAGGAGCGAGCTTCGAGCGGTTCGCGGCTTTCGCTCCGTCCGTATCCTGCTCTCTGCTCGCAAATGCCTCGGGACTCGACGAAGCCGAAGAAGTTTCCGGCTTGCGATCGCTGCAAGGTGAGCTCTGCTCTGCTTCGCCTGGATTGCTACAGAGCGCAGCTTCGCCGCCGCCCAAGCTTGAGGCGCTCCTCCCGTCATCGCTCGCTCCTCAGAGCCCAAAGGCAACCGCTGATCTCACTTCCGCACAGCACAAGCGAGTGCTTTGTCATCCTACAGCGCCTGGTTCGGGGCTTAGCTGTCCTCGCTGCACGGAGCTTGGCGTCGCGTGAGTCGAATGCCGAATCTCGACGAGGGCGAGCTGCTAGCAGATGAGATGCGTGGAGCTGACTTCAATATTGATTTAGATGCACTACCACGCCCGTGGTTCGTCGCAAACCCGTCCGCAAGTCCAACAGCAACAGCGAGGAGCCTGCGCCGCCTGAAGCGCCGACTCTCCCGCTCGCAAGCTCCGAGCTGCCCATCGCATCAACGTCGTCAACCCCGTACGAGTTGGCTCTCGTAGCGGCGAGCTACGGCCTCGCCCCTCCCGAGCACTTCAGCATCGACACCCTCTCTCCGTCGCTGCTTCGGACTTTGATTGAGGTGAGTGCTTTCCGCATTCGATGCGAGTTGAGCTTCATCTGACGACGACAAACCCAGCGGGACTTCCAACGTCTACCCCAGCTCCAGCACCCCATCATCGTACCCCCCATCAACGCCCTCAACGCCGCTCTTCGGAGAACGGCTTGGGTTCCCTCCCTTCTCCCGCCATCAACCCGAGCTTTCGCTGCCTGCGTCGTTGCTCTCACAGCACTTCAATCCATCGACCCCGCTATCCTGGGTCCAGGTCCAGTTCCCGCTTCGTTCGAAGAGCTGGGGAGCCGAGGTTCGGTCGACTGGGCGAGTTTCGGGCTGCGACGAGAACGGGCGTGCCGAAGCTTACGGAGAGAGGCGTTCAAGGCAGCGATGGCATCCGACGTGCTACTCGTGGCTACGGAGGAGAACGCCGCAACGTGCTGCATGCTCGACATTCTCGACCTCGGTGAGCGCTCGTCTTTCTTCGGCGCTTCGCTGACCCCTTCGATAGCGGTTCCCTGCCTTCGGATCCCTCGTGCTGACCTCATACACTTATGAAAGGATTCGGAGACTTTCCCACATCGCGTTCGCGCCCATGGAGCGGAGCCTACCTCTCTCACGTGCAGGTCCTGGCCTCAGCGCAGGAGGAGGACCAAGGCATGCGCGACGACAAGGTCCGCTGGTCTTCTTACTTGATGGAGGAGTGTATGAGGTCACTCTACAGCTCGACTCCCATCAACTTCTCGCCCGAACAAGAGCTATTACTTCGCGGTTCCGACGTACCTTCGCTCGATGAGACGTTAAAGCTGTTGGAGGAGAGGCCATTGGGCGAGAAGCAGATCGTGTTCGAAGTGGTGCGAGCTTGTACGGTTTTCTCTCTTGTTTGAATACTCCAGAGAAACATCTGCTCACCTCTCTCGCTCCAGATTCTGTCGGAACGACTTCGCTCGCCAGGCGAATCCGCGCTGGAGTAACCGGAGGTAAGTCTTCACCCGTTTCCTTCGCGCAAAGTGCCGAGCTAACATTCTCATCCTTTTCAGCCTACGCCAAAGGACGCCCTCTTGATCATGCGACTACCATGGCGCTCATCGACGACCTCGACACGCTGGGCGCCGTCGAGCAAGCAACCCTCCGCCGTATCGAACACATTCGACCGCCTGTGGCGTCGAACCTCTTCCCACCACTCTCAATATCCGCTGGAAGGACACACATGACCAACCCCGACGTCTTCGCATACGTGCTCGACCTCATCGGCCACCTCATGTGCATGGGACATTCGGCGGTCGTGCTGGAGCTGCACGTCGATCTGCAGCGGCGTGCGAAGCCCCTCCCTCCCGTCTCTAGTCCAGTAGAGGCGCGCGCAAGGGAGCGGGAAGATGTGCTGAGGAAACAGCTGGCCGACATGGCCGTTACGGCGGCGCGAACGGTCGGCCGAGGTTTAGAGCGCCTGCCTTGCTTGAGCCACATCACTCACTTTAGGTGCATCAGGATTGGTCAGTCTCTAGTTCTGTCTTCCTTTTCGCTTCTTGCCCGCTGACCTCTCGCTTTTCTACAGCACGCTTCGCTTCAATCCTTCTCGACGACGCCTCGGCGATGGGAGGCCTTCTAACCCCCGAGAACGCGCGAGCTCTGCAGTCGTAGGTTGAGCGCGAGAGTTTTACTATCTCACTACTGACGACTCCTCCATACAGCATCGGACGAACGCTCGAATACGCCACCTTCTCCCACGCCTCGCCCTCGACCACCGCCCTCATCCAGTCAATCAACCTCCAACTCCACCTACACAGCCTCACCAACGCTCCGCTCGCCCTTCCAGCACCACCCGCACCTCTCCCCCTTCCCTTTGACAATGCCGATACCACTGCACCCGACCCCGCCCTCACTGGCCCATTCGCATCCGGCGCCGAGCTCGAGCAGTGGCTCAACTCGGCGATGCTGTCGATTGAGGGCTCGCAGGCGATGGGAAACTTCTTAGAAGGCATAGAGAGCACATCAGGAATGTAGATGTTGTAAGGTTAGAAGCCTCATCGCCAAAGCCGCCCGCTCGGAGAGCTCGCGAGCTCGGCGGCGCGATCTCGACTCGCCGCTTCACGTCCTCCTTCGCAAAGCCTCGGGCTCATAGATTCGCAAGTCTAACCTCCGGTGCGCCAGTAGGAGAGTGAGAAACCTGTCTTGCATATCCTTGGGAACTGCGAACCCTTCGACTTCCTTCATCTACAAACCGCCTACTGCATTCTCTGAATGATGAGCTTGATCGCCGCCTGGAACGGTCCGACATCGTTGGCGCCACCGGTGATGAGCTGCAGGTGCAACTCGAGGGCCGCCTGCTTATTCCGAGCCTCGATAGCTGTTTCGGCGAAGGCAGGTCAGCGAAAGCTCGAAGGAAGGAGAAGGCCACAAAACTCACCTTTGCAGATCTCGAGCACACGAGCAGTCGATGCTGGCGAAAGAGTCTCGCAGTTGAGAGCGTCGAAGAGGGCACTGAGCTTCTTGGCCGTGTCGGCGATCATCTTGGTCTGCTGAGGCTGCGAAGAGACGACGTCGAGGGTGAGCGCTCTGCGAGAGACGGGAAAGGGAAACTAGGCGACGTACGGGTCCAGGAGGAAGGGCCTGCAGCGCGGCGAGCTGCTTCGAGAGGGTCTCGTAGATGGGGCGACTCGAGTCGGGGATGTGGGTCGTGTCTCCAGGAGCTGCAAGAGAGAAAGGAGAAAAGATGAGTAAAGGTCTTTCCTTCCAACGCGAGCGAGAAGGACTCACGATACTTCGACTTTGGCGGCTCGGGCTTGGGAGGGGCGGGAGCCGGCGCCTGCGGTGGCGGCGGTTGGTTGAACTGAGGAGGTCCGCCTTGACGAGGAGGTCCACCAGCAGGAGGTCCGTAAGGTCCTGGTGCGGAGGGAGGGCCTTGAGGAGCATAGGGACCGGGAGGCGGCGGCGGGAACTGGCCTTGAGGAGGGCCGTTCGGTCGCTGCTGCTGCTGCTGAGGCGGTTGAGGGTGGCCTTGGTAAGGTCCACGGTTGGCGTTGGCCGAGGTAGGGCGGAATTGACCAGGAGGAGGGGTAGGAGCTCCACGGAACTGGCCTTGAGGGGGGAAGGGGCCGCCTTGCTGAGGAGGACGAGGAGCGCCCTGCTGGGGAGGAGGGGGAGGTCCAGGGAAGCGTTGCTGCTGCTGGGGAGGCGGTTGTGCGTAGCCGGTAGGAGGAGGAGGAGGGGGAGGAGACATGGCCGAGCGAGTGGGAGGGGGAGGTGCGAACCCACTCGGGCGAGCCTGTGGTGGTGGAGGAACGGGTGCAGGGGTGCGGTTACCGCCTCGACTGGGAGGAGGAGGAGGCACCTGTCCTTGCCCAGGTTGACCGTAACCGTACTGGTTGGGCGTGGGCGAGGTGGTGCCGGCAGCGCTAGGGAAAGGTGAGGTGATGGCGGCGACCTTGGGAGCGTTCGAAGGCGTGTTCTTGCGCTGAAGCTGAGGAGCGTCGTTCCATCCGATGTCGGGCTTGCCGCGAGGAGGAGGAGGGACCGAGGAGGTAGCAGGAGCCCGGCTGGCGAAATTGGGAGATGACTCGCGGATCGCGGGAGGAGGGGGGACGAAGCCGCCCGCCGAGGCCGTGTTGGCGTAGGGATCCTGAGTGTAGGGTGGCTGAGAGTTGTTGAAGCCGCCGTAAGGGCCACCGTTGGTCTGCTGAGCGGGCTGGTAGGGGTTGGCGGGAGCGGGAGACTTGGCGGCGTAGGGGTTGGCCGGAGGAGGGCCGTAGGGGTCGTCGAGGCTTTGCTGAGCGCCGTAAGCCGCCTGCTGGGGAGCGGGAGGCTGCAGCGAAGACTGGTACAAAGGCTGCTGCTGCTGCTGGCCGTAGGCGGAGGGGGCGGAGTAGGCCGAAGGGGCGGGGTAAGAGGAGGGCGCAGGGGCGTAGGGAGAGTAAGCCGACTTGGCCTGCTGCTGACCGGGAAGAGCGCCGTAGGCCGACTGCGAAGTCGAAGCGACGGGAGCTCCTCCGATCTTGTGCGCATCGCCAAAGACATTCGAGGCAATCCTGCTGCCCGTGGCGCGAACGAGACGATCCCTCGTGAGGGCGGGTCCGCTCGACTCGGTCCTGCCCTGGAAGTCGGCGGGCGTCTGAGCGATGTACTTGATGGCGATGTCAACCAATCCCTGAGCGGCGAGCAGCTCGGCGTACTCGACGTAGCGCTCGTAGAGCTCGGCGAGCTTGTACGTCCTGGCGCCCGAGTCGGCGACCTCACTCGACTGTGTAGGCTGAGCGAGATCGGTATCGACGTATCCAACGGCCTGCTGGAAGACTGAGACCTTCTCGACGAACGCCTGCAGCGCCTTGGCGTGCGCCTCGTACTTGCTCGTGGCGAGCTGAGCTCCTCCAGCGCCGACCTCGGCGAGACGGGTCGCTTCCTCCTCCTCGTTCATCTGCTGGATCCAAATTCCGACGACCTTCTCGAGCTTGCCGGCGGCGAGGTAGCAGAGGGTGGCGTTCTTGCGCAACTCGGGCGCCTGGTCGGCCATGGGCGAATCCTTGACCATCTCGTACTGGTACTCGAGGCGCTGACCGAGCTGCTCCGTGAGCGAGGGGAACTCCTCGGCCGAAGCGAAGGTGCAGAGCACGACGAAGATCTCCTGCCACTCGGCGAGGTTGGCGTTTTGAACGATGTCGGCGAGGTCGTTGCCGACGATGGACTGAAGGACGCGGAGGTAGGGGGCCGACTCGGTTTGACGCTCGAAGTAGATCTTTTGGGTGCGGGCGAGGAGGTCGGGTCCACCTCGAACGGCGAAGAGGATGGCGTCGGCGAAGCGCTCGGTCTGGAGGGCGAGACCGACGGCGCTCTCAAAGTCGCCGAGGACGAGCGACTTGGTGATGAGGCGGTCGATGTCCGACTCGTCGTCGCGGTAGATTTTGAAGGTGGCGGCACGAACGTTGAGGCTGGCGACCGAGTCCGACGAGCCGATGGTGGCGGCGACCGAAGAGTTGGCGGCGCCATCGAGCTGGAAGACGTGGTCGGGGAGAGCGGCAGGACGTCCAGAGCCGATTTGCGAGTAGAAGTCGGCGGCAGCTTGCGACTGAGTCGAAGGAGTAAGGGCGGCGGTGTCGTCGCCGAAGAGGCTGGGCTCGGTGACCTCGCTGTCGGCCTCGCTGGCGAGCTTGGTGCCCTCGCTAGCGATGCTGGTGCTGGCTGCCGATTCGTCACCTGCAGAGTCGAGCGTCAAAGTCAGCGATGGCACTCTTCGTCTCGAACGAAGCTCATCCTCAGCAAATACGATGGGACTCACGTGCGGTCGAGTCGTCTCCAAGGTCGGATCCGAATCCAGAGCTCTGAGTCTTGGACATGGCAGTAGCGGCGGCCTGCTGAGCGCCGGCGGGGAGCTTGTCTTGGAGCGACTTGATGGCGGCGTCGACCTTGGACTTGATGTCGGCCTTGTCGAATCCGAGGAGCTCGACCAGCTCGCCCTTGCTCTGAGCGCCGAAGAGGGTGCCCAACAGCTTCCAGCTAGCAACCTCGCCCTGCTTGACGTCCTCCTGCAACTCGGTGCCCTGCTCGACCTCGGCGCTCCTCTGCTGGCAGAAGGAAGCCAACGAGCCGGATGACGATGCCTCATCGAGCCTCTGCGCGCGCTGAGCGACCTCGGGAGCGCCGACGACCTTCTTGACGGTAACGGTGGGAAGAGCAGGTGCGCCAGGAGTCGCCGAGGGGGTGTTGGCGACGCTGACGAGCTTTCCTCCGAAGCCAAAGGCGACGGAAGCCGGGCGACGAAGCCACTTGGGAGGTTGAGAAAGTGACTTGGTAGGGTAGTTGGCTGCGTTGGCTGAGATGGCGGCCTCGAAGATGTTGGCTCCGTCAGCGCCGGGGGCGAGAGAAGGTGCGGCGGCGGGAGGTGCGGGAGGAGTGGCGGTAGATTGGATAGAGTGGAGGGAGATCTTGCCGTCGAGAGAAGCGGTGGAGAGCATGGAAGGGTTGCGAGGGCACCACTGAGTGTCGAAGGACCAGTTGCTCGAGGGAGTGACCTGTGCGCGAAGGGGGTTAGCGCCGAGCTCGTTGGTAGGCCTCGCAGCGTAAGCTCACCTCGGCAACAATATCGCCCGACAATGGGTTCCACGCGATGGTGCGTCCATCCTTTCCAGAGGAGAGGAGGAGGTCCGAATCCTGGCTGCACCACGAAAGCGAGAGGATGCCCTTCTCGTGACCGGTGAGGATCTGTAGGGGGGTTTCAGAGGTCAGCATTTGTGCTCGAAGCAACTGTAACACATCTCGACTCGCCTTCTCGGGCTCCTTCCAGTTGCGCAAGTCCCAGAGAAGGATGACGGGGTTGTGATCGTCGTCCGAGGCGGTTACGAGTTTTGTTGGCTGCAGAAGAGGTCGTCAGCTCTCGCATCCTCTTTCAAACCCTTCCCTACATTCCTACTCACGTTGTCGGGGTGCCACTGCACGGCGCTAACCCCGCTCTTGCCTGCTGCTCCCCATCCGGGCTGTCCAAAGCCCGCTCCAACGCCAGTGGGCGCGCCGCCGGTGTAGGACAAAGCGGTAACCTCGCGCTTGCTCTTGAGATCCCAGACGACCGTGTAGCCCGAGTTGGATCCAGTAGCGAGAACGTGGACGACGTGCGAGTTCCACGCAAGGGTCGAGATGTCGTCGATGGAGCGCGAACGCGCGCCGGGAGAGAAGGGCTTGTTGGGGGTAGTGAGATCCCAAATGTAGATCTGTAGCGTGCGGAGCAAGCGAAGCGTTAGCTCTCGGTTGTGATCAGTCGCGAGAGGGAAGCAAGGCGCACCTCTCCGTTGGTCGCGCCGGAAGCAAGAAGGTTGGTTTGATGCGAGTTGAAGTCGAGGCCACGAACGGGACCCTTGTGCAAGTCGTAACGAGCGATGAGAGGGCTGCAGATGGGGTACAGCAGGGTCAGCGAGCGCTCCTGCTAGGATTGACACGCGCCGCGTGTGCTCAAGGCGGCGACGACCTACTCTGCTGACGAGTTGTGCTGGTTGAGCATCACCTCGGGATCCCACAGTCCTATCTCTCCATTCTCCAATCCTGCAGCGATGACTCCCTTTGGCCGCTCGGAGCCTTTGACGTAGCCCCAAGCGAGGCGGTTGAAGCGACTGCCTACGCCCAAGCTAGCGACGGGGGTGAGCTCTGCTTCTACACCTTCGAAGGCTGGGTCGGTGCTGGTAGGCGCAAAGGGGTCCCACAGCTCGAGGAGGGAGTCGGAGGAGAAGGAAGCGTCGAGCGCGCCCGAGACTGTGCCCGTGGCGAGGAGAGGTGTCGACGAGGAGAGGCCTGTAGGTGACCAGATGGGCACCGCCGTACGCGGAATAGAGCCGACCATGCTGCTGTGCTCGTCCTGTAGGCTGGTCTGTCCTAGAGGCGATTGAGGTTGGAGAACAAGCCGGCGATTCGACTTGGTCGCGCTCCACGTCTGAATTCAGAGGTTGGCCTTTGACTGCATTTCGCCGCTCTGCTGCAGGTGAGTAGTCGCTTCTTCACTTCTCAACATCGTCAAGCTGACTCTCTACCCATCTACAGTCGCCGTTCGCTCGCTCGCGCTCCAAGAAACGCGCGCGACTCGACTCGCTTCTCTCGTTGTCAGAGAGGTGAGTTGCGCCGTTCGTGCTTGACAGCTCCTCTCAACTGACAGCGGTGCATTTGATACATCTCTAAGACTCGCTGTAGCTCCTCACGGCCTTGCTTCGCTCTCCTACAAGCTCCTACTCGCTGCCGCCTCCTCGGCTTGCTTGATGTGAGTGCCGTGCTCGCTCTCGTTGAATTCCTACAGGTCACTGACTCTCTGCGTTATTTCAAGCAGCTGTAAATCTTACTTTCGCTCGCTGAATCCACCCCTCTCGTGGCCAATGGCCGTCGCCGACCCTCTCGCCGAGCTCGTCTCCCTCCCA
Organism: Leucosporidium yakuticum; assembly: GCA_019775505.1. Lineage (NCBI taxonomy): Eukaryota > Fungi > Basidiomycota > Microbotryomycetes > Leucosporidiales > Leucosporidiaceae > Leucosporidium > Leucosporidium yakuticum. The sequence goes on from JACWFO010000118.1 coordinate 89,986, forward strand.
GCAGGAGCGCTGCGCGGCTCAGAATGCTCGCTGTGTAGGGCGAGCTCGCGAGATTCAGCTACAGAAGGCGTCGCGCGACACGGACGAGTGGTAGAGTGGGCAGATCATTCGGCTGCCATGCAATCCGACAGCTCTCGTCCGAACCCATCGCCGAGCGAGTCTGCGAGCAGCTGTAGCTCTCTTTGAGAGCAGGTTGTGCTGAAGCGAGGTTCTCAATAACTGCTGACTGATCTCGTCAAGCTCGAAGTGCCGCTACTGAAGCAGAGAAGGAGCAAAGGTCGGCGAAGGGAGTCCGAAGGAGAGAACCCCTAAATTCCTCGTCCACCGCTGAGACGTGCCATTTTGTACAGCACTACAGTAGAGCACAGTTTTCTTTATCCACCTCTACTACATCACCTACCGACGGCTCCCCGGTGCAGCCCTCTTTGGGCTTGATGAGCGAGAGTTGCAATCGCTGAACTTTGCTCTCCTCCCACCAACGTGCCGGCTTCTCTCGAGCAAGGTCAGCGTTCCCATCTTCTATCGACGATCCTGCTGCACGCCCTGCACCTCTACCCGACGTCCTCTGGAGCCCTTATCTGGCAAGCCAGCCGGCGCGGCGTCACAGAGGCTGAGAGTGGGGAATCTGCTCGCAGCTCTCTCAGACGTCTTTGGGCAGCTGTAGCAGAGCCAAACGGTCAAACAGAAACGATAGCTGCTTAGCCGAAGCTGACACTCTCGTCTCCTACAGATGCCCGCCCCCACCGAGACTTCGCCTCTCCTCGCCAACCAAACGAACGGCACTACCGCTTCCGAGCAGGATGCTGCCTACACCGCTGCCGCTGAGAGCGCTATCGAGTCGGCCTTCCACGGAGATGTCAACGCTTCTGCTTTCCAAGTCCCTGCTACCACCCCCGAGGGAGATGAGGAGGTCGCCGCTGCGCCTGAGGGCGTCGTCGTGACTGAGGAGCCTCTTCGCACCGACCTCTTCATCGTGCTTGGTGGTATGTGGGTTGGAACTTTCCTGTCTGCCCTTGAGTAAGTCCCTTGCCGCCTGACGAAACGAGAGCCGAGCTGACCTTTCTCTCCACAGTGGAACCGTTAGTCCTTCTTGACAGGCTGCAAGAGGAGACTGTGCTCACTCTTGACCTACACAGATTGTCGCTACTACCCTTTCGGTCATCGGATCCGAGTTTGGCGTTTCCAAGTCGATCGCCTGGCGTGAGTTCCGAGCCGTTTACCTTCGCCGGGGTCCCACGCTGACCTCCTCCCTCCCAACAGTCGGTACTTCCTACCTGATGACGCAGACTGCCGCCCAGCCTCTGTACGGAAAATTCAGTGTGAGTGGAAGAACGAGAAGAGAGAGCAGGAGGAGGAAACAGAGGGGTCGTGTCGGCGAGAGTCAGCGCTGACTTTGGCGCCCTCACTGGCAGGACATCTTCGGTCGCAAGCCCGCCACCCTCTTCGCCTCGGTCGTCTTCCTTCTCGGTTCCCTCGCCTGCGGTCTCTCGACCACCTACCCTCAGCTCATCGCCGCTCGCGCCTTCGCCGGTATCGGAGGAGGAGGATTGACCACCATGTCCTCGATCGTCACCTCGGATCTCGTTCCCCTCAGGAAGCGTGGTGTTTACCAAGGTCTCGGTAACGTTGTCTACGCCGGAGGAGCCGCTATCGGAGGTCCCCTTGGAGGACTTCTCGGCGACACGATCGGATGGCGCTGGTGAGTCGGGGCTTCGCAACGAGCTCTGCTCTACGTTCCTCCCCCTACCTAAAGCTAATTGTGTTTCGTTTCATAGGGCTTTCCTCATTCAAGTTCCCATCTGCGTGATCCACTTTGCCATCGTCTCGTGGAAGGTCGACATCCCCTCGGGCCCCGGCGACATGCTCACCAAGATCAAGCGTATCGACTTCCTCGGATCGCTCACCATGGTCGCCTCTGTTGCGCTCCTCCTCGTCGGTCTCTCCCTCGGTGGAAACGAGAAGGAGTGGAGTGACCCCCTCGTTTGGGGAACCATCATCGGCGGTCTCGCTACCCTCGTCGTCTTCGTCCTCATCGAGAAGTTCGTCGCCAAGGAGCCTCTTCTTGCTCCTCGCATCCTCTTCTCGCGCACTCCTGGATTCGTGTAAGTCATCGCTGTCTCGTCGGCCGTTCGCTCCCTCGGTCTAGAACTGACCCCTCCCTTGACCCCCTCCTTTCCTCAATTGACCCCCTCCCTTCCTCAACACCTCAACAGCTCCCTCACGAACTGGTTCGCTTCCATGGCTCAGTTTGGCATCATCTTCCAAGTTCCTCTCTACTTTGTCGCCGTCGAGCAGCGACCTACCTCCTACGCCGGAACCTTCCTTATTCCCAACGCCGTCTTCGCTTCCACCGCCTCGCTCCTTGCCGGTCTCTACATGGCTCGCACTGGATTGTACCGCAACATCCTCGTCACGTCTGGAGTTCTCGCTGTGATCGGCCCTCTCGCCATGACTGTGAGTCGGCCATCATACCCCTTTGAGGCGTGTAAGCTGACCTCGTACTCCTTCGACAGTTCTGGAACTACAAGAAGACTCCCGAGTGGGGCTACTGGCTCACGATGATCCCGGGCGGGTGAGTGATCGCTTCTGGTTCTCGCTCAGTGGGTCGTCGCTGACTCTCGGACCTCTCGCAGAACCGGCTACGGAGCCATCATCACCATCACCCTCGTCGCGCTCATCTCGGCCGTTGAGCCCAAGGACATGGCTGCCTCGACCGGAGTCTCCTACCTCTTCCGCGCGACTGGCTCGGTCCTCGGTATCTCCCTCTCGACCTCGATCCTCCAGAACTCGCTTCGCAAGGAGCTCCCCAAGGTCATCACTGGCAAGGGATCTGCCGAGATTATCGAGGCCATTCGCTCGGACGTCGGCTACATCAAGACCCTCCCTCACCACTTGAGGCACGCCGCCGTCGAGGCTTACTCTCACTCGATGCACCTCGTCTTCATCGCCATCACCGTCGCGGCGTTCCTCTCGGTGAGTCTCGTCTGATACGCCGCCCCCTCGACCCCTCGCTGACTTTCAGTATCCTCTCCAGCTCCTCTGCATCCTCCCCATCCGCCAGCACGCCCTCCCCGGCCGTCTCGACCGCAAGTAGACCATCAACCCCGCCTTCAAAACTCCTCCACAAACCTTCTACCCTATCTAACTACAGCCTTCCCGACCTCTCAAAAGCTAAACTTTCTCCCTTTCTCCCTTTCCCCTGCAAAAGTGCTTGCCGACCGACGATATATTGAGAGGTGCCGAGGGGGCTAATCGGAAGAAACAATAGCTGAAAGTCGTGCGAGTGGAGCTTCTTCGACTTTTTCGAGTGCCTTCAGTTGTCCCCGGAGAGCTTGAGTAGGTTCACAGACATCGTCTCGCGCTCGCCGCTCGGCGCCGAACGGAAGAGCGAAAGAAGTACCGACGGGACGATTTCAAGTCACTGACAAGGTTCGGCTATTGTACATCAAAACGTGAACGACGTCCTTTGACTGCTGCTTGACGGATTTGTGGGCCCTCCTCGCCCTACTTGGCCTAGCTCTCGTCTGGCAACCCGTCCTCGACCTCGCTCTCAAGCTCGGGTCCGCTCCAGTCTCCTCCATCCCACTTCAACACCGGTCCAGCGCTCTTCACCTCATCGCACGTATATCCCAAGTCGTCCTCGTCGTCCTCGTCGTAGAAGTAGACTTCGAACGGCGCGATCTCGTAGCGAAGGCCGAGCGAGTGAAGACGGCGAAGGACAGGCTTGAGCTTCGACGGCCGGAACATCTCCCAAAAGAGGTCGATTTTGATGAAGGAGAGGGAGGGCGGGCGGTGAGTCGAGTCGAGGAAGGTGAGGAACTCGTCGGCGTTGACGAGGGAGTCGTTGATCTCGAGAGTCGCGAGAGTAGGAGGGAGGGCGTGCAGGGTTTCGATGTCGATAATGTACTCGTACGCGAAACTGGATGGAGGATTCCCGTTGACGTAGTAATCTCCTTCCCAGTTGAGATTGAGGGTGACCGAGCGAAGGCTCGGCAAAGCGCTGCAGCGCTCCAAAATCGTCTTGGCTGTAATCGAAGCATCGTTGACGTTGGGGTTTTCCGCGCTCTCCAGAAATCCGGTGTAGAGCTCCAGCGACTGCAATCCCGTCAAGCTTTCGAGGTGCGAAGGGCCGACCGAAACGGTGATCTCGACACTGAGGCGTTGGAGGGTCGTGCAGGAAGGCGGGATGAATAGTTCAGGAAGTCTTCCTGTACAGGCCACTCCGAGCTGGAGCGAGAGCAACGAGTGGTGCTTTGCCGCTTCCTCGAGATCCTGGAGCTCGGCGCGCGCCGTCTCTGGGGCGAAGTAGAGGCCGTCGAAATGGAGGCTGCGAAGAATTGGGCAGGCTTTGAGTAGAGTGCTGAAGGCTGAGAGTTCTCTCTTGCTCGCGAGCGGCTCTTGTACTTCCAGCTCCTTGAGGTTGGGTAGCAGAGCGGCGGTGAGGGCGGCAAAGACGGGCAAGGGCTCAGAGCGCGCCGCGACGGCGAGGTTGACAACACGGCTGGAGGCCTCCAAGATCCTTGTGAGCTCGGTTGTATGGTCGCTCCCGTCCAGCCCCACGGAGAGTTGCATCTCCCTCACGGCTCGAGCGAGATCGTGGCGAGCGGCAATTGTACGAGCGAGCTGGGCTGCTCGGCTCTGATTGCTACGGTAGCCAACTCTTCGGTACAGCTCGAGTCTTGCGGCTTTTTCCCAAGCGCGAGAGACGAGGCAGAAGCGGTAGAGATCTTGGCGATCCCACGGTCCAGCGTCGACTTGCTCGGCGATGGCGACGAGGAGCTCGGGCGGGAGGGAGGAGATGGGCATGGCGGTGGAGACGGGAATTTCGAGTTGGAGAGATGCTTAAAGGCGTCTGAGCGAGGTAAGAGGCAAGCGAAGGGAGCTCTTCAGGCTGGCGAGGAGCGCGACGAGACGAAGCGACCGCGAAACGAGCGAGCGACTGTAGGGCGTCGGGGCGAGTAGGCTCCAAGTCAGCTGACAGTCTTCCTCGTCCTATATCAATTGCCCTCTGACACTCACCAGCTATTCCTCCGAGCAGCGCACAGACCTTGTTGACGAGCAGCAAGTTTGGACCCTCTCAAACGACGAAGCGGTCAAACGAGCTCTGTACAGGATAGGAAGGGTCAGCGGTAGTAGCAGGGGAGTGTTAAGATATTTGGACGCACCCTGAGCTAGTCGAACAGGCGCCTTAGAGCTTCCTAGCAGCGAGCGACGAGAGAATGACGAGGAGGGCGGAAGGGAGAAGCTGTAGCGAGTCGAGCTGAGCGGGAGCGGGCGACCGTGAGGCTACGAGATCCTCTGTACTTCTCGATAAGCCCTACAAGCCTCCTCCGAAGCAAGTCGAAGCGAACGAGACGAGGTGAAGATGAGGGAGAAGGAAGAGAGATCTCGCTCGCAAGTCGATCTCCCTCTCTTGCTCTCCGACCGCTCAGTCGCCTCAGCTCGCGATTCGCTGGGGCAGCTGCTCAATCTGCTTTTGTGCGATAAGATATGACATGCAGCCACACACAAGACAAGCTACAACGCCCGCGACCTCCTGCGAATCATCGCCGAGCTCGCTCTTCGAGTCTCCCCGTCTCCAGGTACGCGTCCGCGACTACTCACGCCCTCCGGTTCTCCTTCGAAGTGCTGCCATCCGAGTCGGTGGTCGTACGTCCTTCTCCCCGGCCCTTCTTCGGACCTCCCGGTCCAGGATTCTTGACTCGCTCGTTTCTGTTGCCGTTGATTTTGCCGGGACCCTTCTTGTGGTAGTGAGGACGCCAGTTTGGAGCTTCAATGACGGGCGACTCGGGATAAGCTCCTTCGGCGATGAACTCGGCGCGTTGAGCGGGCTTGAGGACCCAAGGGCATTGGATGTGCGAGGTGGGAACGCGGTGGAGGGCAGGAAGCCAGGTTTTGATGTAAGTGCCTTGAGGGTCGTACTGTAAGTCAAAGAGAGATCAGCAGGGAACGTGCGAGGACGACGCCGGAGGGGAGTGAAAGAACGAACGTCGTTGGCTTGCTTGATGGGATTGAACTGCCTTGAAGCACGAGGATCGTTTCCGACGCCGCCGACGTACTGTAGAAGATGAAAGAGATCAGCTGCTGTAGTGAAGGAACGCAAGAAGTCGGCCCCGCACCTGCCAGTTGCCGTAGTTGGCGGTCGGCTGCGAAGGAGGCGAAAGAAAGGCCATCAGCGGTCGTCGGCAGCGAGAGGGAAGGTGAGACGAGAGCCTACGTCGTAGTCGATAAGATGCGACTCGAAGAACTCGGCTCCGATGCGCCAGTCGACCTGAAGATCTTTGGTGAGGAAAGAGGCGACGTTCTGCCGTCCTCGGTTGGACATGAAGCCAGACTCGCGAAGCTCGGCCTGTAAGAAAACAGGTCAAAGTCAGTCTCGCTTTGTCGTGGCGCCTCTGCGCGCCGAAAGAGAGCGAGAGAAGAGAAGAAGGGCAAACTCACCATGTTGGCGTCGATGAAGGGCACACCCGTTCTCCCCTGCATCCACCTCACAGCTGGCTGCTCGTTGGAGCCCTCTTGATCCCATCCCTTCCACCAGCCGGGCTGCATCTTGATGCTGGCCTGCTTGGGGTCGGTGACTTCCTCGAACCCGCCGAGCGTGAAGAGCTTGGTGCCGAACTTGCGAGTGATGTAGAGGAAGTAGTCGCGCCAAAGGAGCTCGAACTTGACCTGGGGACGGAGCGAGGGTCAGCTGTAAGTCGGCCGAGCAAGGGATACAGAAGCAGCCTACCCAATAAGTGTTCTGCGACTCGCCGTACTTGTCCTCGTGGTCGGTGAGGGACTTCATGACGGTGCGAGGGGAGATCATGCCGAGACAAAGGAAGGGGGAGAGCTTGGTGCTGTACTCGTGTCCGAGAAGACCGTTCCTCGTCGCCTGCGAGGCGAGAAAGAAAGATCAGTCGCGGCGCCTCACGTCTCAGCGTCAGAAGAGAGAACTCACCTTGTACTTGGACACCGGTGGCGGGTCGCCTTGATGAAAGTACCAGTTCACACGCTCGAGCGCCACCGTCTCTCCTCCGGCGTAGGGGAAGGCCGACTTGAGATCTCGAGGCCACTCGCTTCCCGAGTACTTGGTCTCGAAAGTATCCTGCAACGGCGTAAGAAGCGGGAGAAGAACATCCTCAACGCCCTTCGAGTCCAGATCCTTTCCGTAGCCGGGGTAGGACTTCCCTTCTTCGAGCGAAGGGAAGGGCTTAAGCTGCGAAGGCATCTCGAGGGGTGGTCGACCGAGGGGACCAAGAGCTTCGACGCGCTTGCGGAAGGGGGTGAAGACGTCGGGAGTCTGGGATACAGGGAATGGAAGATCGCGAGCGTCGATGAGAGGAGCGGCGTCGATGAGGGAGAGGGTAATGCCTCGCGCCGAGAGGAGCGAGTCGAGACGGCGTTCAATCGCAACCTCCTCTGAGCAGAACTGTCGGTCAAAGCTGGTCAGTATCCGTGCACTCAACTAGAGACTGAAGAACGAGATGCTCACATCCTTCTGCAGGTAAACGCTCTTAATCTCGTCTCCGTTCTCCTTCAGGGCCTCGACGACCTGCTCGACGATCCTCTCCATCTTGCCGAAGCGAACCAGGAGATCCGAGTTCTTGCTCCTCAACGTGTTGCGAAGGTCGTAAACTGCCTCGGTGAGGAACCTGTGCGATACGGAGCGCGGGTGAAGGGAGGTCAAGGTCAACTCGGCTCTTCGCACCCTGCAGCTCGTCTCGAGGTCTCTGTTGACCTGAAGAGACGGAGAGTAGTCAACGCACCTTGCTCGAAACACACCCGTCCTCCAAAAACCGAACAACCTCGTCCTGGCCTCTGGTCCATCCCTTTCGTATCCTGGCAAGCCGCTGAGCTCGAGGTACCGCTCATCGAAGACGTAGAGGGGCAGCAAATGGGTCACTTCCTTGTCGTGGTGGACGGCATGCAGCAATGGTTGATCATGCACTCTGGGATTAGCGAGGAGAGGAAGCGAGATGAGCTGAGCTCGAGATGCGAGATGGCGGCGAGATCTCTGCGACTCACCGTAGATCTTGCCGAAGCAAACAGATGGAGACTGTGCGCTTCATTGTCCGTCGAGCAGCTGTAGCGAGGATGCTGAGGTCGCGTGAAGCGGCGATGAGGGAAAGCGTGACGTCGAGAGCGCGCACGCGAGGATGGAAGGGTAGGGAGAGTTGGCAGGTGCTTGTCGAGGTGCTGTAGTCCACCTAGCCTTGTTTCGATGCTAGAACAGACGGCTAGCAATTGGACGCGATGCGCGAGAGGGAGAAGAGCTTTGTGATCGGCTGCCGCGAAATCGGCAGACGACTTTGTGGAGGTGCGAATCTGCTGCTCAAGACGCTTGCTCAACCTCAGCTTGAGATTACATTGAGCCATTCGTCTCGACGAGAGCCTGTGCTCCAGTACATCGCTGGCAGCTCGGCTCGGACTTGATCGCCGAGCTCTGCGAAGGGGAAAAGGAGTAGCGGGCTTCTTGTACAGGGATTGACAGCTTGTCAGGAAGATGAGGACACTGGGTTTGACTCTATTACTCAAGAGAGGGACATCGGGTGCCACAACAGCGCTTGGAAGCTCTCGCAAAGACCTCCGCGGCGAACGCTGCCTGACCTTCTCTCGGCTCGTGTATGAGTTGAGACTGGTTTGACTCCCAATGGAGCCTTCAGTGATGCCACCAGATTAAGCTGCAAGTCCTACAACACCAGGGATCCGCCTCGTCCGCTCTCGCCAAGCCTGCACTACCCCGCTCTCGCTCGGCCGGCCGCTGGAAAGAGAAGGAGAGGCAAGCTGCTTCTTGTCTTCCTATCGTTCACTCGTTAGAATGTCTTCCCTCAACCAACTCGTCCGTCGACACGATCACCATGGTCTGAAAACCTCTGAGCTTGATGAGATGCTCCTCGACCCGCCCGAGCAAGCGCCGAAGTGTGAGTGGGCAGCTGAGAGTGAAGAACTTACCCGACGACTGGGAGCTGACCGTAACTCTGTACAGATGCCAGAGCTGCCGTGTACTTTATCAGCGCCGTCATCCTCGTTGCTGGTCTTGGTCAACTGCTCGGCGCTCTCCGTCGACGCTCCAGCTTCCACCGTCGCCAACTCGCTGCCCTTCGATACATCGGGTACAGCCAGCCTCGCGCTCTCGGGTTTGTTAAGCTCCCCACCCTGGGCTCGATGCTGCTTATCGCGAGCTTCACCCTCTTCATCGGCAGTGAGTGCTCGGCCTTACCCTCCCCCGCCTTCTCCGCTCGGTCTACAGCTACAGCGACTGACTTGACTCCCCATCTCTTCAGTTTGGACTCTTGCTCAACAACCCTACTACTACTCATCATGGCCCATCGGCTCGCCACCTCTCGCCATTCGATCCGGGTTCTTCGCTCTCGGACTTTTCCCCTTCATCCTCGCTCTCGGCGCTCGCTGGAACTTGATCAGCTTTCTCACCGGTCATTCGCACGAGCAACTGCAAGTTTTCCGACGCTGGTTGTCGCACATGTTTTGTAAGGTTTCAGGTTCTCCTTTGAAGCAAGGAAATCCCCTCACCTCCTTCTTTCGACAGTCGTCCTCTCCCTCCTGCATGCTCTTCCGTTCTGCATCGCGGGTAGTGCTACTCGCACAAATGATGATGGATTCAACCCGAACGGATACAGTGAGATCTACTACAGCTGGCACGTTTCGGGAATGCTGGTGAGTACTCGTCTCGGCGATGATCTTTGAGATCAGAGCTGACACTCCACCTCCCTGCACTTGATCGCATTCGACGAGCAGTACTACTGGAGTGGTATTGCAGCGCTAGTCACCCTCGCTTGGGTCTGCTGGGCACCTCTCACGCCTCTTCGCAAGCATTTCGCCTTCCTCTCGGACGTGCTGCACTACGTCTCGGGAATCCTCTTCCTCGGCTTCTTCTACGTCCACTGCAACAATGTAAATTTGAGATATCTCTCTGACCTTACCCGAACTGACCCTCGCTCGCCTACAGATCTCCAACACCTGGTTCGTCTTCTCCGGGTCTTCCTCGCGCCGAAGCTCCCGTTCCCCACTGCTAACGACCTCTTCCACAGGCAATACTTCTACGCCACATTTGCCATCTACGGCTTCTCCCTCCTCGCTCGTCTCACCTTCCTCCTCATCCGCAACGGCCGTCAAATCCCTCGCGCCTCAATTGAACCGCTCGCCGACAACGCTCTGCGCGTGAGCATCAAGTGCAGCCACACCTGGAAAGCAGGACAGCATGTCATGGTCAACTTTATCAATGCTGCGCCGTTTGAGTCGAGGAGCTTCAGCATTGCTAACGCTCCCAGCGAGGACGGAAAGGTGAGCTCGACAATTCGGCGTTGATGCTCGTCCTCTTTCTGAGCGAGAGGGCTGATCTTTTGCCTCATGCAACAGGCTACCGCAAACCCGATATCGCTTATCATTACTTCTAGTCCTCACTCGACCATCTACCCTCGTCTCCGCGCCCTCGCATCAAGCGGGTTCGTGTTCCGAATCTCTCTTGCCCCGCGAAGCCACCGTTCGCCTGACTGACGCTCTCGCCCCCCTCGACAGCTCGTCGACACCGGTTCTGATTGACGGCTCATACGGGGGTCTCTCGCACAACACCGACTTTGCTCAGCACCAAATCGTTCTCCTGTTCGCCGAAGGAGTCGGAGCAAGCTTTGTCGTCGCCTTGCTCGAGGACCTCTGCAGGAGGATGAAGGCTTCCGGACACGGGGTGCAGATAGAAAAGGTCGAGCTTCACTGGGCTGTCGAGCATGAAGGTGAGATTCCTCGAGCAACGGCGAGGAAGGACGAGCTGACCTCTTCGCCGAGCAGAAGTGAAGAGTTGGTTCGACGAGCAGATCGCCGAGGCCGTTTCCTTGGTGACCGAGGGAGCGGTAGAGCTTCACCTCTACGTCACTGGCACCTCGGTTCTCACCGAACAGCCTCAGGTGCTCGAGAAGGAGTCGCCCGACGCCGACTCCGAGCTGGAAAAGAACTCGTGCTTCGCCTCCGGGACTTCGGCTTTGTCCTTGTGCGTCCGAGTCTCTCGACAACCTTTCTATGCACCGAGCTGACTTCGTCGCCTCCCAGGAAATCCCTCCCCTCCGCGCCCTGGGCTCTTCACGATGGCACCCTTTCCCTCGGCCCTCTCATCACCGACAAGCTCGCTCGCGCAGCTGCCGGCTCATCCGTCGGCGTCGCCTCCTGCGGTTCTCATGATTTTAACGTCGAGGTCAGGCGCGCTGTAGCGGCGAGGCAGCTGCTCATTGTGAAGGGCCGAGGCGGCGAGGGAGCGGAGGAGGTCGAGCTGCACTGTGAGGAGGTGAGGAGGTAGGTGGAGAGAGAGCTCTAGTTGCATGGAGATGAGGAATACAGCTCTACGTGTCTCCCGTCTATCGAGAACCCGCGAAACGACGAATCTCTCAACCTCGGCGCTGCTCCAACTCCGCCGAATCGCTTAACTCAAGCCTCAAGCTTGACTGTCTTGACCATCTTGATATGGGGGTACCCATCCTCAATAATCCTCTCGCCAGTGAGCGTCTCAAACCCGCACTGCATGGAAAGCAGCATCAGCACCTCCGCCGTCTCAGCTCGGCGCCGAACTCACCTTCTGATAAAACGGCTCAGCCTGCCACTGCGCCATAGCCTCGACCACCACCTCCTTCAGCCCCCTCTCCCTGGCGTACACCCCACCCCTCCCCCTCCCCATCCTCACATGCTCCTCCAGCGCCTCGACGAGCAGCTTCCCAACCCCCGTCCCCCGATGCTCCTTCAGCACGGCCAAACGACCGAGCTTCCCTGTTGGGGGGTGGAAGCGGATCGTTCCTGCGTCGGTGCCCGACGGGGAGAGGAGAATGAAGTGGTCGGAGGTTGAGTCTTTGCTGTGTGGGTGAGGAGGGAGCGGGGTGAGCATCAGCAAGGGAGGAGCAGCGAGAGAGAGGGGACGGACTCGTCTAGCTCGTCTTCCATGGAGAACTTTTGTTCGTGCACGAAGACTTCTGCAATCCGAGCACAGGACGATCAGCCAGACTAGCAGGAGGAGGAGGGAGCGAGCAAGGCGCACCTATCCTAATATCGATAGCTCGCTGTACTTCATTCTCAGGGAGCAGGACGATGCTGTAGGGCTTTTGTGGTGCTTCAGTGGTCATGTTGCTGCTGTGTCGAGATGGGAGAAACGAGAGAGACGAGAGGAAGCGGAGAAGCGCCGGCGCGAAGGAGGGGAAAGGTGACTCAGGCTCACCGCGTGGTGGGGAAGGAGGATGCCGGCATTGAGGTGCAGAATATTCTGGAGGTGGCTTTCGAGTTTCTGGTAACTCGCGCATAGGAGCTAGTGAAGCTCTGCAGGAGCCGAGAGGCGAGCCGAAGCTGCTTGCGAAGCTCTCGCTGTTCTGCTACAGCTCCCAGCGATCTTGTTCCAGACCTCTAGCACGCTACCCATCCATCACTATCGTCTTAACCACCATCAGATGCGGTACACCATCCTACACTCGCCCAAACGTCAGAAAGGTCAGCTCGGCGCTCATTTCGACGCTCCCTCACTCATTCTCCCCGCTCAGCAAGCAGCCTCCCCACTCAAGCAGCGTCGCGCCCCGAGAACCAAGCTCTAACTCACCTCATCAAACTCCCCGCCCTCCAGCCTATACCCACAGGCCTCATAAAACCCGACCAACCCCCTCTGCACATGGGCTTTCACTCTCACCTCCCTCTCCCCCTGCCCTTTCCCTGCCCCCACCTCTCCGCTCCTAACAGCCTCCTCAAGCGCCTGTACCATTCTCCTCCCCGCCCCGCTCCCCCTCCACGCCCGAGCAACGGCGAGTCGTCCGAGCTTCATTTCGGGGAGGAAGAGGCGCACGGTAGCTATGTGGGAGTGAGTGGTGGGGGAGTGGAGGAGTAGGTGCGCCGAGTCGAGGTCTTTCTCACTGCTCGGACGCGCGGGAGAGAGGGAGGGGAGGGGGGTTTAGTACGGCGGCGAGGAGGGAGGGAGGGCAAAGAGGGGACGAACTTGTTCAACTTCAACTCCTCGGGATAACCCTGCTCTTGTACGAAGACCTCATAGCGCAATGCCATACAGCGCTCGATTTCGGAGGGAGTGGTACAGACGAGGGTGGTTAGGTCGGGTGGGAGGGGGCGGCGGGTTGAGGAGGGGGAGGAGGTCGGCGCTGCTGAGGGAGGTGGAGAGGGGGAGGAGGGGGATGGCATGCTGCTGTAGTAGATGTGTTGGAAGGTTCTGTGGAGGGTAAGTCGGTGAGAGAGTGGGCGGAGGAGCATCCGACGACGAGCGGCGAAGGGAGGGACTGAAGGGTAGGAGGGGAAGAGTCAAAACCGAGCGACCGCGCGGTGGGGCGAGAGGGATAGGGGTTGTTGAACGTCGATTGAGGAGCGGAATTGAGGTAAGTATTAAGTGCTGAGCGTCGATTGAGTGATAGCCATTCGAGGTGCAGAGCAGCGAATGATCCCTCGGGCCTCGGCGCTCGCTCTCCCTCCCTCGCCAATCCTCGCTGGTGAGCGCTACCAGAGCATCTATTCCACCGTCCTCACCGTCCTCTAAACATCTACCTTGATAACCTTTGTCATCTTAACATGCGGCTGACCCTCCTGCAGACGTTCAACAAAGCGGTCAGCTTCCTTCGGCGAACCACCTCCTTGCTCCCCTCTCAAGCCGAGCGAGCGCAAGAGACACAGAACCCCCACCAACTCACCTCCAAAAACTCCTCCCCCTCAACTTCATACCCACACTTGCCATAAAACCCCTCGGCATGTTTCTGCACATTCGCCTGAACCCTCACCTCCCCCATCCCCTTCTTCTCCCTGATCCACTCCCCCATCCTCCCTCTCCCACTCTGTACATGTTCCTCCAAAACCTGCATCATGACTTTACCCGCTCCCGTCCCTCGAGTGGAGGAGGAAACGGCGAGACGACCCAGCTTGACGAGTGGGGGATAGAGACGGACGGTTCCGATGTCGTGCCCGGAGGAGGAGATTAGGAGGAGGTGGTCGGATGTCGAGTCCTTTCTGTAGCGTTACGGGGCGGGGGGTCAGCAGGGAGAGCGAGGGAGGGAGAGACGTGAGACCGCCTTCTCCGCGCCGCGCTGCGTCGTCTCTCGCTGCCGCTGGCGCTGTACCCCACCAGCAGAGCAGAGCAGAGCAGAGAGCGAGGACGAGAGTGAGAGGACCTACTCATCCACTTCAACATCGGGACTATAACCCTGCTCATCGACAAAGACAGCGAACCTGATAGCCATACAACGTTTGATGTCCTCTGGAGTGGTGCAGAGGAGGGAAGTGAAGCCGAGTGAAGTGCCCGCTTGATATTCGGATGTCATGCTGAGTTGAGAGGTGCTGGTGCCGAGATGAGATGGGACGAGGTGAGCTGAGGTGAGGGAAGAAAGGAAGTCGAGAGCGGCGCCGAGCCAACTTGGGGCGCTAATCGCTTCCCCGGCGGCGAACGACAGCTCGCTGCTTTGGCATTTCGCGCGCTCCTCTCCATGTACAAGGATGAAATAGAAAGATCAAAAACATACCATAAACTAGCTGCATAGTTCAAAAAAATCACAACGCTACAAATCCACATTGTCCTCGTCACAAAAATCTCGGGCGCTCAAGAGAAACCAGCTCCCGTCGCCCTTTTCCCCCCCGTCCATCCATCCTCATCAAGCAAGCTTTCCCTTCCCCTTCCCACCTCCACTCTGCGTCGTCGTCAGCACCGTCGTCGTCGAAGGAGAAGGGGGGAACTCGGTGCCCGCCTCGGCGATGGGGGTAATCAATGAATCCTCGCTGGCGCTCCTCGCGGGCATTGGTCTGTCGGAGGAGGAGGAGGAGGAGGAGGGACGAGTAGGTGTGAGAGTCGCGTTTGAGCGGGAGCGCGGGCGGTGCGTGTGGTGGTGATGGCGAGAGGAGGGGGAACCGCCGACGATGATTTCTCGAGCGCCGACGAGACGGGCTTCTTCGGGCGTCATCATCTGTTATGTATCACAGTTTGAGGGGATGAGGTTAGTGGGAGAGAGAAGGAGGAGAAAGGGATGGGACGAACAACTGGTGCGTAGACGAGGTACTTCTGCTCCCCTGCCCCTCCTCCTGCTGCTTCCTCGGCCGCCGCTCGGGGCACGGGAGGGAAGCTCTCCCTCATAGGACTACTAGCCGTCAAACTGAGCATTGGGACTTCCTCCCCCTTCCCTCCTCCTCCAGCACCACCGCTACTGCTCGACTCCAACCTAGCCGCCGCTTCTCGGGCGCGAGAAAGAGGGTCGGGGAGAAGGAGGATGCGCTGCTGTCCCTGTCCCCGGTCGGCGTTAGGTGTATGAGGAGCACCCGAGGAGTGTTGTCGTTTCGAAGGCGAAGGTTCGGGGTTGTCATCCCTGTAGCGATGGGAGCGGGACGTATCGATGCTCAATCCCGAAGGTTTCCCTCCACCCCTCCTCTGCCTTTTGGACATGGCCTCATAAAACTCCAACGTCTTCAAACTACCCCAAGCCCTGACCAAAGCTATACTAGCTACAAATCCCAGTGCGGTGAGGACTAGGGATCCGAACTTCTCTTCGCAGGATTCGAGCGAGTAGCCAAAGAGGTCGAGGGAGAGGTCGGTGGAGGTGAGGGATTGACAGAGGGTTGAGGAGAGGGAAGTGTGAGAGGTGGAGGAGGTTGAGAGGGTGAGGAGGATGATTAGGACCAAGAGACAGAGTTCGAGGAGGAGAGAGATGAACGAGTGCAGGGTGAAGAGTCGGAGGAAGGGGAGGTGGGCCTGTTGCAGTAGAGTAAGGAGGGAGTTAGTAGGCTGCTTTTATGATAGTCTGTAGGTTGATAGCCTCTGTTGAGCTCGATCCACCCCCCCTCGCTCCCTCTCCACGCTCCCCGCCCCCGCCCTCAAATCAATCGGTTCAATCCCCCTCTCTTAGTCCGCTGTACCCCATCAGGAGCAGTCCCTCCAAGACTCACCCTCAATGCTCCCCAGGCGCCCAATCCAGCCACAGCAGCCGAACTCCAACTACTCAATCTCGCAACACCGACTCCCATCCTGAGCGCTTCCAATCTCCTCCAATCGCCTTCTTGCCCTGCTCCTAATCCTAATCCACCATCCTCATTTGCTATTGTGTCTGCTAATGAGTGGGAAAGGAGCGAGAGACGAGATGCGAGGTAGAGGTGGAATAAGAGGGAGGATGAGGCGATGAGGAGGATTAGAGGTCGTTTGGGTTGAGAAGAGGAAGGGGAACGGAGCAAGGAAGGGAGAGGTAACGGGAGCGAAGATAGTGGTGCCATCAAAAGGCGACAAGGATTCTGTAGGTCGATAGGTCGTCTCCTAGTCAAGATGTGAGCGGAGACAAAGCAGCGAGTTGCGTTTCAGCTGTTCAGCGCTCAGCGCTCGGCCTTGGGCTCACCCGCACAGCTAGTCGTCGACTACAACTCACTTCATTCGAGCCCTGTAATGCACTACAGCACATTGAAGCTTAATCTATACCCCTCACTGCTCGCCCCAAGCTCTCTCATCCCTTACAACCCTCGTCCGAATCCCCTCGCAGGCCAAAGACCGCCATTGTCCCTCAGGCAGTCCTTTAGTCGAGGTGAAGGACTGTAGGAGAGCAGAGAGTACAGCTCTATCTCTCTGCTGAGCTTCAGACTGCTCTGTACCCTCTCCAGAACCAGCTTCGGTGGAGCAACTCGTGTCCGGCTCAAGCTGCGAAGCTCGGAGGGAGCCCAAGTGCTACAGAGTGAGTTGTATCTCTACAAGCAAGCAGCAGAATAGTCACATCCTACAGACTGAGCTGCCTACTTTGCAGCTGTACTTGATTAGAGACCCCCTCTTCCCCCCTCTTTCCCTCCCCCTTTGGCCCTCCCGCTCGCTTGCTCTCTCTCCAAACTGCCCAAGATGGATCCCTCACTCGCCGACGTTGCCTCTCCCGCTCCCACCACTCAAGAGCCGCTCGACTCTCCCGCTGAGCTCTCAGAGCCTGTAGTTCAACAAGAGACTCCAAAGCTTCAAGACGAGACGATTGTTGAGCCATCACCTCTTGCTGCTGCTACCACTGAGACGGCAGAGGAAGCTACTCAAGCTGCTGGGGAGGTAGCTCAGGTTCAACAGGAGGACAAGGAGGAGCCCAAGCCAAAGGAAGAGGCTGCTAAGGAGGACAAGGAAGAGCAAGGTGAGCGAGACTGGGAACGAGCGTTTCGCGTCGTGGAGGGGGCACAGAGACGTAAGGAGAGGGCTCTAAGGCTGCAGCGAGGGCCTGAGCGTCTCTCTGATGGGATGAAACCCTGTAGCAGATTGGGATGGGCGCTCAGACGGCTGTCAAGAGCAGCGGAAGCAGAGGAAGGATCGCGTCGACCAACAAAAGGTCGAGCGGCAGCTGTAGGGAAAGAGCTACAGGGAATGGCAGCGCTTACAGCAGCTTTGCAAGCTCTGCATACTCATAATCCCCCTCACCTCGAGCTGACCGCTGACTCCCCTTCCAATCTCCAGCTCCCGTCGAGTCCGAGCCCTCCGCGCCTACCCCTCCTGCAGCTACCACCAAGAAGGCTCCCGTCTCGACCACTAGCGCCAAACCCGGTCTCGTCAAGAAGCCTATCTCCTCCGCCACCACCGGCACTTCGACTACAGGCCGCGCTCCCCTCCGCAAGCCCTCGACCGCCGCTCCTGGCGCTTCAACGGCCGCCTCCAGCAGCACTCGCGCTCCCCTCCGGTCTTCACTCGCTTCTTCCACTCGTACTTCCACCGCTGGAGCCGGAACGAGCGGAACGACATCGACCACCGCCGCCCGACCCGGCCATGCCCTCCGCTCTTCCATCTCCGGCTCTATCCCCCCCAAGACCACTTCCTCCCTCGCATCCTCCACCTCGCGTCTTTCCAAACCTACCGCTTCCTCCGCCGCCGGCACCACCACCACCCGCACTCGGCCCACCCCCTCCTCCACTGCCGCTCCCAGCTCGCGAACGACGACGACCACCGCCGGCCGTCCTTCCTCTGCCGCCTCCTCGCATGGAGGATCGACGACCACTCGTCCCGGTCGGCTGAGCACCTCGAGCGCAACGAACGGAATCGTCAGTACCGCCAAGCCCGTTGGCGCTGTCAATGGAGTGAGGAAGCCCATTGGAGCTGCAGCTGGAACTTCGACGACGACGATGGGGACGGCGAGAGCTAGGGGAAGTCTTGCTAGTTCGACTGGTCCTGGGACTGCTTCGACGGGATTGGGTGCTTCGGTGCCCAAGACGGGTCCGTTGGCGGCGGCGAGGAAGGCGGCCGAGGAGGAGGGGGCTAAGAAGGTGCGCCTTGTCTTCCGCTTCAAACAAGGAGGATAAGGATTTCTGACCCTCTTTACTCGATGAACACAGCTCGCCGAAGCCCAATCCACCCTCGCGACCACCACCGCCTCTCTCACCGAAGCCCAATCAGCTCTCACCACCGCCGAATCCTCCCTCGCCGAGAAAGAGGCAGCTCTCACCTCCCTCCAATCTTCCCTCTCTACCGCCGAATCTACTCTAGCCGAGAAGGAGGAATCCCTCACCGCCGCTCAGACCTCCCTCGCTGAGGCCCAATCGACCATTCAGGAGAAGGCAGCCGCTCTCGAGGCCGCTCAATCCGCCCTTCAGGACAAGGAGGCCGAGCTCGCTACACTCGTTTCTTCCCATGACTCGCGTACCGTCGACCTCCAGGCTTCGCATCAGTCCGCCCTCGACGAAGCTCAGACCCAAATCGCCTCCCTTCAATCCGAGCTTCAATCCGCCCAAACGGCGCTCGAAGAGGCCAAGAAGGACGCAGGCGACATCGCTCAACTTCAAGCCGACAAGGTCGCCGCGGAGGAGGCGCTCGCCGCCCTCCAATCGACGCTCGAGGAATCGAAAGCCGCTACTACCTCCGCCGAGACCTCCCTCAAGTCAGCGCAGGAGGAGCTCCTCACCGCCCAATCCGCGCTCTCTTCCGCCTCATCCCGCGTCGAGGAGCTCAGCGCCGAGCTCTTGTCGCAGAAGGACGAGGTCGCGGCTCTGCAAAAAGAGCGTGACGAATGGGTCGCGGCTGCCTCCTCCTCAGGAGCGGATACCGACGCTCTTCAATCCAAGATCACTTCTCTCGAGACTGAACTCAGCACTCTCACCTCCACTCACTCTTCCCTCGTCGCTTCCCATGCCGACGAACTCTCCTCGCTCCAATCCGCTCGCCAGGCCGACGTCGAGAGCGCTACTTCCTCAGCTGCCAAGCTCCGAGCGGCGCTCGAGGAATTGAGCGCTCAACATGATGCCAAGATGGGAGCTTTGAAGGAGGAGCATGGTAGGGAACTTGGGGCTGTGCAGTTGAAGGGTGTGGAGGGGGTCGAGGAGATGAAGAAGGCGAGTGAGGAGGGGAGGGTCGAGCTTGAGGAGTTGAGGAGGAGGTTGGAGGAGGAGGAGAAGAAGGTTGAGGAGATGAGGGGGGAGCAGGAGGTGGTGATTGAGAGGTTGAAGGAGGAGCATCGGGGGGAGGTGGAGAAGGCGAAGAAGGAGGCGGAGGAACAGGCGAGCAAGGGAGCCGAGGGTGGGGAGGAGAAATTGAGGGAGGTTGAGAGCGCTAAGAATGCGTTGGAGAGCGAGATTGAGGCGTTGAAGAGCGAGTTGGAGGAGGTTAAGAGGAAGGTTGAGGAGGAGGTTAAGGAGAGGGAGGAACAAGTTTCGGTGCGCTATTCTTTCTCTCCCCTTTCGCTTTCCTTCTGCGCTCTAACCTCCTTCTTCGCTTCGTCCACAGGCCCTCGAGATCTCGCACACCACCTCCCTCTCATCCCTCCAATCGACCCACGCCGACGCCATTTCCACCGCCTCCCAGCACGCCCGGGAGGAAGCCACAGCAGAGCATCACGAGGATCTCAAATCCCTTCGTTCCGAGAGTGAGGCTACTATTGAGCAGCTGAGGCAGGCGCATAAGGCGGAGATCGAGGCCGGTGAGGCGAGGAGGGAGAGTGAGGTCCAGGGGGTGAGGAACGAGTTGGAGGGAGAGGTTAAGGCGTTGAGGGTTGAGTTGGAGGCGACAGGGGCGGTGAGTTCTTTTTTGTGTTCGAGGGACGAGGAGGAGGATGAGCAGGACGAGTCGCTGACCCGCCGAACTCGTCGACAGGATCTCGCCAAAGCCAAATCCTCCATCACTTCTCTCGAATCCTCCCTCGTTTCCACGACCTCGGAACTCGAAACCGCTCAAGACGCTCTGCAGCAAGCCAAGTCCCTCCCCGCCGCCCCGTCCCCGGTCGACCACAGCGCCGAGCTTCTCTCCCTCCGCGAGCAACTCGCCTCGGCCCAAGCAGACATGACGGATCTCCAAGCCGCTCTCAAACAAACTCAAGAGGACGCTATGGGCAATATTG
The DNA here is from genome assembly GCA_019775505.1 of Leucosporidium yakuticum. NCBI lineage: Eukaryota > Fungi > Basidiomycota > Microbotryomycetes > Leucosporidiales > Leucosporidiaceae > Leucosporidium > Leucosporidium yakuticum. The sequence goes on from JACWFO010000118.1 coordinate 110,253, forward strand.
ATGCGATTCAGAAGATTGGGGAACAGGAACTGGCGAGTAAGGAGGAGGATCATGTGAATTCGGTGGCCAAGATCAAGGCCGAGTATGAGGCTAAGTTGGAGGCGGCGAAGGGTGGTGCGGGGGAGGGTGGAGAGGATGTGAGGAGGTTGCATGAGGCTCATCAGGCTAAGTTGAGTCAGGTGGAGGCTGAATCGAGGGCTAGGATCGCAGAGTTGGAGGCGGTGAGTGGTTTAGGGCTCCTTCACGCGTGATTTCTCCGCGGTGAGATGCTGACGCGTTTGATGATCTACAGGCTCTCGACAAGTCCAACCACGAACTCGACCTCTACCGCCAAAACGAGTAGAGCCGCTCGCTCGCTTTTGTTCGCTTTCCGTACGTCCTGCTCCCTCCGCCGCCCTTCTCCTCGCTGACCTCTCCCTCCTCCACAGCAGCATTTCTTCCTCGCTTCGCACCTACATCGCAAACCGCATCCTTCCCGCCGTTTTCGTCGTCTCGCTTCTTTCGCCCTTTCAAACCTCTCGACCGAACCCCCTTCCCCTTTTTTTTTTCGCGCGCGCGCAAGATGCAGCGCGGTCTACAATACCCCCTCGTCTCCGTCCGAACTCTCAAAATTATCCCTCGTCCCTCGAGTAACTGATAGCAAAAGAAGATCATTATCCGTTCGTCGAGGAAGGGAAGGGAGAGCTCGGCGAAGATGGCTCGAGATCGTCGGTGAAGCTTTCCCGTCGCCTGTAGTCGAGTATCCGCTACTGCAGCGAGTTGTCGAGGAGGGAGACGAGTGAGCGGTAGGAGAGCAAGACGGTGAGCTCGACTTCGAGTCGCGAGCGAGATCTCTCTTCCTTCTCCCTCATCTTCACCTCGTCTCGTTCGCTTCGACTCGCTTGGGAGGAGGCTCTAACACTTCATTCAGAGCTACATAGGATCTCGAAGCTACGCTCCAGCCCGCTCCCGCTCAGCTCGACTCGCTACAGCTTCTCCCTTCCCGCCCTTCTCGTCACCCTCTCGTCGCTCGCTGCTAGGAAGCTCTAAGGCGACTCTTCGAATAGCTCAGGGTGAGGCTCTAGAGCACTACATACCTCTACTCCCACTGCTAACCGTTTCTATCCCCTACAGAGCTCGCTTGACCGGCTCGCTCGAGAGGATCCAAGCTCGCTGCTCGTCAACAAGGTCTGTGTGCTGCTCGGAGGAATAGCTGGTGAGTTGCAGAAGGGGTGTAGTAGATCACGGGGAATACTGTAAACTGACCCCGAGTCTGCTTTCCCAACGCCGTACAGTCGCTCGCTCGTTTCGCCCTCGCCTCACCTCGTCGCGCTCCTCGCCCGCCTGAAGAGCTCCCTACGCTTCCCACATACTTCGCTCAGTCGCCTATCAACTTCGCTCCACCTCGCAACGCCCCTCTCCACCGCGATGCCTATCTCCTCCCTCCCGGCCGAGCTCCTCGTCGCCATCGCCGAGCAACTCGACGTTGGGCCGTGGAATCGCTGGAACCTCTACCGCTTCTGCCTCGTCTCGCGTGGATGGCACAAAGCAGCTACAAATGAGCTCTATAGAGTCGTTACCTACGAACACTACCAAAGTCGAGGAGCTCAATTGGCTAGGACGATGAAGGCTCGCCCCGATCTCGCGAAAGCTGTACGACACTTTATCGTCATCCTTCCCTCTTCCAGGGACCTCGACAAACATCTCCTCCACCTTACGACGACACTTCAATGCACCGCTAGCATCATGGAGCTCACCATTACTTCGGAGAGTGTCCCTGCGCCTGTCCTCGCCGCCCTCGTCGCCTCGCCGCCTTTGCTCGACCTCGAGGAGTTGAATCTTTGCGCGCCTCTCAGAAACACCCGAGACTTTACACAGTTCACCGCGCTGCTCGCGACATGTACTCCTCTTTGTCGACTCCATTTTCAAGGCGCCTACTTCTACGAGGGCATGCCGCCCGCCGAACTCCACCGCCTCCGGGAGGCAGCCAAACGCCACGCTCTCACCTCCCTCGATATCGGAATCGCCTGTTCAGACGACGCTCTGGAAATCTTCGCCTCTCACTCCTACGCCACCCTTCAGCGCCTCAGGCTCGAGATCTCGGTTTCCCCCGAGCCCTTCCACCTCAGCAGCCTCACTGGCCTTCGGACGCTGGATCTCCACGCCGGCTACTCGGAGGGGGGTAAGGATCTTACTGTATACGAAGCCTCAATGAGAGCGAGGGAGCTGTTGTCGAGTTGCAAAGCTCTACCGAACCTTAGTTCGTTGATCCTGGATCTCAACTGGCGCAGCGAGTACGATTTGGGAGGGTTCGAGGGCCCCGACAGTGCAGGCGACTATATCATCGACATCGAAACCCTCCACAACCTCCCTCCCTCTCTCTCAACTCTTGAAATCAACGACTCCCTCGTCAACGCCGACGACTTTCTCACCTTCCTCGACTCCATTCACCGTCCTCCCTCCCTCGTCTTCGTCAAGACGGACCTGTACACAGGGAGGTTCCAATCGTCGAAGCTCAAGACCGTCCTTCGCCGTCTTCATTCGCTCGGCATTCGCTACGAGATCACCCCCTACGAAGTATACGTCTACGGCCACGACAACTTGGCATACACGTACAACGTCCTGAAAGATGCCGAACCGGTGCTTGAGTGGGATGGAGGAGAATGGACCGAGCCCGACATCCCGAGCGAGGACGAGTCGGAGGGCGCGAGTGACGGCGAGGAGAGCGATAGCGGGGAGGGGGAGGAGGGAGGCGAGGGCGAAGAGGAATAGTTACAGGAGAACGTTGTTTGCTTGTGGTGCAATTAGTTCCGATTTGTTAGCTTCAACCCGTCAGTCAGCGAGCAGCTTCGGCGATCGTGTCGCGAATGGCCTCCGAGCTCGACACCTCGTCACCCCCTCGACAAGAAGCAGCTCAAAGCTCCCCTAAACGTCGAGAACGACTCGCCTCCGCACCTCCTTGAATCCCTTCCTAGCTCTGTAGGAAAGCTGCCCTCTGCGCTGTGCTCAGTTCTCCCTTCGCCGAGCCCATCCTCTCCGATCGCGCTCCTCGGCGCCCGCGAATCCAAAATCAACACCTGTAGCATTTCCACCGAGCTCTACTCCCCGCTGCCTCCCTCCCTCCTACGAATCGAGCGTAAACGCAGCCCGGCCGTGTCCTTCCGACCCTTGCAAGAGAAAGGCGCTTTAGAGACCGCTCTTCTTGCCCTGTTTGCCGAGAGGTGCGAGAAAGAGGTCGAGGTGAAAGATGATGTAGTGCAGGTGGCCGGCGGAGGTGAGCGCGAAGAGCAGGGAAGGGTGCAGAAGGGAGAGAGGTTAGCGAGAAGCAAACAGCCAAAGGCGAGGCGAGAGAAACGCACCCTCATCATGAGAGTAACACCGTGGAGGGTTCCGATGGTTCCAACGGTGAAGAGACCCATGAAGAGACCTGTTGAGCAGCAGCGCGAGAAGCTGAGCATCAGCAAGCGAAACGAGCCAACCACTTCTCTGCGCTTGCCAGGGAGCAGCAGCGCGCGAGAGAGCAAGAAGGCAGCTTACCCATGTAGAGACGGGCACGGGGAACCTTCTGGTAGACGGCGCGGGGGTCGGCCTGTAGCACACCGACGAGGAGAGAGCGAGTTAGCGAGGCAGCGAGGCAGGCGCAAGAAGAGGCCAGCGCTGGGCCAAGTTCTGTAACGCACCTGGAACTTGGTCTGCTGGGCGTGAATAGTGTTGGGGCGGTTGACGAGCGAGTCCATTGCTGACTGTGGGACAGCGGAGCAAGAGCCGAGAGAGCGAGGCGGAAAGAGAGGTGCGTCGAGCGGGAGGAGCGCAGGGACGAGAAGAAGTGGGAGGTTTGAGTGGGAAGAGATGCAGGAGAGTAGAGGTCAGCTGCTGTAGTCTTGTACGTCTATCTCGCGGCGCTTACGAAGTGTTGAAGTGAGTGAAGCTTGAGGGAAAGGGGAGAGAAGCGACGCGCCGTCTCGGGCTAGCTGGCTGGCCAGGAGTGCGAATGAGGAAAGGGGCAAGGTCGTTGGAGAGCGCTGTACGGAGGTACAGAGGCTCAGCTTCAACTCGCAGATCACTTAGAGCTGTCTTTTTGTGCTCTGGCCGGCTTTCGTGCAGAAGAACACGGCCTCGGCGCTGAGCCTTCGCACTTACCTTCTTCGCTATCGTTGGGGGCTCTGGAATACGGCAAGCTCGCGGTAGAGTCCTCCCTCGCTACTGCTTGTATCACTGCATCCGCTTTTCGACCACTAGGAGGACTCTAGACGCTCTTGATTCGCATCGGAACCCGCTCGGCGCTCGTTCGCCGAACTGCCTCCCTCTCGCCGTTGCCTCGAGATCTGTTGTCTGAACGATCTTGCGTCTAATCTCTACACAGGTAAACCTCATCTGCACCACCTCATCTCCATCATATGCCCCACCGCTCTCCGTCCTCCACCACCCTGTAACGTGAAAACGAACCGTCTACCGGGAAATGTGTGTGTAAAGGGGAAGCTCGTCTCTCGGAATATGAATAAGCTGTATCTGTAGGGAGCTGGGCGAGTAACTTAGAGCTTGTCGCGCTTGTAGGTGCGCTCGAAGACCTGGTTGACGGAGTGAAGCTTGGTGTTGGTTCCCTGCTCGACGCGGTTCCAGGGCTGCAAGGGGCGAGAACGGGCCAGAAAGGCGAGTTGTCAGTAAAATGTACTTGGCTACAGAGCTCTGTAGCCCTGTGAGGCTCAGAGCGTCGAAGAAGCGTCGAACTGGGTGCGGCGCGGGATTGCTCGGTGAAGGTGGAATGTAGCTCACCTCGGGGTTGTTGTGCCTATCCCAGACGACGTCGGGGTGCCTATAGAGATGCAGAATCGGTTTAGGTGAGCGTCAGCTCGGCGGGGGGCGACTCAAAGCGCCGAAAGAGCCGAGGAAGGGGGCGCAACGCACCTCATGAGGTGGGTGAGGTCTGCGAGCGGTCAAGGGTCAGCTTTCGGTTCCGAAAGGCTACAGCTCGAGCGAGAAACGTACACCATCCGGCTCCGGCGCAAGCGACTCCAACGGTAACGTCTAGAAGGGTGCAGAGCGAGGCGAATCAGAACGTGTATCGGGCGCCTTTGGGGGCCGCTACGACTCACAGATGGGAACGGCGGCGGGCTGGGAGGTCGCAGGGGTTGTCAGCGGTCTACTCGTGCATTCTAGAGGTTTACAGAAGCCTACCTCATACCAGATTGACCAGAAACTGGGCTTGACCTTTGTAGCCCCAGGAGCGGCAGCCGATTGCTGGCGAGCCGAGGACTGAAAGCCACGGACGGAGGTGCGAAGAGCAGTGCGAGCGAACATCTTGTGCAGCGACGACGACGAGGAGGAGGAAGAAGAGAGGAAGTGCGGGGAGGGAGAGAGAGAGGTTGGAGAGACGCGAATCGCGAATCTTGAGAAAAGCTCGAGCGGCGGGACTCGGCGCTGTAACCTCTCAGGGCTCTAGAAAAACGGGGCAGATAGGATGTACAGGAACACGCGGCATACGCTGAAACCCAAGCAGCCTCGAGCCGAAAAGTCTGTAGCGAGGCAAAGTAGAGCGGCGCCTCGGCCGCGAATCGTCGAGTTGCCCCTTCCTCTCAGCGCCTTCGCCGAGTGGCGTCGAGAGCTTCCAGTGGCGAATGAAAGAGAATGATTCGAGTGAATGTAGTTGGAAAAGAACGAGCGATTGCGACCAGCGAGAGCACCAGAGAGCAGCTCAATCTTTGCCAAATCGCTTCGCTAGCCAACGCCGAAGCCGAATCCGATCCTCTAAGTTTCAGATTGCGCCACTCGCCTCGTCGCCCTTTCGAACAGAGGTGCACCGATGTAGCTCATCCCCCTGCGCGCAAGCGCCACCTCCAACTCCGTGCACAAGCTACCCGAGTCTCCCGCTCGTCGCAACTCCGCCTCCGCCTCCTCGATCCTCTCGGCCTTCAACCTTCCCGCTTGAAACTCGGCTCTGGTCACCTCGAGGAACGTAGAAGCAATGAGTGTCTCCCCCTCCGTCTCCATCAGACGCAGCCAATAGGATGGAGGAGGGCCGAGTTGACGAAGGGAGGGTTTGAGCGGGAGGTCCTTGACCCAGGAGACGACGGTTTCGAGAGGAAGGTCGGCGCCGCAGAGGCGTAGGGAGGTAGTCGATGGGGGAAGGCGACAGAGGAAGCGATCGTTGGTGAGGCAGTCGAGGAAGGCCTTCTTGTCCTCTCCCGAGTCGTCCTCGAAACCTCGGCCGCAGTGCACCGAGAGCTCAATCGACTGCAACGTCTTGAGCTTCCGCGCCGAGTCGATCGTATCCAGTAGTATCTCGGCTTGCTCGAGCGAAGGCTGCGCAATTCGGTATTGCAGCGTTTCGAGTTTCTTGAACCGCGAGAGTTGGAAGTCGTCGTCGGAATCGGAGGTGGGGTCGAGTTCGAGGTGCTGGAGGGTCTTGAACGAGTATTGAAGGAGGTTGGGAAGGGGAATATTCATGATGCTGCTGATTTGATGGTAACGGCGGAGGGACTGAGGGACGACGACGGCGAGCGGTTCTTCCTCGGAGGCTTGGAAGAGGGAGACGTGCACCGTCAACTCCTCCAGCGACTCGAAGGCGGAGTACAGAGGAGGAGCTTCGGACGTGTGGTGAAGAGACGCGCATGCCAGCATCTTGAGTTGGCGGATACGCTGGCCGTGCATGGTGAAGGCGTTGAGGAGCGCGTTGGTCGAGGTGCCCGGGTTTCGAAGGTTGACGATAAAGACTTGAGTGACGCCCGTGCAGTCTCGAAGAAGATTTGTAACTGCTTCCGCTAACTTGTCGCCGGTTCCCTCGCCGAGGTCCACCACCAGCGTACGAGCGAACGCCGAGAGGTGAGGCAAAGTGGCGGCTTCGACGAGCGCCAAGCTGTCGTCGGTAGGTTTGTATGCCTCGGGGTCTGCAGCATGTCGAATCCGCGCTGTTTCATCCAGCTCCTCGGTCTCTGGACGAGGGATCTTGACCGCCTTGAGCCTGATCGTCGCGTAGAGCAAGCGCCGAGCGAAAGGAAGGAAGGTGCGAGAGACGAGGCAGGCTGCGGCCATCGTCTTGACGTCGCTTCCATGGCTCACATAGGTCTCTGCCGTTGGTTTGATCCTGTCGGCGTTCTCGAGGATGCTGGCGATGATCTCGGGCGGGAGGGAAGGCATCGGCTCGGCGATGGAGGGCGAGGGAGTGGAGGTTGTCGGCGAGGAAGCTTCCATGGCAGAGAAAGCGGTCTGTACGTGTTCGAGAGAGTCAGGGATATTCGACACCGGCGGTACGCGACCAACGGCTCACCTCGGGCGCGTCGACACGGCCGGGGGTGGGGGAAGGCGGCGAGAGAAGCGAGGTGTAGGTGCGACTGTGTGGCGGTGAAGGGGGAGGGAGCAGGTCAGACTGGTGCGCCCGTGTTTTGTAGGACGACGCGACGGCTCTTACCGGCTCCGAGTCGACTCGGTCGAACGCGAGAACCACAGAAGCGCGCGAAGCGAAGGCTCAGCTGGCTAGCTGGGGAGCAGAAGGGCGAAGGTGAGCTGGGAAGATGCAGACGAGTACATCAGATGCTCACCCGAAGCGTGTCGAGATAAGCTTCAGAGCACAGAGAAAGCGAGCGAGCGGGAGAGAGAGACGCGATCCGAGTACCGAGCTGTAGGCGAAGGAGCGCAGGTGAGCTGGTGTGCTAGCATGCACAGGATCTCAGAACTCACCTGAAACCACTCCAAGCGACTCGAAAGCAGCGAGCAAGATGAGGCAGGTCGACAAGAGCCGATTCGTTTCCCCGGCTCCACCTCTTCCCTTCCCGCCAATCGCCTGGTTTCCGTTTCTTCACCTCCGACTGACTCGAGAGGATGTCACTAGTGTTGAAGCTCCCTACAGAGTTGCTGAGCGAGATTGCAGGTAAGCCTCGCCTTTCGAACGAGCTCGAGGCGAGCCGCTGACCATCCCCGCTTTCTCGCAGAGAGCTTGGTGCAGAACAAGGAGCAAGCAGCACTAGCAGCTCTTGCACGTTCAAGCCGTCTCTTCTACTACATCGCCAACCCTCTGCTCTACCGCCAACCCTTCATCACCAACTTCGAGCAGATCGCCGACTGGGTCTCGACGCTTGAGGAGTGGACAGACGAGCTCAGCTACGATGGGGCACTTCGCAACCTTCCGCGCATGAGCAGTGTACGTAATATTGCCTCTCGAATAGACACAGGACTGATTCACCCCCCTACTACAGTTGTTCTTCGAGGGTCTCTCAGGGAGTCGCCCGCCGCCGCCCATGTGCTGCATCTTCTGCAGAAGTGACTTCCACGAATCCGACCTCCATTTCGAACACCTCCATCTCATCCGACGCTACGTCGATGCCCCTTTTTTCGACCACCTCCGCGCCCTCTCCTTCGTCGACTGCGAAGCGCCGAACGACCTCCTTCCCGGCCTTTTCGGCCCCAAGGGACGCCTTCGCTCTACACTGAGGGAGCTCACGCTCGTAAGGACGGGACCCCATCACAACGCCAACCTCCAGTTCCTTTTGCACCTCCTTCACTTCTTTCCCGACACGCGGGTCTGGGCCAACGAGCACTGGCGGCGCATGCTGCAGGACGGCGAGGTCGAGTACATGACTGAAGAGGCCTTAAAAGCCAAATCGCTTACGGAGTTTGAAGCCTTCGACTTCCTGCAAGTCGGAGCCGAAGGAACCCTCCCCGATACCATCACCTCCATCTCCAAATGTCCGCCTTCGCCCCACCCCTTCGCAAGCCTCACTACCCTCAAGCTCGGATTAGTGTCATCACTACCCTCAAGCTCGGATTAGTGTCAATCGGCGCAGAAGAGATCTTCATTGCTCTCTGCAGTGATCTACTCCCCGTCCTGCGTCGCTTGTCGTTCTCCGGGACATTCGAGCACTGGATTCTGGTGGACGAGGAGACCTTCCTGTTCCGCCGTGCCGTGCATCAGTGGGACCTTCTTTACTCGCTATCTTAGGTTTCCACGCTCACCAACTCTCCTCGTTCTCGATAGCCCACCACCTCGGTGTTCTGGAGAGCTTCGGCCTCCTCAACTTAGCGGCCAGCTTCCCGCCCACGAGAACGCTCTGTGGTTACCGTTGAGTGCCGAGGAGGTCGCTTCAAACACTTACAAGGATTACCGAGGCCCGTCGCTCGACCTACTCGACCTCTCGGAGCTCAAGCTCAACCTCACCGATTGAGGCTCACCGATTGAAGTTCGTTTCGCTCGGGGAAGAAGGAAGCTGTTGAGGGCTGGGAGCGACGGAAGAGATTGGAGGACAGGAGATTTATGCCAATACAAGCTTCGTAGAACGTTCACTCCCTCTTTTTGTCCGTTCGAGAGCCTTCGCCCAACCTGCGAGCGAGAGACGGCTCTTCGCGAGTCGGCGACTCGCTTCGCAACTCTCTCTCTCAAAGTACTTTCAAAGGCAGGCTAGAACAGCCGAGGGCTCGGAGAGAATGAAAGGGTACAATGCGCGTCGCCGAGATCGTACAGCAACCTGCCCAACACCTGGGCTCCACCCTCGCGCCGAACGCCGAGATAAACGCCTGTCCTCCTCCGCTCGTGAACCTTAGAGGAAGAACTTCCTCCTCGAGACTTGCATGCGAGCCTGTGAGGCGCGAGAACGAGCGAGTCAGCGAACGCGCTAGCTCGACCAAAGCAAAGCAAAGCCGAACTCACCTCCCATCCCCACTCCTGCCTCTTCTTTCCCTCCCTAACTCCACCCTCTCCTTTACCAGCATGCCAAGTCTTTCCAACAGTACTCAGCAGACTACCCTGCTCGATATGCTTCTTCTTGCCATCCTTGGGAGGGAGGGGAACCGCCTCGGCCTCGAGAAGACCGCCGGGAGGAGGGGAAGGGGAAGGAGGAGGACGAAGAAGGGCGTGGTAAGGCTTGGAACGCTTGCGAGGGGTCGTGCGAGGTCGTTTAGCCGGTCGAGCGGGGTCGTCCGAAGTCGAAGTCGAGGGTAGGGGAGCACCAGAAGCGGCAGCCTCGGCGGCAGCGGCGACTCCCTCGAAATCAAAGTTGGGTTGAGAAGTCTCATCCCCCTCAACGAGTCCGATAGCCTCCGCCGCAGCCTTCTCATCCTCCTCCTCCCTCTTCTTCTCCTTGCCCTTCCCACTCGCGCCACCAACCTCACCCAACTCAGGATCCTCGCCCTCTCCCACCTCCCCAAACTCAGCCTCTCCCCCACCCTCCTTAGCCTCCATCTTCTCCCTCGTATTCCTCTCATCCCCCGTCTCACCCAACCCACCCCTCCGAATCCACCTCATCTTAACCGTCATCCTCGGTCCAATCTCCTGGAACCTAGCCTTGACCACCTCTTTAGGATCCTCCCCATCCGCACCCTCAGGCTGAAGTTTCTCCAACCCCACCTTCTTCTTACTTCCCAGTTGATGGGACTTGAGCGCAAACATGTAGCGGTAGCGACGGATGAAGACGAAGTCGCGGGAGTTTTGGGCGAGGACGACTTGACGACCGGCGAAACCTTGCGAGGCGAGGAGGTCGGCGGCGGAGGGAGGGAGGAAGAGGTGTGAGAGAAGCGAGGCGAGGGAGAGACCGAGGGGTGTGGAAAAGTGGTTGAGGACCAGCTCGGGAGGGTGAGAGGTCGATTTGGCGTGGCCCTGTTGGTGGTGAGAGAGGTTAGCGAGAAGTTCGGGTATCGCCGAACAAATGAAGTTTGAATCGAGTTTGTGGCCCGAACTGAGGCGCAGTACAGCGCCATGCACCTCTCGCGCAAACGAGAAGCGAACCAGCGCCGAAAGGTCTCGCCTCGGCCGCCTTCCCTCCCACTGCTCCTTCCTCGCTGAGCAGCGGCTTCGTAGATCGTAGGGTCCGGTACAAGGATGGTTCAACTCCACTCCGCCTCAGCAGTTTCCCCCTCCCGCAACAAGGCAAGACGAGGACCACCGCGGCGAGAGAAAGAGCATGAACCGGCTGCTCGAGTCCACGACGGCAGCCTCGACGAGAGGTAGATCACTATCAAGGAGACAAGAGAGACAACACCTTCATCAGCAGCGGCGTCCTCGAGCTCTGCAGCCCGAAGAAGCGCATCGCGAGGCGAGGAGAGCTCGACCTTGTCGTCCTTCAGTGCTCGCACAGACAGCTACGCCGACGGCATAGTGAGCACGAGTGGGAGAAGCTGGGCGAAGACCGAGATTAATCACCGTCACCCATTCGCTCGCTCGAGTGAACAGGCAAGCACGGCGAGTTCGGCGCTGAAAGCCTCCCATCTCGCTCTCGTCGAGCGGAGTCAACACCTCCGGGGAGTGCACGCTGAGACGATTTGAAGAAGAGATCGTTACCGCCGTCGCCAGCAATGGTCCCCATCCCCTCTGCAAGAGGGAGGAAGCCGTCGCTTGAAAGAGTCGCGAGCCCTCCTCGTCCCTCAACCCTCTGAGGCTCCCGCATCGGCAAAGGAAAGACGACATAGAGACGCTGACAACAACTCCTCAAGCCATCGCCTTCCCCCCGCTGCACAGCGAAGCGAAGAACGAATGGCAAGCGAGCCGAGCGCGCCCCGACCGACAGTTGAGCGACAGCCGAGCGCTGCAGCCCGCGGGCTAGGTGAGAGTCGTCTGCTACCGAGAGCAGGTCCTCCCCCTCCTCTCATCAAGTGGAGAGGAAGAAGCTGCGAGAGGCGAGTGACGAGCTCTCTGCCCGGCCCCAGTGAAGCAGGAGGCGAAGGCTGAAGGCGTTCGGCGAAAGACGACTGCGTTAACCACAGTACACCCCTTTTCTCGTCTACCTGACGAGCGAAGAAGACACAGTAGGCTAGGCGCGCATCTTCCAGCCCCATCGAGTCCTCGGCTTCGGTCGAACCTCCGACAGTGGAGGCTGCGAAAGCGCGGATGAAGGAAAGCTGTCGGGCGCGATCAAGGCGGGAAAAAGTTATGACCCAGCAGTATTCCCCTCCTCGCTCTCGTGCGAAGAAGAAGACGACTGCGAGTAGCGATGCCCTCCCGCGAGCTCTCGTCGACGGTCGAGGGCGAGGGAGTTCTTCAAGCTCGAGCAGCGCTCGACCACCCCCTCGTCGAACGAGTAGGGAGCACTGCAAGCGAAGATCAAGTCCACCGCATCCTCCTCCTGCTCCGAGTCCTGCTCTTTCTCAGCCTCAAACAAGAGGAGAAAATGCCAGCGAGCGCCGAGCCCGCTCGCCTCTTCCTACGCAACGATCTCGCCCCTCCTCGCTCAACGAGGCAGAAGGCGAACAGCCAGCTCTGCGTGCCGGCACGAGAGCACGACAAAGCGAAAGAGCGAAGCCATCGTGGACGCCAGCAGCGCTCCCTGCTTGCTCGTTGAGCTGGTGGGGTGCACCCCAGGTCGCCGAGCGCGCCCTTCCATCTGTCCGACGCCTGCGAATGAGTGACCCGAAGCGCTCGTGAGACCGCGAGCGAGCGACCGCCCCGAGCTGAACGAGCGCTGAAAGGACTTTGACCGGCGTGTAGTAACGCCGCTCCCTCGCCCTTGAGACGAGGTAGGGGTATCGCAGATGAGGTCGAGTGTTTCTTCATCTCTTCCTGAAGCCCAAGCAAGTGTCAAGGAATCGGCCACCGCTTCGACCAGCGACGACCGCAACCCCCTTCTCGGGAGTTGAGAACCGCCGCAGGAGGGTGACGGGCTCCTCGACGACTGTTGTACTCCCCAACATCTGAATCCTCAGTACCAGCTACCGAACGACTGAGCGAGCGAGCCAAGACTTGAAGCTCCTCGAGCTCCGCCGAACTGAGCCTCGGGCAGAGCTCTCCCTCAACAACCCATAGCGACGGCCCCTCCACGCTCCTCGAGCAAAGAAGTGAGCATCACGAGCACGACTCGACAGCCCTCCCTCCTTTTCCACCTGACCAACGAAAGAGAACCGTTCCTACCGAGCGTCGCGCACGCGTAGGAAGCAGGACCCCTCCGCCCCCTCGCCGAGAGAGAACCGAAGAGCACCGCAGGGAGCGAGGAGCGCTCGACATCTTGTTCCGTTCCAGGATCGTCCAAGCCTCCAGGGAGAACGAGTGAGAAGGGGACGGCCGTCCTCCAAAGCGTCTAGCGAAGATCCCTGCTCCCTTGCCGAGAGAGCTGGGGACGTCGCGAGCGGTCGAGAAGCCTCCTTTCCTCTTCTTCTCCAACTTCACCACCACGACCCAACGAAAGCGCACACCAGCACCAGCCCACGAGCCCGCGACTGCCGAGAGATAGAAAGCCGAGAACGGAGAGAGGGAGAAACTCACCTTAATATCCTTGCTCAACGTGATTCCGGTAAGTCGGAAATGGGCAGTAGGACCATGAGGAAGTAGCGAAAGGGTGAGGGTGGCTGTTTGATGCGCCGAAGCCCAATGATCAGCACTCATCCTCCTCATCGCCGAACCCTCAGCGCAACCCCAACTCACTCGGCTTAGCATGATCCTCTCCCACAACCGCAATCGCACCATACCCACGTCCCCTAGCCCAACGCGCCACTTTGCCCAGCTCAAATTTAGGACTCCTCCTCGGTACAATATCCGCTCTCTTTGTTCCCCCGAGCAACGCCTGCAATTCCTCCAAAAACTCCCTCGTAAACGGTGCAGGCGGTTTGCCTGGACTAGTAGTGATGAGCACTTTGGGTTCGGGGGCTGGTTTGCCGGAGGGGAGAAGGGGAGTCGGGGTGGAAGGGAAGAGAGTCGAGAGTGTGCCGAGGTCGACTTTGAGGTCGCCGGTTTCAGAGTCCAAGGAGACGGGAGCGGGACGGGTACGAGGGTCGGAATATTCTTCCGAGTCGCCGAGCCATTCGCGCGTGTTTTCGATGGTACGGGTGTGGCCTGCGAATGCGAAGAGAGAGAGAGGGTTAGCTCTTGTGCTCGTTGCAGCGGCGATTAAGAGCTGTAACCCAGCAGGTACAAAGAACCTACCACGTTCAACAGTTTCTCCCCTCTGTTCTGCTTCCTTCCTAGCGATCCTACGCTTGAGTTTGGCTTGATTCTTGTCCCGTTTCTGTTTTTTGAGGAGCTGTCCTCGTACTATCTTGTTGCGAATTTGGGATAGGTCGACTTTTTCAGAGGGTGGCATCTTGGGGCTAGAGTTGAAGGGCTGTAGCCTGGTAGAGGCGGCGAGAGACGAGACGAGACGAGGTTCAAGGTGGGAAATCAAGAGGCGAAAGCTACCCAAAGACGCGGGTTTGCTTTCCACTTCAACTTTGGTCGATAATGTTGGTGACTCGTCTGCACCTCGTTAGAAGGGCACCTAGTGTCCTACAACAACAACAACGTACAGCAGCTACCGCGACACCCGCTCGTCGTACTTGGACCGCTTACAAGAAGGCCACTCCCACTCCCACTCCCACTCCCACTCCCGCCACCACTCGCTCAGCCCCCGCTTCTGCGACTGCTTCAGCTCAGCCAACTGCCCAGGGTGATCAAGTACAAATTTCAATGGAAGATTTAATCCCCGAAATGGAAATGGAACCACCTTCCTCAGCTCAACCTCTCCCTCCTCCTCCAACTAGCACTCGCACGTCCCCCAGCCCCGCCAGCTCGCTCGCCTCGTCGCCTCTTCCCTCCCTCTCCACTCAACTAGCTCCTTCCTACCCTTCTCCTTCTCCTTCTGTACCTCAACAGCAACAAGAGATCGACTGGTCCACCTCTTTCCACGGTATCAGCTCTCAACCCTTCTCAACCGAACAGGCAGCTACGTTAATGAGACCTTTGGTACCCAGTGAAATTGAGATTAAACCTGGTATGTTTCTCGCTCCTCTCTCGCCCGCGCCATCCCTCTCTCTCCCCCCTTCTCTCGCGCCGCGCCTCCCTTTCTCCCCGCCCGCTCCTCTGCCCCTCCGCCCGCTAATCTCGCTCGCCTGCACACAGACGGTCTACTCTACCTCCCCGAAATCCTCTACCGACGAATCCTCAACCAAGCCTTTGGACCAGGTGGATGGGGTATGGTCCCGAGGGGAGAAATGACGGTTATGAAGGGTTTGGTTACTAGGGAGTGGGGGTTGGTTGCTGGGGGTCGGTGAGTTCCGCTATCTGGAGAGTGTATGGAGAGGGAGAGATGGAAGGCGGGAGAAAGCTGAAGCTCACCCTCGCTTTTCCTTCTTTCCAATCGCACCTCGGTTCGGCCTTTACTTCCCTCGCTCCCTTCCTCCCCTTCCTTCGCTCCTCCTTCGCCTCTCTCCCTCTCTCAATCTCCCTCTCTACTTCGCTCTCCCCACTCACCTCACCCACCTCCTCTCACCTCACCCAAACTCGCTCCCCTCACCACACCACACCACACCACACCAGCCTAATCTCCCTAGCCCGCGGCGAACAAACCTATTTCGACCCCTCCGGCCTCCCCACCGCCACCGAAGGTTGCAAGTCCAATGCTCTGATGAGGTGCTGTAAAGATTTGGGCATCGCTAGCGAGTTGTGGTGAGTTTGTTGAATCCCTTGGGCGCTTTCGTGGGTGGATGGATGCGAGGGGGATGGGAGGGGGTGGGCTGGGCTTTGTTGGAGGGTGAGGTGGGCTGGGCTGGGCTGGGAGGGAGAAGGAGAAGGAGAAGGAGAAGGGGCAGGAGAAGGAGGAAGCAGAGGAGCATCGAGCGGGCATTGAAGACTGGGTCGTCCCTTCTCAAGGAAAAGGAAAGGGAGGCAGCTCTTCTTCATCGGTTCGATCCTCGCACCTCTCATCCCCTCTCTGCTATGATGGGTCCGGGATTAGGATGGATCACCTGGGCGGAAGCGAGGACTGGGTCGCGAGGACCAGGAGCGACGACCGAGGAGTAGCTCTCCTATCTCAACGAAGAAGGGGTGCACTCATCTGATCCTCGTCCTAGTCTTCGCACTCGCCTGGATTCTACTCCTCTCGCTCGTTCGCTGGAGGAGCCAATCGAGGTTGGAGCATGAGGGAGCAGGAGCAGGAGCAGCAGGGCTGAGTTCGCGGATCGCTTCTTCCCTCCTTCCCTCGGGGATGGGGGGAGGAGCGATTCTCCATGAGACGATGCGCTGTTTGTTGATTGGTCCTTCCACGCTCGGTCCCCGCTCGGTGGGAGCAGCGGCCGGAGGAGGAGAAGGGAGTCGAGCAGCGGCCTTGAGGAGTTTGATCCCCTTCTCGCGGGGGAGGGGGAGCAGCTTCTCTGCGCGCTCTCTTTTCCTTCTGTCTCAGAGCTAGCTACTTCGCTACGAGGAGGATTGGGATGATCCAGTTCTGTCCAAGTTTGGGAAGACTGACGATGCGATGAAGGGATCGAGGTTCAAGGCGGACGATGATCGACTGTGAGAAGTGGCTCTCCTTCTTCAAAGGAAGGAGGGCGCTTTTGCTATCAACGTTCTCTCCGTCTCTTTTCCCTCCTCCTCGTGCGGTCGGACTTGAGGTCTGTTGAAGGCGATGGAGAGCTGAGCAGGAGCAGGGACCGAGTTCAAGGATCGCTTTCGTTCCCTCCTTCTCTCGTTGAGATAGGGGGTCGAGCGATCATTCTTGACCTCAATAACTGTCTATCCTTGCTGCTCCCATTCGAGTGAGGTACCTGCTCCTCTTCTCCTCACCTTGTCGAGCAGGAGGACGAGTGCCAGCAGCGGGGACCGGAATCCTACCTCTGGAGTTGGCTCGCTTTTCTTCAAAGTGGAGGGAGGCAGCAGCACCTGGAGGTGGAGCTCCTTGACCCTCAGATCTCTTCGCTCGCCTGATCCTCCCATCATGGGCGAGGGACCAATCGTTAGAGCCAGCAGGGGAGCTCATCTCGCTCGCAAGGGCTGCTCCTTTTTTCACTTCGCTCGTGGGGAGAGTTCAGTCTTTTGTTGTGGTAGAGTCAACGCTCTTTCATGGGTTCTTGGCCCAGCGGTCGATTTGGGACCAGCTCGCCGAGCTGAGGAAACGAGGTCGGCCGAAGGAGGAGGTGCGCCGAGGGATCGCGCTGCTGCTCGAGAGGCGACGCTATCTCCCGCTGAGGGAGGGCGAGCCACTCTCTGAGTGGTTGCCACCGTCGGCTCAACTCGTTGGCTTTCGACGAGAGGGAGGGGGTCGAGGATTTCGCTTGAGGGTGCGCTCTCTTTCCCTGGTGGGGAAGGGATAGCTCTTCTTTGATGGGTCTCTTCATCCTCCTTCGCTCGGGGTCTCTTGTCGCGCTGTTTGCTCGCAGCTACCCCGTTCGCAGGACGTTAGCGGGGCTATGCACCTCGAGTCGAGGAGTCGGTCCCTTCTCCGAGCGGGGAGGGAACTCAGATCCCACTTTTCGCCTAAAAACGCTCGCTAACTTTCTCCCCTCCCCCTCTCCCCTCGCCCTCTCCCCCCCTTCGCTCGCCGCTCAACAGGGATCCCGCCTTCATCCGTACCTTCAAGGCTCAACACTGCGTCGAGGCATGGACCGAGCACGGTAGTACCAAGAAGAAGTGAGTAGTTCGCTTGAAGTAGAGGAGGAGAGCGCCGAGGTCGAGCTGAGCTGACATTATCACTTGCTCTTCCCCTTTTTCGCCCGCCACCTCCCTTTCTTCCTCGCCGCTCGTCGTCACGTCCTCTCTTCTCTCCTTCCTCCCGTCTTCCGCTCTCGTCATCTCTCAACCTCCACTCGCCAACCCTCATTAGGCAGAAGCGCTGGCGCAAGAAGGGTGAGCTTTCGTCTCCTCCCTCTCCTTCTGCCTTTGCTTTACCACCGGCGTCCAGAACACCGCTGACTCTCTCCCTCACACAGGCAACAAGTTCGAGTACCCCCTCAAGGAGGCTTCGTAGTCGCATTCTCGCCCACAAGCAGCTCGGCGCGGCGCCCAAGGCGATAGAAGAGATTCCGATCCTGTAGTCCCCTTCCCCCCCCCTCCCCGTTTATCAGTGTGCTCGAGATATTTTGTCGTACTAAGCAATCTCTCTAGTCATTTCCTCTACTTGAGTCGTTTTCGACTCGACCAGCGCGAACACCGAGAGCTCGGCGCGAGCATGACGACTGGCTCGCCTCTTCATCTCGCGCTAGAGAGAGCTACATACCGAGTTCAGGGGGCAATATCGCCTGTGCAGCTCATTTGCGCGCATCAGCTCACTATGGAGGATCCACTGAGCTACTCCTTGCGCGCGCGAGGACGAGTAGCGAGGAGAGAAAGCTCGGTCGGTGCAGGGATGGGCAAGAAAGGGGACTCAGTTCGGCGTTGTAGTCGATTACACTCGAGCAGCTGCAAACTACTCTTCTACAGCGACTTACCTGCAAAAGACGCTCAGCTTGACCCACCGCCCTCACGTGAGCAGCGAGCGAAGGCCGAGCCGCCTGAGGAGGCAAGCTTGAGTCGTTCGAGGAGGCGACGAGAGCCCTTTGTCTCCCGCCTCATCTCAAGAGCAACGCTCGCTCGGTCTTCGTGCTTGATCAGCTGCACCCAAACGGCAGGCAACATCCTTTTCCTCGCCTCCACACGAAAAGTAGGTCAGCCTCCTTCCCTTCCCTCGGCCTGTCTCGCCGTTCCTTGTCAGCTCGGCCATCGAAGCTGACTCGCGGCATTTCTCTTCTTTCCCTTTGACCACCAGCACATAGCCATGGGACGACATCAGTACACACCGCTAGTCCGTTCACACGCCGATCTACCTACATTCTTCCCCTCCCTCCTCGTTTCCTCCTCGAGCGCCTGTCTCTCGCTTTCCCTCGTCATCGCGAGTTGGGTTTGGCTGCAAGGAGAGCTCGAGGAGGAGTACAGCGAGGCGGGAGTGCTCGCGCATGCGGCTGCAGGGTTAATGCTACGTTGGGCGAGCTGTAGCGCTCTCGCCAGCGTCGCGGGGACGACGGGAGTCATCCTGGTAAGTCCTCGAGAGCGGAGGCGATGCGTCTTGGAGCTCGGTCTTCCAACCTTGAACCGTCCTAGTGCTGTGGGAAGCCTACTGCAAGGGAATAGCTCACTGATTTTACTTCAATCTACTTCCTTGTCCTTTTCATCGCGCTTCTGCAGGGTCGCCGCCAGCTCATCCGACTCTTCGCCGTCGCGACAGCCATCGACCTACTCTGCACCTTGGTCCTCCTTCTCATCCTCCTTCTCCTCACCTACGCACCGACTCTCTCAACCCCCTTCTCCACCTTCCTCTGCGGAGCCGTCACGGGAGGCGCCCCCGACGAGGGGCTGAACCGATTCGGACTCGGCGGGCTCGAGGTCTGCGAAGAGCACTGGAGGACGGGAATGCTCGTCGTCATCTTCGGAGCAACCGTAGCGATTGGATTGAGGGGATGGGGCACGGCGATCACCTGGGAGCACTACGGCGCCGTCTCCAAGTTGGCTCTCGGCGCGAGGAGCGGGGTCGAGGACGAATGGTACGATACCGAGCTGATGAAGCGGGAGGAGGTTGAGAACCAGCGGAGGATGAGGGAAATGTCGGAGGCGCAGAGGAGGGTCAGGAGCAGCACTCTCCCCGTGCTGATGGGCATGGGAAGGGAGCGGCCGATGCCGAAGCACCAAGGTCGCTTCAAGAGCCACACCATCTCAGGCCAGCCGTCCCCCAACCCTCACCGACCACAACTCGTCCTCGTACCCGTCTTTGCGGACGGTTCATCGCCCTCGGACGCTTCTTCAACAGGCCCTTACTTCACGGCCTCGCCAACCCACTCGCGCTCATCCTCCTCCTCCACCTCCCCCTCCCCCTCCCGCATTCGCACTACACCACCACGCCGCGACCGTTCCCCTTCTTCCTCCTCCGCCTCGGGCTGCCGACCACACCTCTCCACCAACACTTCACCTCGAGCCGCCTACGCCTCCCTCGGAACTCCCACCTTCACCGACGAGCCCGATTCCTTCGAGTCGTCCTCGACCGTCGCTGTGGGATCGCTGTCGCCAAAGAAGAGGAGGACAAGGAGCGAGGATCAGCCTGCGACTTTGACCTCGAGGGAGTGGATCGCCTCGCCGGATGAGCTGCCATCCTCGGCGCTCGGCCTAGGACTGGTGCAGGAGGATGGAGAGCGGTTGAAGCGTTGAGCGTGTTGACGATTAAAATCACGGACACTCTACATCATGTATCTAATTTCCCCCTACTCTTGTTCATAACCCTCGTCCTCTTTCGCTTGTACCCTCTCCCCCCTCCTCGATTTACTCTCGCTCGCCTTAAGCTGAGCTCGAGAGCCACCTTACTCTGTGCCATTTAGATTAGTCCAGTGTGATTTGACTACTATGCAACTCGGTGCCCTTGCGCCATCCTTTGTACCCAGACTTCGCCAAGGGCTTCGCGAACCTTGTTCTCAGCGCCGAACGACGAGCGTAGGCGCCGATGGGAGCGAGATGAGTTAAAACGTAGACCGATTGCACATCGAGCAAGCAAGCGAACTTCTCCCATCACTCCTCCTCCTCCGACTCCGACTCCTCACCCTCGCTCTCCTCGTCGCCGTCTCCACCGTCATTGAAATCATCCTCGAGTTCGGTCTCGGCGTCGTAGCTCTCGGTTTCCGACTCGAGGTCGCTCTCCATGTCGGGCTCGCTCCACTCCCCTCCATCCCACTTCAGCATGGGTCCTGAGCTTTTGATCTCATCGCTCCACCAACCTCGGCGGCGGTTGAGGTCGTCCTCGTCGTGTAAGAAGACCTGGAAGGGGGCGATTTCGTAGCGGATGCCGAGCGAGTGAAGACGGCGGAGGACGGTCTTGAGCTTCGATGGGTGGGACATCTTTGAGTAGAGGTCCGTCTTGATGAAGGCGAGGGAAGGAGGACGGTGAGTGGAGTCGAGGAAGGTGAGGAACTCGTCGGCGTTGACGAGGGAGGTGTTGATCTCGAGCGTCGAAAGGGTGGGCGGGAGCTCGTGAAGCGAGAGGGTGTCGAGTATGTAGTCGTCTGCAATGCCGCCGCCGTTGGCTTCTCCTACGTAGTACTTGATGTCCCGGCTGAGATCAAGGATCACCGAACGAAGTTTCGGTAGAGCTTTGCAACTCGGCAAAAGCTTCCTCGCTCTCATTGAGGCTTCAGACGCAGTGATAGGATCTTTTCCCTCCAAATAACCGACGTATATCTCCAGCCACCTCAGCCCAGTGAGGCTGCTG
This sequence comes from Leucosporidium yakuticum, assembly GCA_019775505.1. Taxonomy (NCBI): domain Eukaryota; kingdom Fungi; phylum Basidiomycota; class Microbotryomycetes; order Leucosporidiales; family Leucosporidiaceae; genus Leucosporidium; species Leucosporidium yakuticum. The sequence continues at coordinate 131,114 of JACWFO010000118.1, forward strand.
AGGTGACGGGGATCGGGGGAAACGGAAATTTCGAGACTGAGGCGCTGAAGGGTGGCGTAGGAATGGGAGGCGAAGATGTGCAGGGCGTCGTTCGGGCAGGCGATTCCGATACCGAGGGAGGTGAGGGAGTGGCGCTTCGCTGCCTCCCGAACGCGGTGGAGCTCGGCGGGCGGCATGTGCTCGTCGAAGTAGGTGCCTTCAAAATGTAGGCGACGAAGAGGAGGGCATGTCGCGAGAAACGTGGTGAATTGTGAGAGCTCTCCGGGGCTCCTGAGAGGCTCATAGAGGTCCAGCTCCTTGAGGTCGAGCAAACGCGGCGAGGCGGCGAGGGCGGCGAGGACAGGCGCAGGGACACTCTCCGAAGGAATGGTGAGCTCCGTGATGCTAGCGGTGCATCGGAATATCGTCGTAAGGTGGCGGAGATGTTTGTCGAGGTCCCTGGAAGAGGGAAGGATGACGATAAAGTGTCGTACAGCTTTCGCGAGATCGGGGCGAGCCTTCATCGTCCTAGCCAATTGAGCTCCTCGACTTTGGTAGGTAACGACTCGATAGAGCTCAAGTTGAGCTGCTTTGTACCATCCACGCGAGACGAGGCAAAGTCGGCGGAGGTCCTTGCGATCCCACGGCCCAGCGTCGAGCTGCTCGGCGATGGCGACGAGGAGCTCGGGCGGGAAGGAGGACATGGGCGTGGCGGTGAAGAGAGGGTTGAGAGCTGGGGTGAATCCACTAGGCGTCTGAGCGAGAAGGGGCGAGCGAAAGGAGCTCTTCAGGCTGGCGGGGAGCGCGAGGAGACGAAGCGACCGCGAAACGAGCGAGCGACTGTAGAGCGTTGGGAGGAGTAGGCTGCAAGTCAGCTTCCAGTCTTCCTCGTCCTAGGACAATCACCCTCTGGAACTCACCAGCTCTTCCTTCGAGCAGCGCACAGACCTTGTTGACGAGCAGCAAGTTTGGATCCTTCGAGCGAGCCGGTCAAGCGAGCTCTGTAGGGGATAGAAACGGTTAGCAGTGGGAGTAGAGGCATGTAGTGATCTAGAGCTCACCCTGAGCTAGTCGAAGAAACGCCTTAGAGCTTCCTAGCAGCGAGCGACGAGAGGGTGACGAGGAGGGGAGGAAGGGAGAAGCTGTAGCGAGTCGAGCTGGGCGGGAGCGGGCTAGAGCGTAGCTTCGAGATCCTATGTAGCTCTTAGTGAGCTGTTAGAGCTTCCTCCGAAGCGATTCGAAGCGAACGAGACGAGGTGAAGATGAGGGAGAAGGAAGAGAGATCTCGCTCGCGACTCGGAGTCGAGCTCACCGTCTTGCTCTCCTACCGCTCACTCGTTTCGCTCCTCGACAACTCGCTGCAGTAGCGGAAACTCGACTGCAGGCGACGGGAAAGCTTCACCATCGATCTCGAGTCCTCGGTCGTCCTGCAACCTCGCTCTCGACTCCATCTTCGCCGAGCTCCTGGTTCTCTCGCTCTCGGCTCTCGAGGCAGGCCGAGGCCAAGATGGAAGTCGTAAACGCTGAGGGGTCATGATATTGCGGGAATAGCTAAACACAATGGGAACTAAAGGGGGTAGACTAATCAAAGGGGGAGAAAATAGAGACCTGGTACAAAAAACGCTCGCTCCTCCACCTCAAACGACGTAAACGGGCATGTCGGCGCAGCATGTAGGGGTAAAGTCGAGGATGGCGAGCCTGGAAGCGCGAGGGCGCTTGACCTCGGAGGCGCGGATGTAGCGACCCCTCGCCTTGGTCGAGTGGAGGAGGGAGGAGGGAGTCTGGTGCCTCGGGGCGGCGGTCGAGTTGAAGAAGACCTCCTCCTCGACCTCGACGACATCAGGGGTAGTCGAGTAGGCGAGCTTGGACGTTCCGGCGACTCCGTTGGGCATGGGAAGACCTCCCGAAGCGGTGGAGGAAGCGGGCGACCAACCGCCGAGGCTGCCGATGATGTTGCCGAACGAGAGGCGAGACTTGGTAGGGCTGGGAGCGGCGGATGAGCCGAGGGAGGAGACGGAGCCGCTGATGACGGCGTGAGCGTGTGCCGAGGGAGAGATGGGAGGAGCCTTGGCGGCGAACTGGCCCGAGAAGCGACGAGCGTGAGGGTTGACGCGGTCGGAGGGGCGAGGAGAGGAAGGGCGGCGGACGTGCTGGTCGCGAGAGCCGGCCTTGGGAGGGGGAGGGACGACGGGGGCCGAGTTGGGGCGCTGGTAGACGGGAGGCTCGTCCTCCTCGACGGTGAGGTCGGCGGTGACGAAGGCGGGGAAGTTGGTCGTGTCGAAGGGAAGGGCGGGGAGCGAGGTGTGGCGGTTGTAGTCGAAGAAGGAGTGATCGTCGGTGGAGATGCGAACCTTAATCTCGTTCTTGGAGGGGAACTGAGAGAGAGAGCGAGAAAAGGAAGTCAGCTTCAAGCGAGAGAAGAGAAGGAAAGGAGAAAGAAACTCACGGCCCAAGTACGAACGAAGGAACCCGAGCGATCATGTCCGAGCTGCTGCTCCTTGTTGGGGGTGAGGGGCATGGCATCGCTGCTCGCCGATCCAGTCGATCCACTCTGATGCCTCAACCTCTCCTCCTTGCGCTCCTCATCCTCCTCTTCCTCCTCCTCGAGCGTCTGCAGCTGGTTGAGCGCGTTGGCGCCGAAATCGCTCTCGCGACCCTTGGAGCCAAAGCCGACGAACGAAGAGTGACCGGAAGGAGGCGAAGACATCTTGGCCGAGTACGAGTCGTCGAGGTCGGTGTGGATGGAGGTGTCCTCGGTGGTGTTGCCGGAGAATGAGCGACCAAACGACGAGCCCGAGAGGACCGAGCCGTCCGAGGTGTTGTTGAGGTAGTGGCGATGACCCGGGGCGGTGGAAGAGGTGTCCTCATCGTACTCGTCGTCGGGGTCGAGCTCGTCGTGGTGCTGCTGTTGCTGTTGCTGCGCCGACTCCCTCTCCGCCATCAATCTCTCGACCTCCTGCCTCGTCTCGCCATGCTCCCCACGCTCCCGATCCAACGCAGCGACCAAGTTGTAAATCTGATCCCTCATCTCGGAGATGAGCTTAGCCTGCGCGACAGCGAGAGCCTCCTCCTCCTTCTCCTTCTTCTTGTCGGCCTCCAACGTCGCACACCTCTCCCTCCATCCATCCACATCCTCCCTCAACGAATCCCTCTCGTCCGTCAGATCATCCATCGCCTCCCTCGCCTGCTGCACCTCCCTCGTCAACCCCTCGACCTCAAACCGCCTAGCGACCTTGGCCTCCTCCAACTGCCTCTCCAACTCTGAGATCCTAACCCGCATCGCCCTCGCCTCCTCGCCCGCCTTCTTCTCAAACTCGGCAATCTCCAGCGCATGAGTCGACTCAAGTTGAGTGCCCAAGCTCTTGAGCTGCTCAATCTGGCTCTTGAGCGCCGAGATCTGCATCTGCAAAGCCTGCGAATCCTCAACGGCCGCCACTCGTTGCTGCTGCTGGAGCTGAAGGCCGGTATCGGGGTGTGCGGAGGGCTCGCTCTCCTCGCGAACGGGTGACTCTTGCTCGAGATCGCCAAAGCCGCCGTAGGCGAAGGGGTATCCGCCGAGTTGAGGACCTTCGGAGGGCGAGGCGGTCGAGAAGCCATTGGGGTTGGTGATGGATTGACGCCAAGGGCGACGTTGAGCAGTGTTGAGAGTCGACATGGGTCCATCGGGGGAGGCGAGGGAGGTGAGAGAAGTGTTGCGGTAGGAGATTGAGGAGCGTTTTCCGGGAGTGGCGCGAGGAGGAGGGGGAACGGTCGAAGTCGAGGCGGATCGACGAACGGGGGAGGGAGTGGAAGCGGCGGGAGAAGAGGCGAGAGCACCTCCTGCGCCGATGGAGAGGGAACGAAGTCCTCCTCCACCGCGTTGGGCGGGGAGGGAGCTCCGACCGAGAGTAGGGGAAGTCCTCTCGGCGGGAACCTCGCCATTGACGGTCGCGACGGCGACTCCGTGGAAAAGGCTGAGGCGCTTCTCGTTGGTGATGGTGGGAGAGACGGCGCGCTCGTCGTTAAGGGTAGGCGACGAAGGAGCGAGGGAACGGCGGGAGGAGTTGATGGGCGAGTGAGCTGCGGTGGAGGGAGTGCCGACGGTCGTTCCAGCCGAGAGGGAGAGGGAGAGCGGCCGCATCTGCCTCGGGGTGAACGAATGAGGCTGATGGGGCGGTAGAGGCTCGTCGTCGTCGTCTTCGTCGATGGGGGTCATGTCGATGGCGATGGCCCCAGCGTGCTGCACTGGCGAGACGACGATCGAAGAGGGTCGCCGCCGGGGCGAAGCACGTCCTTTCCGTGGTGATGACGAGACGGGCGAAGTAGGATCGCGCTGCTCATCCTCCTCTTCCTCGTCTTCCTCGACTAGCGAGCCGAGTCCCATCGCTCCTGCTGCTCCTGCGGTCGTCACTGGTCCCAAGTTGCCCCAGCTATTCCTCTTGACTCCTCCGACTCCGAGCCCAATCATCGGCGAATGGGTGAAGGAAGGCGATGGGCTCGAAGGAGTGAGTGTCGGGCCCGTCTGCACGAATCCCGGGCTCTTGGGCGCGACGAGAAGCTCTCCCTCCGCCTTATCGCCAAGGTCGATCATCTCGGTCGGAGCAGCGAGCCTTCCTTCGAGCGCCTCGAGGGCACCCTTCCTCGTCATCTCGGGCGAACTGGGTTCATCCGACTCGCGACGGCCTCGTTCCTTGAGCGCTTCGAGGACTTTGACCGGGTCGTTGGACCATGCGGGAGTAGGGATGGGGGAGTGGGCGAGAGGCGAGGAGCCGGAGGGGGAGGTCGAGTGCTGCTCGGGTGAAGCTTCGAGGAGGGGGGAAGCTGATCCTGGTGCGGCGAAGGAGGAGACGGCGGGTTGAAGGGAACCAGTGAAGACTCCTCCTCCGGACACGACCTCGAGCGACTCTCGAAAGTTGGAGACGGAGGTGTTGCGAGCGTGACGAGAAGCGTTGCGACCGTGTGATGGCGGTGGGCCGGCTCGTGGCGGTGGTGGTAGTGAAGGGGTGGTAGAGGAGGAAGCCGAATCGCGTCGACCGAGCGAGTCACGTCGACTCAAACCACTGGCCGAGTCGCGGCGGGAGGAGGAAGGGGACGATCCGGCGTCGAATCCTGGTGGTGATGGGAGGGGGGAAGTCGCTCGAACTTGCGACCAAGGGAATGGAGCGTGAAGGGCTGAGGAGGGAGCTGGTGGAGGCGCCGAGACGGGGGTAGTCGACCTGCTCGCTTCTGCCTCTGAACCCGAGGCGAAGAGGTTGGGCGATCCGACGGCCGAAGGACCCGATACCGAGATGGAGATGGAAGCGCGCGAACGCGAGTGACCGTGTCCGCTCGTCGAGATGGATCCTCCTCGCGAGTGGCGCGACTTGGATGACCGCCGCCCGTGTCCCAGAGCCTTTGCAGGGGAAGGGGGAACGTTTCCCAACCCGAGCAAGGCCGTCTTGGAGGCGGACCTTCGGTGCTTGTGACCCAGAGGTGATTCTGCTCCCCCGCCGCCGAGGTTGGCGGAATCGCGCCGTGTTGAGCGGGTAGGAGAAGCGACCGACACGTCCGAAGTGGAGCTCGAAGCGATGGAGAGGTTCTTGGACTGGCGAGCACGGTACTTTTGGAGCTGTTTTCGATGCACAACAACAAGGTCAGCTTTCCCGCTTTCGTTTGAGCGAGATCCCGAGCATTCCTCGAGCGGGTTCGAGGAGGGGGAGCGAGGGGGAGGAGGCGCGAAAACACGGACCTTCTTCTTGGCCGCCATGAGTCGTTCTGCTCGCTCACGGGCTGCAGCATCCTTTCCAGCGGCGAATTGAGCTTCAGGCGTTTGTTCTACCATGTTGCGCGAAGGAGGAGAGGCGGTAGGGAGGGAGGGAGCCTGGCTTGTTGTGCTGTTGGCTGCGGGGGGCAAGGCGGCGGTTAACGTTCAAGTTCGAGCGTTGGTCAGAGCAAAGGCTAGTCACGTACAGATTGACGATAGAGTCGAGATTAGTGAGAGGGCCAGCCCGCCGAGTGTGGTAGTTGCAAGAGAGCGAGAGAGAGGTCGAGCGCGGAGAGGGTTGTGATGGCTGGATTGTGACCAGAGGGATTAGCGATCGAGCGCGTCTCTGGCTGGCGGGCCATCTGCGCTCCCGTGGCGTGTAACCAGTGAGATGAACTTACGGGTTAAGAGAGAGATGTACCACTAGGGAAGAAGAGACGAGAAGCTGCTGTACCAGCAGAGAGAAAGGGCTTCAAGTTGGAGTCGAAGCGTCCGAGCGGCGGCGTCCTGCGCGGCGCAAGGGTGGATGCTGTAGGGCGCTACGAGAGGTGGAGAGGGAGCGCAGACGTGTAGTCGAGTATGAACTGCAAGCGCCTTTGACAGCCGTCGAGAGAGAGAGAGAGAGAGAGAGAGAGGCGGAGGGAGAGGGAGAGGGAGGCGGAAGAGAAGAGAGGAGGGGCGTTCGTCGAGTCGTTCCTTGAAGTCGAGGCCTCCTTAAGACGAATCCTGTAGGTGACTGACTGACAACTGGAGATGGGGAGATGAGAAGAGAAGAGATGAGAGTACGAGGGTAAGAGTTCAAAGTGTGAAGAGACGAGGTGACCACCCACCACTAGCACTGGCGCCGAGACTCGCACCTGTCTCACTGCTCGCGAAAGTGGCTGGCGACCTCCTTCCCAAAGGCGACCTTTCGCCTCAATTTAACGAGCCTTTCTAGAGCTTTCAAAACCCCCAAGCTCTCCTTGCCCAAATCCCCTTCAACTCTTGCCTACTCGTCACCAGCGAGCCGCTTCGCCTTTTACTAACGCCGAGTTGGAACCGCTCTCTCCCCTTTGTCGTCGCCGAAGGTGGGTTTCACGCTTTCGCCGACTGCTGTAGTCCTGTATAGCTCTCGCTTTCCTGCAGTCGAGTGACACCCTCTCCATCACCCTTCCCTCGACCAGCAAGCCTCAACCTCGCTACATCCGAAGACCGTTCGCGCGCGTTCGAGCTTCGCCAACTCTCTCCTTCTCGCGTAGGTGAAGCGAAGTTGACGGCAGATCAAATTCCAATTCGGTGGGAGACTGGTTGCTAAAGAACAAAAAGAAGGACCTAGAGAGGAGGGGAAAAAAAGACGAGGAGAGGACTGGTATATCGAGGGGGGTAAGAAGATGAGGGAGGGAGGAGAGAGAGGGAGAGAAAGGCGCTGGGGTACTGCTAGTAGTGGAGGAAGAGGGAGGGGGGAACGACTGGTGATGGAGTAAGAGGGAAAAGAACAGAAGTAATCCGAGAGGAGAAAGCCAAAAAACTAAGCCGCCTTTCCTGCCGTCGAGCCAGCAGTCCCCGGCCTCGGGGTCGGCACAGGCGAACCATTTCCCGAGTTGGTAGAAGATGCAGCGGAAAGAGCAGCGGCATTGGGGGTAGTGGTAGTCGAGTTGGCGCCTACGGTGGAAGAAACGGTGGTGCCCGAGTTGGAGGTCTCGCGAACGAGGTCGGTCGAGGAGGCGGAAGGGTTGGAGGAAGCGTTGGGGTTGGGAGAGGATTGGGGTTGAGGATTGAGGGCGTCGGGGTCCATTAGAGCGAGGAAGGGCTCGGTGCTGTTCGAGAAAGAGAAGGGCGAGGTCAGCGAAAGATCTCGAAAGCCGAGAAGAGCGACCGAGCAAAGACTCACCGAACGAAACGGGGCACCTGATCCGTCGCGAGGAGCCTAAAGATATGCTCCTGTATCCGCTCATACTGCCTCAACAACGTCTGCACCTGAGTAGCCCTCAAAGCGGGAACGACATCAATGTCCTCTCCCGTCGCTCCGACCTGCTTCCCACTCTGACCTCCGGGCGCCACCTCGGCCAACGACCTATTGACATAATTGACGACGTCGGCTCGAAGGTTGTGATCAATGTTGAGCTCGTTGGGGGAGAGAGGAGCGAGGTAGGTGTTGTAGATGTGAAGCGCCGCGGCGACGAGGTTTTGCTGGTGCGTTTCCATGGCATTGGTAGCGGATCCTTGCTTCTTCCTAGCAGCTTGTTGCGAAGCACCACCGACGGCCGAAGAGGTAGTCGAGAACCGTCGCCTAAAATCGGAAACGTCGATCCAAAACCCGAGGTTCTCGTCACAGTAGTTGGCGCGAAGGAAGTCGCGGAAGAGAGACCTCAATGCCGGTTCGTCGAGGATCGCTCGTAGTCGAGTAGTCGTCGAGTGCTGATCCTTGGGCCATGCCGCTCCTCCCAACGCCTCCGAGAAATCGGCCTTGAAGAGCTCGGCGACGGCCGACCTGCCGACGATGGCCGATTCCGCTACGTTGCTGAGACCGGTTCCACCAGCAAAGGAGCGATCGGTAGGTTGTTGCTGTTGATTCCGATCGAACGACCTCGTTGAACTGGCGTCGTCGTCGACCGAACCCTCGGACGAAATCTTGGCCTCCATCTTGACGCTCACGCTCTTGGGAATGGCCGAGGCGACCTCTCCTGCTCCCGCTCCTTGACCCTGCACCGCCGCACCTGCACCAATCGCCGCTCTCCGCCCCTCCTCCGTGATCCGATACAGCACCCTCGGACCATGCCTGTACTCTCCGCCGTCGCGCACCTCGCTCGTCTGAACCCGATCGCCCGCCTTTGACCGATCAACGTAGAGGGTGACGAGGTTGTAGCGTACGAAATGAGCCATGAGCTCGCCGGCTTCTTCTCGACAACAGCAGGTCGAGTAATCGACCAACCAGTCGATAGCGGCGAGCGAGGAGAAGACCTGCTTGACGACGACGAGTTGACCCGTTTTACTCTTCTCCGTCACGTCTTGGAGCTCGCATCCTCCTCCCCGATCGAACGAATCGTTTGGCCGCAGGTTGTCGATGAAGGGACGAGCGATGGCTGGTGCTCCTCGAACGTCGTGAGGCTCGGCGACGTAGTTGGGGTGTCGACCTCCAGCGAATCGACGGAAGACGACGTCGATGACGGAGCGGGAAATGTGAATCTCGTCGTCGGATTGTCGTCGCTCGAGGTGCAGCAGCTTCATGCAGATGGGTTGAGTGGTGAAGACGGTGACGAGGTGATCCGCCGAGATGCCGTTTTTGGTGATGAAGCGCTCGAGGACGTGCAGGCCTTTCGGGGTGATTTGGTAGATCCCTCGGTCCTTGAAGTTGACGGATGTAGGGTCTGCTGCGTTCTCGATGAGACGAGCGTCCATGAAGTGCTGGCAGATGCCCTTGGCGATGTCCCGCGACATGGAGAAGGTGGTGGTCGTGGTGGTCGTGACGATGCGCTGAGGGTCGTTGGGATCCGAGGTGCGATTGGATTGCGAGAAGCGGAGGGAGGAGAGGTTGGTCGCAGCGTCGTCGGTGGTGAAGGCGTTTGGGTAGGTCCGAAAGAAGCGAGTACGATCCGAGAGGTCGAGCGAGACCATGAGGGTGGCGAAGAGATCATGGGTGTCCTGTAGGTCGATAGCGACAAAGGGACAAGGAGATCAGCCTACTGCTCCCTTTGCAACCTTTCCACCTTTCCCGCCTTGCCAGGCGTCAAGACGCATTGCTCGTTTCGGGCGGGGCCGAGCCAGGATGCTAACCCACTCACTCACCTTGCAGAAGGGATTCCCTCGTCGACCTGTTTTTAGCCTGTGATGTGAAGCATGAAGCGGATCAGCAGCTGCTCTCCTTTTTGGCCCAAGCGAACCGACCGCTCGCTCGAGCGTTCCAAGTCGAGGTGGGCGGGAGAGGGACAAGGGAGGCCAACACTCACATGTGTGAGCTCTGCTGTTGGCGAGCGCGCGCTTCACCTGAGCGCGACTGGGACGAGGTGGCCATGACGGAAGCGGTGAATCTGTAGGAGAGCGTAGAGCGTAAGCTGGGTTGAACTGTGAGGTGGGGAGGCGAACAAAGGCGGGCGGGCTCACCAAGGCTGTCGTTGAAGCGTCGAGGGATGGGTAAGAGGGCGAAAGAGGCGGACGGGAGGAAGAAGGCAAGGTGAGGGATCTTGTTGGATGAGAAGCTGAAGCGACCAGGCGGGACCAACTCTCGAGGCTCAGTGCGCTGAGACGGCCGCCTCTCGTCTGTGTGAGCTGGCTGCTGCTGCCTGTGTCCAAGCGAGAGAAGCAGTCAGCTCTGTAGTTCAATACACTCGCTTCTGTAGGACTGTCTCCTGTCCTTCCCCTCCTTCATTCCTCTGCCACAGAAGCTGCTGCTGCTTCCCCCCTTGTTCTGCTCGAGGAGGACGGACGCTTGCGCCCCCTCGCCCTCCCTCTTGCTGATCGCCTGCATTGTCCTCCTCTTCAGAATGTACTCGACCAACTCACCTGGATGTACTGCAGCACAACCCCCCTTGGCAGTGAGCGACGGAAGCGAGAACGAAGTGAGAGCTTGAGGGAAGCCTCGCGTGGACGATGAAGGGGAGAGGGGTGGCTTCTCGTGTCGAGAGGAGATGGGCGATGGACGAGAGCGTGGGTGCACGGCCCTCTGAGGCGGAGTGGTCGGAACCCGCGGCAAGTCGAAAACGAAAGAAAGGGGAGCCAAACGGAAAGAGGTGCAGAATCAAACGAGACGAGGTTTGCGGGTTTGAAGAAGTGGGAGCGGATGCGAGGCGAGCAGCTCAGCGACTCGTCGAGGCCAGCGCCCGTTTCTCTTTCCCCCAGAGTCTCCCCCGCTCCCTTTTCGCACAAAAAGGATCGCTTTACTCCGACTTCTTCTGCGCGCAGATCTCTTTCCTGTACCTATACAGCCACACCTCAACCTCGAGTTCTTCTCACCCATCTTCGCACGAAAGCACCTGCACCCACGGCCAAACCCCCACCACCACCTGTTGTCGCTCGTGGCGAAGCTTGCCCTACTGTTCGCCGAAACCTTGCTGGCTCCCTCTCCTTCCTTCGCCTTCTCCCCTACAGCTTCTCTGTATCGAAAGCTCTCTGCTCCTCGTTATCCAAACGAAAAATTAGCTACCCCTCGGTCGCTCAGCTCAAGCGCGTAGCGTCGGACTCAAGCCATCTCGGCCTGTCCGTCCCAGCAGGACTCCAAGAGCAAGTCGCTCGCTTTCCTCTCGGGCTCTGCTGTCTTCTCGGCGGTAGGGTAGCTTACGGTCCACCGGATCACTCTCTTGTTGGCCTACAGCACCACCTGAAAACTCGGACGAGCAAGGAAACGACCTTTTGCAAGACGGTCAGCCTCCGCGCCGAGCTGGCTGGCAGGTGAACAAGGCACTCTTTCTCCTTTTTCATTTTGCTCGGCTCGGTGCTTCCCTGGCAAGAAGGGGGAGAGAGAAGAGCAGACATAAAAGTTTCCTTTGGGGAGAGCATCACCAGCTTGCAACCTCTATACAAAGCTGGAGAGACGAGCAAGCCAGCTCGGCGAAAGCTCGGTCGGAGCTTTGCAAGGCGGGGGCTGATCCTCCTACAGCAGAGAAGGGGGCGGATATCTTTCCCTTTCAACAAACTCTTGACGCAGCGTGCAACCCTTCCAGCCGGGGAAAACCCCGTCGTGGCCGCGCTTGACCATCTTCCCCTCGAGCGAGCAAGCATCTCGACCGCTCGGGCGACTTTTCGCTCACAGTTTTTTTGGCTTGATCTCACCGACATCACGGCTTGCCTATACGCAACCCGACGGGGTATCAGAATTATCATTTGAGCGTCTGGCCGCTGTAGCAGAACAGGCTCGCTCTCGGTAAAGGTCGCTCGCTCGGCCGGCCCCTCTCTCTCTTTTGCTCCCGTTCTCTGCGCCGAGGTAACGCCTTGATGGGGTACAAAAGGTTTAGAGCGAGGGTAGACTGAGCAAACTCTGGTACTCGACCAAAGGACGAAGCCTTCATCACATCTCTGCCAAGTTAACGCGAGAGCGAGCTCGGAGAAGATGAGTGCGAAGGAGCAGGAGGCTTGGTCGTTTCGGTGATGGATTCTGAGGCAGCTCGGTATCGCTACAGTAATACAGAGTAGTCGTAACCTTTCTATCACACACTACACAAACAACTTGGACGCGCCTTGCCAAGGCTCCCAGCTAGCTGGGTCGCCGCTGGCCTTCGACGCGCTCGCTCAACCTCTCTTGCGCTTCTCCCTTCAACGTCTCTTCAGCACATTTTGGCCTCTTGCTTTACTTTCCTACGCTCCCACAGCACCCACACTCTCTTCTCCTTTACTCCTTCACCTCCTTCCTCTCCCCTCACAGCTCCCCCGCTCTCAACTCCACACCCTCCGCGCGATGAAGCTCTCCAACGCGCTCCCTCTTCTCGCTCTCGCCTTGCCCCTCGTCAACGCTCAAATCGCAGGTATCGCTGGTACCATCGACAACTCAGCCGAAGCGAGTTCTCTCCAGGTGAGTCTCCGTCGCCAATCCGTTGCTCTGGCGAGCGACCCTCATTCAACGGCGCTAGAGCGCGCCGAACTTGAACAAACGGGCAGAGCTGACGCGTGAACTGGGCACTCTTGTGATGGTCTTGTACAGGCTTCTGCTGATTCTATCGAGGAAGGAAGCTACCTGTTCACCAACGCCAAGACGGGTCAGGCGCTGCACTATGTGGTGAGTGAGGAAAGAAGCCGTGAAGGAGCGCGCCGAGAATGAGGGCTAATCACGCGTTTACTCGCCTGTCTCCACCTCTTCTGCACTCTCCTCGACGTTGTTCTCACCATAATACATTACACTCTCACCCTCTTCACCGCCCTTGCCTCCCTGACTGCTCCCCGTCACTCAAAATCATCGCCGAACCTCGTCACCTTCCGCTCTCCATCCTCTCTCCTTCCGCCCCCACCTTAGCGCGAAGGCAACCACATCACTCCTACCGCATCTTCCTCCTCGGATGCCACGCCCGTCAACGTCCTCCACCACGGCGGCGGAGTACCCTGGGTTCGTCTCCAAATCGGCGACAAGGACAAGTGCCTCTCCTCTCAATGGGGCGGAAGCTACAACCTCGCAGGAGTGATGTACGCCTGTGCAGTAGACCAAGGAGGAGCCGTCACTCGTCTTGGAAACACCCTCGAGCCGACAAAGCAATGGTGGCTTCTCGTCCCCGTCGACTCTTACGACTCCTCCTCCTCTTCCCATGACAACCAGGCCCTCGTCGCTGCGCAACAGCTCTCGGTCAAGACTCGCGAGAAGGCAAACTCGAAGCGCCACCTCCAGCCTTTCGGACAGGCTCACCATGGACTCGTCGCGAGGGGCTCGGCGCCGAGGAGGAAGACTTGGGCTGATCGTGAGGATAACTCGAGCTCGGCTTCCAAAGTCACTCAGACTAAGACGAAGAGCTCCTCGTCCAAGGTCAAGGTCGCGCAGAAGAAGCAGACTTCCGCCGCTAAGCCTCAGAGTCTCGCTGCTACTTCGCCCTCGTCGTCTTCCTCCTCTTCCTCCAGCTCTGCTGATGGTCAGCGCTACTTCATTATTCCGTGAGCTTATCTCTATTTCTCTAATATAAAGAGGAGCGGTCGAGTTGAAGGGGATGGGGAAGGATGGGCACCATCTCCGATCGTCGACCGAGCTGACTTCTCTTCTCGGCGCTCGTCCAGCACCGACCACCTCATCGACAGTGAGCTACCCTCTCGTCTCGAGATCTTGATCCTTGAACACTTCACTGACTTTTCCTCGCTTCGCAGTGCACACCCTCGCCCTCACTGGCCACGAGATCGAGTCGGCCGGCAACACCCAGTCGACCGCCCTCGACGCCTGGGATCCTGTACGCCTTTAGCATCATCTCTCGGCCTCCTCGCTTCACCACTGACATTAACCCCAACCTCACAGTCCCAGGAGGAGCAGCAGTGGATCATCACTCGCGCCTAAACCCTTTCACAATCTCCCCTTCCATCTCGGCGACCTCCTCCTTTCGCTTTCTGTATCTCACCCTTTCACTTGATGGCCCCGGTGGCGTTCCAACTTATGTATCTACTCGCTGCATTTCTTACTTGTCCTCTCATCCTAGTGCCAATGGACGCTGCATCACGGCCTCCCTTCGCCGAGTCGGAGAGCGAGCGAGTGCGAAAGCGTTGCAAGAAAGGGTGCAAGCTCGGCGAAAGGAGAAGCAAAGTCTCCGGGAGGTCAGGAAACGGTCACTTTGGGCCCTTGAGCGTCAGCCCTGCAGCCAGGTGGGGCCAATGAAACGACGTCGCCGGTCGAGCTTGGTCGGCGGCGAGTTGGTTGCCGTCGAGGCGGCGAGGCGAAATCTGGGGTTGACCTCCCTCCACATTTCTTGCTTGCGGGCCTCCTCGACTCGACAGCGTACAGGACACCTCTCCCAGCTCAAGCAGAAGCTACAGCACCTTCACTAGCGGCCTACAGCTCATCGACCGACCGGCTGACCATCGAGGCAAGATGGGTCTGTTCAAACGCTCTGGCTCTGTCTCGTCGGGCACCTCATCCTTAAACTCGAACAAAGCCTCAGAATCCTCCTCTGCTACCTCTGCATCCCTCCTCTCAAAGTGAGCCTCTCTCATTCACTCGATCCCCCTCAGCACCGCCAGCTGACCTCCGCCTCTCATTTGGCCTCTCAGATCATCCACGAAATCCTCTACAGCAAAGGTCAAGCCCTCAGAGCTACCCTTCGCAGCCTCTACCTCACCCATCACTCCCAATTCCCGCATCCTCTCCCCTCCCGCTGGCGACGCACTCGCCAGATCCCCTTCCGCCTCTACTCAATCTAAGACTTCCTCCCCGCCCGAGAGCGTCAACTCATCAGTTGCTGCTGGGTCGTCCGTCGCTTCCCCTGCTGGAGCCATGGAGGAGGACAGCGGCGAGGAGAGCGACGAGGAGGAGGAGGCCACAGCTCCAGCTCCCCGGAATGGCTCTAACGGCGTCAATGGAGCAGCAGCTGCACTGGCAGTTACTTCAATCACTACCAACGGACACGGCACTCCTTCCTCAACCGCCAACGCCTCCCAGAACGGTTCCACCCCCGCCAAGTCTTCGCCGAAGAACCTCAACGGCAGCTCCGACTCCCCTCTCTCCTCATCAGAAGAGGACGAGTTCGTCGAAGCTCGAGATGGGAATGCCACGGATTCGGCGGAGAGTAGTGGTGCTGGGACGACGAGGAGGAAAGGACCGCTTAGTCGGGCGGCCGAGATTGCGAGGGATACGATGGCGAGGGATGTTAAGACGAGGGGGAAATTGGGCAAACCGTTGGCGAGCTTGAGCTATGAGGATGTGGCTTTGTCGGATGAGGATGTCAAGGAGGTGAGTTGAAGTCTCTCGGCCGCTCGTTCGGAGCTGACCTTTGCTCCCCCGTTCGGCTTGCTAGGACATTACGGTCAGTTGGCCCTGCTTCAGAGTTCCGCTGTGGGTTGATGCTGACCTTCCACACCACAGGTCATCTGGAAAGCGATGCACCTCTTCATGTCCTCCCGCATGATCGAAGCCGAGGACATCTGCCTCTCAGCCTGCGACCACCGCCTCTACTACAGCGTCGGTTTCGCTCTCATCCAATCAATTAAGTCGCTCGCCACTTTCGAGCCGGAGGACCTGGAGGCCGCCATCCAATGCTGCAGGGATTCGATCCTCATCGCTCAGCTGCTCAGGAAGAAGGACCACGGCATCTTTGAGAACGTTGGGAGGATCGCTAAGGGCTCGACTTCGGTCAATAGCATCAAGAGCATGACCAAGGTGCAGAGGCACGCGGAGCTGGTTTATTCCGAGTGCACGCTGTTGAAGGTGAGCTCTTCTCGGTCGATGCCTTTCCTTCCTAGCCGAATCGAGGCTCACCTTGCTCTTCCCTCGCAGGCTGTGCTCGGCATCATCTACTCGGGCGACTTTGTGGCGTGTCCGTTGACTTCGCCACCTCCTTCTCGCTTGATCCAGACCGCTGACTCTTCCTCTCGGCGCTTGCAGTCCTCAAGGAAGCCTTGAACATGCGCAACGCCTACGCCATCTACCGCACTCTCGCTGCTTACGTCGAGGCTGCCGATACTTCCTACGGCGGCGAGGATCCTTTCATCGACCAGGACTTCCGCTCAGGCGTCTTCCTCGGCAACGGCCTCATCTCGCTCATCCTCTCCCTCCTTCCCTCCGCCGTGCTCAAGATCATGACCGTCTTTGGATTCACCGGAGATCGCGAGTATGCGTTGGCGACGCTGATGAAGGGTGGAAGGTGGAAGCCGAGGGAGGCGGAGCCGGGCATGCCACCTGAGGAGGAGGGAATTCGAAGGCCGAGTGAGTTGCTTCCCGGCGCTCTCGACTACGAGACCTTGCTGACCTCTTCACGAACAGTCTGCGATATGGTCCTCCTCATGCACCACCTCGTCATCGCCAACTATCTGCCGTGCGCCTCCCATTGCTCTCATTCAGCGAGAGTGAAGCTGACCTCTGCTCTCCAACAGAGTCGGCGGTGTCGACGTCCCTACCGCCGCCCACATCCTCAAGTACAACCTCGACCGGTATCCCAACGGAATCTTCTTCCTCTACTTCGCTGGACGTCTCAACTCGACCGAGACTCAGCTCGAGGCGGCGACCAAGTCCTTCCATCAAGCCATCGCGGCGCAGAGGGAGTACATCCAGGTGAGTGTTCAGCGAGGCTACTCACCGATATTGCTGTATTGACTTCTTGTCTCTGCAGCTTGGTCACATCTGCTACTGGTGAGCTTGAGAGCTTGCTTTCGCTTGAGGCGCCGGGCTGACCACCTCCTTTTCAGGGATCTCGGACTCGTCTCGCTTGCGATGGGCGACTACGTCAAGGGATACGAGTGCTACAATATCCTCGACAAGGAGAGCAACTGGTCAAAGGCCATCTACGCCTACGCCAAGGTGAGTTCGCGCCCGCCCCCTTCGCCCTCGCTCGCACTGGCTGACGTCTCTTTGCGCAGGCAACGACGCTCTACGAAGAAGGAACGGATATTGAGAAGGCTAACGACATCATGAAGACCGTCCCTGATCTCATGCAGCGCATCGCCGGAAAGTCGATCCCCCTCGAGGTGCGCCTTTCGTCTCGCTTTCGCGCTTCGACCGCCTGCTCACTCGCCTTCCTCTCTCGCAGAAATTCGTCGCCCGACGAGCACGCAAGTTCATCGCGCAAGACAACCGCCTCACCCTCCCAGGTATCGAGCTCGCCTACGTGCTCAACTGCCTCGGCCTTTCCCCTCGCTTCATCCTCTTCGACGAGCATCTCGACCAAGTCTCTACTGTCCTCGCCGAGCTACACCAGATCAAGGAACCATCGACTTATGGCAAGGGCGACGAGTTTTGGGATGGTGCGTACTTTCAAGCGAGGGAAGGAAGGGAGGAGCTGACCTTTCGCCGGCTCTCGCAGATTACTGCCTCGCGCATCTCCTCCGTGGCATCATTCTCCACTTCATCGCTCATCCCGAGCCTCACGTCAAGCCACGGCCAGCAGAGTCGCCCATCCCCGTCAAGGAGGCCGACGAGCAAGCCCTCATCTCTTTCAAGTGAGCCGACCTTCGCCTTCAGCCTTCGAGTCTTTGCTGATATCGTGCCTTCCTCCCACCAGCAACGTTCTGAAGCACGGCCGAGATATCCAACACGACCACCACCTCGTCTGGTTTGCTCGTGCGTGACATCTTGCTCCGCCGAGCTTCGATCGCCGCTGACCGCCCCTCCGCCTTCGTAGATTACGAGCTGGGACGACTCTACGGCTCGATGGGCGAGTACGCGAAAGCTCGTCAGCACTACGAGATGGTGATGAGCGGCAAGGGTCTCGAGATTAGTCACAAGAAGGGCAAGGGCAAGGTTAGCCTGCAGGTGAGTTGATCCCCTATCCCTCTCATCGAGCTCGCGAGCCGACGCTAACCCGCCTTGACGATTACAGAACATGGCCGTGCTAAGGTCAAACTCGGCGCTCACAATTCTGAAGGAGGACGGTCATTGAGGCGGGAGGGAGGGTTCTTTTGGATGCGCTCGCCGATATTTGTCGCTCGCGGGGTGGGATGGTGTAGATGCATAACTACTTGTAGCTGAGGTTCAAAGATTGCTTGTATTGTTCATTTCTGTGCCACTTTACTCATAAGAATTGACGACGCTCGAGAGTGTCGCCGTTCGAAGAGTTGGAGAAGCTCGGCGAATCGTTCGCAGCTCGCAAAGCCCGCCCAGTCTCTCGGAACGTCGTCTGCGAGTTCAAGCAAGGTATCAATGCAAATCACCGTTTCTTCCTCGCCGCTTTCGGACCCATGCTACCAAAGTGCTCCCTGGACCGGGCACTCTCAGAAAAGATCGAGCCACAGCTCCGAAAGGTCGAGTAGGTCGAGCGACGGCCCTCGGTATTCCTCGAAGGCTTTTGAATCAATTTCCTGTGCAGTCATCGGCGGCCAAAGAGCTTCGAAGTCGTCTTGAGTAGGCGCTTCGCGACGAAGTTGAGGGGGCATGAAGTCGGCCGGAAATTCGGATGGAGAGCTTGGCGGAAGAGGCAGAGGTCAGCGTCCCAGTAGTATCATACACCAGAAACGAGAAGGGTGAACTGCTCACCGATGCAGGGCACGACGGTAAAGTAATCGCTCTGCGGGGATGAGATCCCAAAACGTGAGATCGCCGATGAGGGTGAGGCGACGACGGGTAGGGAAGAGCCCGCCGCAAAAGATGATGAAGATCTCTTCTCCACCAACCGACTCGAGCGCGAGCTTCAAGTTCGTGAGGTTGGCGAAGGGGTAAGGCGAAAGAGGTCGTTCACGGACGAGCTCGAGAGTTTCGGAGTTGCTGCCTTGGGCATCAATGTGCAGACTCTCGAAAGACTCGAAAGAGGTCAACGCCTCCGACATCATCTTCAAAGAGACGCCCGCCTCCTCGTCTTCGTCCTCGTCGTCCCGGGGGTCGTCACTCCCTCCGTCGCGCCAGATGTGCGTGTCGGGGTAGAAATAGAGGTATTGGAGAAGGAATTGAAGAATCGAGTCGTGTTCCTTTCCGGTTCGGATGAGTGTGAGCTCCCTGAGCGTCGAGCGGAGAGGTTCGAGAGGGCCGAGAAGACGAGCGAGGAGTTCGGCGGGAGCTTCACAGTCGACGAAGGAGAGGGTGTGCAGGTGGTTGAAGAGGGAGGAGGTGGAAAGGGGGATGAGAAGATCGAGGTGGCGGTCGTGGTCCTGCTCTAGGTGAGTCCAGCTGCCGCAGTGGCCGCACGTCGAAGAGAGGTGATTCCGAGAGAGACCTTCGAACGACAGCTGCGAAGCAAGCTGTCAGCGCTCATCTTCGCCCCAGACGGAGAGGCGACTTAACTTTTTCATCACGGGAATCTCGCGCACCTTCCCACCCGGGCTCGAAGGCCTCTCCCACCCCTCAATCGTCGAGACCCAGTCGCCGAGCTGCTCGAGGTTGGCGATGAAGGGTTGACGGTACAGCAGAATGTTGGTGATGGAGTAAAGTAGCCGATTCTGAAGCGTGAGAGCTGCTAGCGCCGCCTGCTCCTCGTCTTGAGCCAAGTTCTCTGCAAGTGAGCAAGGACCGTCAGCGACGCGGGCCCTGCAGCTCGTTCGAGAGGCGATGCTCACCTGCGATCTCTCCCAGCAGCTCTGTAGGAAGCTTCATCAGCACTGACATCCTATCGAGGCTGTCGAAGGTGAAGAGACGAAAGCAAAGCGATTTGGCGGGAAGGAAAGAGGCGGAGCCGGGGAAACGAATCGGCTCTTGTCGTCCTGCCTCGTCTTGCTCGCTGCTTTCGAGTCGCTTAGAGTTGTTTCAGGTGAGTTCTGAGATCCTGTGCATGCTAGCACACCAGCTCACCTGCTCTCGTTCGCCTACAGCTCGGTACTCGGATCGCGTCTCTCTCCGTCGCTCGCTCGCTCGCTTTTTGCTCTCTTCGACCCGCTTCAGGTGAGATACCGATGCGGCTCCTCTCTAAACCTAGCCAGCTAACGTTCGCCCTTCTGCTCCCCAGCTTCAGCTCTCTGGACCTTCGCTTCGCGCGCTTCCGTGGTTCTCACGTTCAAGTCGATTCGGAGCCGGTAAGAGCCGCTGCGTCGTTTTAGCACGGATGTACCAAGATGACCCCCTCCCCTCATCTTCACTGCAGCCCCGCCGGACTTCACCTCGCTCAATCTCTCGCTGCTCGGACTCGTCCGCTGTTTCGAGGCGCCCGAGGTGAGCCGCTCGTCGCCTACCGTTGCTCTCGGATACCACTGACCCTCTAGAACCCTACAGACCGCTTCTTCACCATGGAAGCTTCCTCGTTGACAACCTCCACTCCCTCGCCCTCCATCGCCAAGCCGATGCCTTCCCTCCCGCCTGAGATCATCGGCAACATCCTCGAGAACGCCGATAGGATCAAACCGAAGCCAGAGGCCTACGTCAGCCATGGGAGCGACACCCAGACGATGGCCGCCGCCTGCCTCGTCTCTCGCACCTTCCTTCCTTTCGCTCGGCGCTTGCTCTACGCGACGATCAGGCTCAAGGCGGTCAAGATCCCTCGTCCAGAGACCGAGGAGCTGGATGAAACAGCGCGGATTCGACATGCTGCAGACCCCGAGGCATACAAACCTACCGACGACAGCTTGGCGCTCGTCAAGGCTGGCACTTTGCCTCACCTCTCGGCGTTCGCTCGTACGCTGGTGCTGGACCTGGGTGAGGGGACGGGCGAGAAGTTGGCGGAAGCAGTCGCAGGTCTCCTCCGATACTGCACGGGCATCACTCATGTCTTCATCATTAACCTTCAAGCCCGGGGCATCTCTACGCACGAGCTCGCCCAAGCTTTTGCAAGCTACGGACAACGCATCCGGCGACTCGACATGATCTCCTGCGTAGCCCTCGATCATACGCTCGAGTATCCGCCTCTTTACTCCTTCTTCGACGAGCTGGCCGAATTGACGCTGTACGCCTGCCTCATCACTCCGACCGACGACGAGCCCTTGGCTGTCCGGATCCCACAATCCCTCCGCCGCTACTATTCACTCAGCGCCACCATCCCCACACCTCTTTTTGACCTCTTAAGACCCTCGTTCTCTTCGCTACGCCACATCG
The DNA here is from genome assembly GCA_019775505.1 of Leucosporidium yakuticum. Classification (NCBI taxonomy): domain Eukaryota; kingdom Fungi; phylum Basidiomycota; class Microbotryomycetes; order Leucosporidiales; family Leucosporidiaceae; genus Leucosporidium; species Leucosporidium yakuticum. Next base: position 151,849 of record JACWFO010000118.1, read on the forward strand.
AACTCGCCCCAACCGCCGAGTCCCGCGAGGAAATTGACCTGTCGCCCTTTCAACAACTCGAAACGCTTCAGTACCGCGTGGTGAAGCGTTCACTCTCCCTTGAGCAAGCCGAGGTGTTGCTGAAGACGTTCGAGTCGGCTCGGCAGCTCAAGATGCTTCATTCGATCAACCTCATCGCACCTGGCGCCGACGAGGAAGTCGCCTTCCTCGACCACCTCACTTCCGGCCACTTCCTTCGCCGCCTTCCCTCGTCTACGACCTCCCTCAACCTCGTTGACGCCACCATCCCTCTCGAAACGATGATCTCTTGGGTCAAGGACCTTCCGACTCGCCCTTCCCTTCGCCTCCTCAACCCTCCTCTATCCTACTGGTATCGTCTGGCGGAGACAGAAGTACAAGTCCTGCACGCTCGTTGTGATATTGAGATGGCCATGGAGAAGAGGAATCTGGGGGAGGGAAGCGCGGAGGATTTCGACGAGGCGGAGGCTAAGTTGAGACGAGCCGCCGAGTTGGATGAGCTGTGCGTGGAGCTTGAAGATGAGTGTACGCGGAGAGGACTGAAGTTTCAAGCGCCGCTACTTCTTGTCACAAAGAGGCGCAAGCAACCGCAATGAAGCTTGGAGCGAATCGTTTCGGCTTCGGCGATGGTTTGCGAAGGGCTTCCGCGACCGCAAGACTGCTTGAAGAGAGCAGCAAACGAGTTCGAGTGGGCTTTTAGACTCCTCGACCAACTCTCTTCGCAATCTCTGCGCAGAGAAGACCTCGACCGGGCGCCCAAGTCGAGCTCTTGAGCCGACGTCGCCTCTCTTTCTCCTCCCAACTTGACCTCGTCTCTTCGTCTCTTCGTCTCGCTTCGCAGGGAGATCAGAAAGCTCAGAATTAGCTCGTAGGATAGCTTGAAGCTTCATCACGCCAACTCGCACTCAGCTCGACTCGCTACAGCTTCTGCCTTCCCGCCCTCCTCGTCACTCTCTCGTCTCTCGCTGCTAGGAAGCTCGGAGGCCCCGCTTCGAATAGCTCAGGGTGAGATTTATTATCACTACACGTCCCTACTCCCACTGCTAACCCTTCCTCCCCCCTCCAGAGCTCGCTTGACCGCCTCTTCACTCGAGAGGATCCAAGCTCCCTGCTCGTCAACAAGGTCTGTGCGCTATTCGAAGGCATAGCTGGTAAGTTGCAGAAGGAGATTAGCTGATCCCGAGGAAGACCGAAAGCTGACTTGGAGTTTACTCCTCCCAACGCCCTACAGTCGTTCGCTCGTCTCTCGCTCGCTTCACCTCGTCGCGCTCCTCGCCAGCCTGAAGTTTTGCTTCCTTTCCCTCTTCCTCCTTGTCTCGTCTCCGACACCTCGCCGAATCTCAATTCCTCGGCACACCCTCTCCGGCACCACAATGCCCCTCCCTTCCCTCCCCAACGAAATCCTCGCCGCCATCGCCGAGCTCGTCGAAGACTTGGCCGACATCCGCTGCCTCTGTCTCGTATCGCGCGCTTGGGCCGGAGCGGCGCACCCACAAATTTTTCGACGACTCGATTGCGGGCCCTACAACGGCGTGAAGAAGGCAGTTCTACTCGTCCTCGCGCGACCCGCCCTCGCCTTCGCGGTGAAGGAAATCATTCTCGAGCTAATCGAGGGCGAAGATCAGCGCCAGTCGGAGATTGAGAAGCTCTTTTCAATGTGTACCAATCTTATCTGCATTACCGCTACCTTCGAAACCCCGCCTCTTCTCGCGCTGTCAGCACTCCGAGCGGCAACCTCCACAAAGATTCGCGAGCTCTACTTTTGGGGGGCGCTCAGGACGCCAGAAGAGCTAGTAGCCTTCGCCTCCTACCTCGATACCTGCCCCAACCTCGCTCGCTTGGGATTCGAAGGCGTCCAGATCGAGGACTTGGACGAGCTCGGCGACGATGAAGCGGGAATCGCCCTTCTCAAGCAGTCCTCCACTCGCCACTCTCTCAGCACCCTCAGCCTAGGCGTGAAACATCCTTCGCGTATCTTCAAGCTTCTCACTTCCCACTCCCACACCTCGCTACACGACCTCCATGTGGAAATGAGGGACGAGGAGAGTGACCCGCTCGACCTTAGCCCTTTCACCTCGCTGCAGGAGCTGTACCTTTGGAGGGACATAAGCGAGGACGAAGATGAAGACGACCCGGACAGGGAAGCCATCGTTTTCCTGCAGCGTTGCAACGCGCCGCCGTCCCTTCGCCATCTCAGCCTGGATCTCAACCCCGACGACGAGGAGTTCTCGCTGGATTACAACGGCTACCGAATCTGGAGGTACCTTGAGTCGGGCTCTCTCCTACAAGCGATCCCCCAGTCCATCAGTACGCTCGACGTCGCCGGCGTGATGTCCGAGACGGATCATGTCGTCCGCTTCCTCCAGTCGCCCGCCCGCCCATCCGCCCTCAGCAACCTCAAACTCAACATCTATCATCGCCCAGGCTTCGACTACTCTCACGCCGCGGTCGCCAGAGAGTGCCACTCCCTCGGTATCCGCTACCGCCTTTCGCCATTCGATGTCGTTTTGTCGGGTATCGATACGGAGGAGGACGTGGAATGTGGAAGAGGTCGTCACGAGTTGAAAGGGCTTTGGAAAGAGTTGGTGTGGGATGGCGGCGAGTGGGAAGAGCCGACGAGCGAAGCGGAGGAGGAGACGAGCTCGAGGGAAGAAGGAGAGTGAAGAAGGGGGTGCAGCGACGACGAAGGTTGAAGGAAGGAAGCTTTGCCAGTCCGTTTGCTGTGTACTGTAAAATACGAGTCTTCGCATACCGTCCGAAACGAAAGCTTCGCCTCCATCCTTCTTCCGCGAGGTCGGTCCTTTATCCCAAAATTGATCATACGCGCCTCCGATTGCACGCCTACAAGTAGAACTGATCCACAGCATACTCTCCCACCTCATTATGCTTCTCCTGCGCCTTAACCCTAGCCGCCATACTCTGACCCAACTGTTTCGCACCCGTCGCCGCGGCGTATTCGTTCTCCTGAGCCAACTGAGCCGTCTTGCGAGCTTCGGCCTTCATGTCCTCCTTTGCTCGGGTGTAGATGGAGAGGGCGCCGAGGAGGGAGGAGAGGTCGGTGGAGAGGGCTACGTGCGAGGCAACGTGAGAGGAGAGTCGACGGAGGAGCGAGTGGGAGGATCGTTGCAGGAGGAGCGTCACGAAGTGGGCGTCGAGGATCGCTTGCACGAGGGGGACAATCTGCAATGAGAGCAGTGGTTAGCTCTCGAGCGAGCAAGGACGAGGCGAGACGATCAGAACTCACATCCTCGACCCTCGGCGGGGTCCTTCCCTCCTCCTTCTCCTCACCCCCAACAAGGGCCAAGAAAGGGTTAGTAGGCAACCTCTTAGGTTTCCTCCCACCCTCACTCTTCCAATCCTTCCTCCCCTCATCCAACTGACCACCACCACCTCCCCTCTTAGCCCACCAACTCAACCAGTCATCGAGGACTTTGAGAACGGGAAGGACTTCCACGGCCGTGAGCTGCGATTGGAGAGCCGTGCGGAGAGTCGAAGGAGTGCAGGGGGATTCGACGAAAGAGGTGAGGAAGATGGGGAGTGGGGGAGCGGGTTGAGGGAGGGAGGTGCTGCTTGAGGGGGAGGGGGAGGCGGCGAGGACGACGAGCTTGAGGAGCGAGACCGTAGTGGACTCGGGAATGTCGGGCATCGTCTCGAGAGCTTTTTGGATGTTGATCTGTAATCGTGGGGAGAGGATGTCAGGTCTTGACTCGGGAGAACGAGAAACGAGGAGGCGAAAGCTCACCCAGTCTTCGGCCTTCGCGAGATGCCTCGTGAGGCCTCCCTCGATCTGTCCATCACCGACGAGACTACGCTCGAGGAAGTATGAGACGATGGCGACGGGGTGCTTGCGGGATGAGGTGGAGGGTGCCGACGAGCCAGCGACGATGAGGTCGGTTGAAGCATTCGAAGGGGAGGGGAAGCAGAGGCGGAGAACGGCGGTGACGAAGGCGGAGGGGATGATGGGCTGTAAGGGGGATAGACGGGTTAGTACGAGAGCTTCAATGAAAGAGGAACAAGCCCAAGCTCACCTCCTGCTTCTGAATCGCCTCCATAGCCTTCTCCAAGCTCTTATCCACGACAATCTGTCCCATCTCCTCCTCCAACGCCTTCCTCGTATCATAATACTTGTACCGATACATATCCGAGACGCCCTTGATCCTCTTTCCCGTCACCTCATTCCAACTACTACTTCCCTCGGCCGCCTGGATCGCCTCCTCAATCCTCCTCTTAGCGACCTGATACTTCTTAGTCGAAGTCCTCAACTCATCCTTCTCCTTGAGCGCCGCCACTCGTCGCTCCTTCTCCTTCTCATTAGCAGCCTGCACCTTGGCCACATTATACTCATCCAACCTCTTCTTCTCGCCCCCAATAAACTCGGCGAAAGCCTTCTCGGCTCCTTCGACGTCCTCCTTACCCTCGGTAAGAAGGGCCGCAAGCTTGACAATGATAGCCTCGCGAGCCTTCTCCGAAGCGTCGAGGAGAACCTCCTTGTTCTTTGAAGTACGAGGATGACGGATGGGTTCGGCCTTGCGAGCGAGATCGAGTACCGTCTCCTCGGATTGAAGCCACTGCTTGGTGAGAGCGTGCTTGCCTACTACGGCTGCTAGGACCGAAGCGGAGGGGAGGGTTGCGAGGGGGAGAGCGAAGAGAGCGATTCGGCCTGCGGTGGAAGTGGAGAGGGGGGAGAGAGCGAGGGTTGCGTGGGTGGAGTTGGCGGAAGAGAGCGAGAGGGAAAGGTTGGTACGAGAGGGAGTGACGGCAGAGGGGACGGGGATGGTGCTGTGCGAGATTACGGCGCCAAGTCGGACGTCCCAGAGAAGGGCGGTGACTTGGGGAGCTGAGTCGTCCGAGGTGGAGGTGAGGGAGGCGGGACGGATGGAAGCGAGGAGGATGAAGGAGGAGTGGAGGGCGAGGATTTGGGTGGAGGTGGAGGTGAGGGAGGTGGTGGAGAGGGGGAAGGTCTTGATGGGGGAGAGGGTGAGGTTGCTCTCGACAGGCGAGAGGAAGAGGTCGGCGTAGGTCGTGGTAGCGAGAGCGCTGGGGTAGGTGAGGCGGAAAGAGGAGAGGACTCCGTTGGCGCCTGTAGTGGAGTAGGGAGGTCAGTGAGTTGCTTCAAGACGGAGAGGAACCAAATCAAACGCACCGAGGGTCGAAACGAATCCCGACTCGCTAACGACCACCTGCTCTCCCGCGACCTTGACGGTACCAAGGCTAACCATCTTAGGCTGCGCCTCCATCTCATCCTCAATCTCAACCTCGGGATCAAGCAAGACGATCTCGATCTCACTCCGACTCTCATCCTGCTTGCCTTGAACATCGGCGCCCTTGGCCTCGGCCTCATCAATGACCATAGCCGACGAAGGCCTCTTGGTCTTTTTGAACTTCTTCTTGCCAATCTCGACGAGAGAAGGCGAAGACTCTTTGGGGAGAGCGTACTTGCGCACGATGAGGACGAGGTGAGCTCCCTTGCGAGTGGGGAGGAGGGAGGTGATGGAAGGGGGAAGGAAGGAGGTGGTCGAGTGGATGGGGAAGGTGTGGAGGGATTGCGAGATGGGAGTGCCGCTCGAGGTGCCGAGCGAAGCGACGATGGAGAGGTTCTCGCTCGTTGCGAGGGCGAGCGAGCCGGTCGCGGCGAGGAGGAGCAAGTGGTTGGGAAGGGTGCGAGGAGCGAGAAGGGCGGAAATGGGAGCCGAAGTCTGTAATGAAAAGAGCGTCAGTTGACTGTACGGTTCGATACAGCGCCGAGAAGCGACCACTGACGGGGTAGACGATCTTGCTCGGCTCTCCCTCCGTGCTGCCATCCTTGCGCTCCTCCTCGGTCCAGTTCCAAATCTCTCCCTTATCATCATCAGCCTTTACTCCGACCCAAGTGTTGCGCACTCCCTTTACGCGAATTGAATCTGCTGCCGAAGAAGGGATGGAGCGCGAGACGGCGGAGGTGGTAGGTTGGAAGGAAGGACCCAAAGTGATGGACGACAGCGGGGTTTGGTCGGCGAGCTGTAGTGGGACGAGAACAAGTGTTAGCTTATGTACCTCTACACGCTCTTGGACTGCTCTGCTGATTGGCCTGCACCGTCTTTTGCGGCGCGCCTTGCAAAAGCATCTTTCTCGTCGACTTGCTGCCTCGCTTGTGCAGCCTCTTTTGAGCCAGGTGGAAAGCTGAATAGCTCGTGGTGATGTAATGAAATGTACTGGATCTTGACTTACATCGTAGAGAGCGATACCCGAGTGAGGAGTAGCGACGCAGAGTCTGCCATCTTGTTTTGGCTGAAGCGGGTAAGCGACTGCAGAGATGGTGGGAGGGGAAGGGGTAACAGTCGAAGATGGCAAGGGGAACGATGCCAACAAAAATTCCTCGAGTGAAGCCATGGCTCAACAATAGCGCTGACGAGCGACGAGCAGCGAAGGCGGAGGACGAGGGGAGCCGCCGAGCTTCGCAGCGACCAAGTTCGAGCCTCTCGAGGCCTGAGCCGATCGCCGAGTGGAGGGGAGCCGGCACGTCGTCAGCTAAACGGCTTGCTCTCTTACTTCGTCTGGCTCGCATCGCCTTCAACGCTTCTTGCTCTCCCACCTACTGCTCCTGCTCCCCTACATCTCGTCTCCCTCAGCCTCTATCGCCCTTCAAGACCGCGTCGCCCGCCTCCCTTTCGCTCATCTCGCAACCCAATGCCACCCTATCCCGTCCACCTCTGCGTCGTCCTACACGGTCTCTGGGGAAATCCTTCCCATATAGGCTACGTCTGCCGCTCCCTCGCAGCCAAAGCAGGAGCCAGCTCGCCCCAATCTCGTAAACGAGCGACCTCGCCAACGAGGAGCACTACCGATGTAACGCCTACCCTCGTCGTTCTACCAGCAAAGCTCAACGCCGAGACTAGGACCTACGATGGAATCGATCTGTGTGCTGAGCGTGTAGTCCAAGAGATTGATGAAGGTGAGGCGTCGCTCGTCGATTCGAGGCGGCTGCAACGCTCGGTATCGCTCTCTAAACCCTCCCGCTGACTTTTCTGATCTTTTATATCAAACAGAGCTCAAACGCATCGAAGAAGAAGGTGGCAAAGTCGAGCGATTCTCGATCGTCGGGTGAGTTGCGACCGCCGAAGCTGGCGCCGAAGGCCGATGTACTAACTCTGGCTCTTTCCTCTAGATACTCGCTTGGAGGTCTCGTTGCTCGTTACGTCCTCGGCTTGCTCGAGAGCCGTACTCCAAGCTTCTTCGCCGATGTGAGGCCCGTCAACTTTACCACTTTCGCTTCCCCCGCTATTGGAATGTGAGTTCGACTCCTCCGTTTTTTGGGATGCGCTCAGTAGAGTAGCAACTAACTCTTCTCTCCATCTGATCTCACAGCCCCCGCTACGACTCGACCTGGTCCCGCATCTTCCGATTCCTCGGCGCTCGTCTCCTCAGCCGCTCGGGCTCGCAACTCTACGAGAACGACCGCTACCTCGTCGAATCCTCGCTCATCGCCGGCAACAACCAACACCTGGACACCAAGTGCCCGCCGACTAAGAACCTCCTCGGCAAGCTGTCGCGCAAGAAGGAAAAGGCCGAACCGCTGCTTTCGGTCATGGCCGATCCAAAGTACTCGTTCTTCAAGGCTTTGAGCGCGTTTGAGAGGGTGGAGATCTACGCTAATACGTGAGTTCTGATCTTGGCGGTGTACGAGAGCTGCTGCTGACCTCCTTCGCCTTTCGCAGCGTCAACGACGTGAGTTGAACTCCGGCCGGCGCTTCGACGCCTCACTCTCACTCAGAGCGCGTATGCTGACTCCTTCCTTCCTCTACAGCGAACCGTTCCCTTCCCTACAGGCGCCATCGAGATCCACGATCCCTTCGCTCTCGCCCGAGCGAAGGCGCAGAAGGTCGCCTCGGCGCGAGGCGACGATCCCGACCACCCTCTCGACATTCGCGATGGCGGTCTCGAGGTGTAGGTCGTCTCTCGTTTCTCCGACTAGCCCTCAGCTGATCTCCTCCACCATCAACCAGCATCCTCGAGGATGGCGCCGCGATCATCAAATCCTTCGAACCCTGCACTCCTCCCTCTCCCTCCGCCTCCGTCCCCTCCACCTCCACTTCCAAGAAATCCCGCCGCTGGCCCCGCCTCCCTCTCCTCCTCCGACCCACAACCTACCCCTTCTCCCGCCCCGTCTCCCTGCTCGTGATCGTCGCCCTCCCCGTCGCTCTCCCTCTCTGCCTCGTCTACCTTGTTGGGCGGTTTATGGTCCAAAATCGAAGTTCGAGGAGGAGGATTAGGGATATGAGGACTACTATGGGAGGAGGGAGGGAGGGTATGTTGGAGAGGGTTGGAGTTAAGCTCAGAGAGGTCGCCGAGAATGTTGGAGGCGCGGATAACCCCGAGTATGCGCTGGGACTGGACACGCCTGCCAGTGGAGCCGAAACTCCTAACGGCAATGGAGCAGCGGAGGACCTCGCGGAAGCTCAGCAGCTCAAGCAGCACCCCGCCTTCCAAGCGCTCGCTTCCTACGGCGGGACCGACACTCCTCCCCTTTCTAGACCTCTTATCCCTCTCCCTTCTTCCTCCTCGTCTTCCCCCAGTGGAGATCTCTCTAAACCCCTCCCTACAGACCCTATCCTTTCCCCCGCTCAGCTCAAGATGATTGAGAACCTCAACTCCATCCCTCAGATGAGGAAGCATTTCGTTTATTTGCCTAACTCGCGCAATAGTCACGGCGCCATATGCGCTCGGGATCCTACTAGGTTTGCTCAGCACCGACCAGGAATGAAGATCGTAGACAAATGGGCGGAGGAGTTCAGGATTTGAGGTTCGGCGTAGATTTGGGAGGGAGTGGGTGGCGCGGTTGAGCTGTTACCACTAGTATTAGATCTACGAAGTGTACTTTTGATGCCATGGACATGACGAGCTTGGTGGGTGACCCTACAGACGAGAGCGAGTCGGCGATATCGAAGAGGACCTCCTTCCGAGCGCCGAGCTTTCCGAGACTTAGAGAGCCGAGTTCTGCAGCGAGATGTATCTCTCAAGAGTATTCTCTTGACTCACCCAACCGACTTTAGTGGAATCCCGTAGCCCGCCCGAGGTTTTGCCCGTGCAGCCGGTGGTGGCCTTTCGCGAAGTCCAAGACGGGCTTGACTCCCTCTCTTCGATGTTTCGCTCCACCACGACTCGGTTCTTCAAAATGGCTGCCACACAGCCAACCAGTGAGCTACAATACTACGATCCTCCATCTAACCACCGCTCATCTCCCACTTTCCTGCAGTCACCATCTTCCCACCGGGCTCCCCTCCTCCTCTAGCCAAGAACCGTTTCTCCAACCTCATTCCCTCGCAATCCATCGCCGTAGTCTCAGAGTACAAATTGGAGAGTGGTGTCGTGCTCAACGACGTTTCAGTGGGATTCAGGACATGGGGCAAGCTGAATGAGAGGTGAGTTGCTCTTCGAAAGTCGACGAGCACGCAAGGGGGATTTTGGGGAGGAGGAAACGAGAGCTGACCCGCTGTTGGGCGTGTGGTGCTATAGGAAGGATAACGCTATGGTCATTTGCCATGCTCTTACCGGTAGCAGCGACGTCGAGGATTGGTGCGTTTCGTTTCGCTTTCGTTTCGCTTCTCCCTCTCTTCGCTAATCTCACAGCTCGTCTTGTGTACAGGTGGGGACCTCTCCTCGGTCCTTCGCATGCTTTCGACCCTACTCGCTATTTCATCTTCTGCGCCAACGTCCTCGGATCCCCTTACGGTACTTCGTCGCCGACGACGAGGAATCCGGATCGCGAGGATGGAGGAAGGTGGGGACCAGAGTTCCCTGCTACCGTCGTGCGCGATGATGTTCGGTATGTCTTTCTCTCCTCGGCTACTTCAAGACGAGACGAGCGCTCATTCCCTCGCTCGAACAGCCTTCACAAGCTCATCCTCGACCACCTCGGCGTCGAATCCCTCGCCGCTGTCATCGGAGGTTCCATGGGCGGCATGTCAGTCCTCGAATGGCCGTTGACCGCACCTCAAGGTTACGTCCGCAACATCTGTCCCATCGCCACTTCTGCGCGCCATTCGGCATGGGGAATCTCCTGGGGCGAGGCTCAACGTCAAAGCATCTACTCGGACCCAGAGTACGAAGGAGGATGGTACCCCGAGGAAGGGGAGGGACCTAAGCGCGGATTAGCGGCCGCGAGGATGGCCGCGCTCCTGACTTATCGTTCGAGGGATTCGTTTGAGAGTCGGTTTGGAAGGAAGGAGGTTGAGTCGGATAGTGAGAGTGCAGGGAAGGGGGTTAGTAAGGGTAAGGGATTGGGAAGGGGGCAGATGACGGACGGATGGGGAACGCCACGAACTCAAGCCGAACGAGCCGAAGCGGCCCATAACGACGGTCACCGAGCTCCTCCTGGATCTCGCTCTCGCGCCACCTCCCCCAGCGGCAACTCCTCCCTCCCTCTCACACCCAACGGCGACCCCCTCCCTCCCCCCTCTCCACCACCCATCTTCTCAGCACAATCCTACCTCCGCTACCAAGGAGACAAGTTCGTCTCCCGCTTCGACGCCAATTGCTACATCCACCTCACCCGTAAAATGGACGCCCACGACGTCGGTCGAGGAAGACCTACCGATCCCACTCCCCTCTCCCTAATCCCCGAAGGAGCACTAGTCATCGCCATCTCCACCGACGGTCTCTTCACTTTGACCGAGCAACGAGAGCTAGCCGCCAAGCTTACCGACGCTCAACTCGTCGTGATTGATAGTCCTGATGGGCATGATGGTTTTTTGCTCGAGTTTGAACAAATTAATAATCATGTGCTGGGGTGGTTGGAGAAGAGGTTGCCAGAGATTTATGAGGGGGAACCTTTGGTTAAGGTTGAGGAGGGTGACGCGGGTTTCGAGTCCAAGGCTAGTTTGTTTGGTGAGGCTGAGGGGGATATCACGAGGTGGTAGTTATAGATTGTGAAAAAAGGTGATCTTAAGCAGCACGCTCTCCTCGTTGGTGAGGCAGCGAACGAGGTCGACCCCGAGCGAATCGCCGAATGAGCGTTTGCCGTTCTGCTCGCGCTCTCGCTCACGATGGAGTCGGACGACTGAGATGGTATGTACTACTAGTTGTTGCACTGCTCGACAGCCTCCCGCACATCTCGCGCCCAAGCACAGCAAGAAATGTCGACTCGTCCGTCCTTTCGTCTCGTCCTGAAAGCCAAGAGCTTTAACTGAACTTCCACCTGCGTGAGGGAGCGACGGAGGTTAGCTAGTCTATCAGTGAGTGGAGGAAAGGAAGAGGGCGGGCTGACCTGTTGTTGCCTGTAAGGAGGAAGGGCGGGAGGAAGAGAGGAAGGGTCAGCGAGAGCTCGACAGGTCGCGATGTCAGAGCCGAGGGCGCCAAAAGGGCGTCGGGCGCTTCATTGAGAATCGTTAGGGTAGCTCACACTGCGAGATGAGAAGCGAGAGGTCAGCAAAAGGCTCGCGGGAGAAGCGCGAAGGGGGATGGAGAAGACTCGACTCACGTTGATGCACCTGCGAGACGTTAAGAAGCGACGAGGGGAGAGAAGGGTTAGTAATGTGAGCGATGAGCGGTGAGTCGACGCTAGAACGCACGTCACGAAAGTCTGTCGAAGGGGAGTGAAGAGGTCAGCTCGGCGCTCTCTTCGCTTAACGAATCGTCAAAACTCACCGTCATCGGCTCATCCGCACTCCTGGTCTGCATCTGTGATCATGCATTATCAAACGCTCGTTAGCTCTCGAACTCCTCACCCTCTCCCAACCCTCGCTCGACACCGCGACGAACCTGGTAGTAGATCGTCCTCCTCTGCTTGCACTTTCCGCACTGGAAAGCGTCCGTCTCGGCCTGTTGAGGTGCTGCTCCTTGGGCTTTGAACAGGTTCTCTTCTACGAGCTTGCGGTTCACCGCTTGTTGCTCTTCCGAGGCCATTTCCTGTTTCGCCGAGACGGGGGGGGGGGGGGTCAGCTCGGGGCTCGTGAGGCGAAAGAGACGAGACGGGGCAGGGAGAAGTAGGGGGGAGGAAGGGAGGGACAGCAACTAACCGCCGGACTCATCCCATACAACCTCACCACCGAAATCTCTCCACTAACGACATCCTCCCTTAAACTAGGGTTATTAACCGCCTTCAAGTTGAGGTACAACGAACGCATCTTCTGTCGATAAGTGTTGGTTCCTTCTGGTGGAGGATTGGTGGTGTAGACGTGCTTCTCGAGCGCTCGGGCTCGGGAGAGGATTAGGTCGGTGGCTGTTCGGGCGGGAGGGGAGGGTCAGCAAGGAGAGGAGAAGGGAGAGAAGGAGGAAGAGAGAGGCGGCTAACGAGCATCCGAATCCGAAGCCAACGCATCATAAATCATCTCAGCGCACTTCTCCCTCGTCTTATCCCCCGTGCATCCCTCTCCTTGACCAAACTGAAGGCCATCGGTCTTGTGAGTGCGAGGGGCGCCGTTGAGGGATTCACGACGTTTGGGTGTGGGAGCTGAGGTTGAGGCGGCGGGAGCAGGGGCGGGGGCGGGCTTGCTGCTGGAGGAGGGGACGGAGGGCTTGGGCTTAGCGGCGGAGGCTTTGGCAGCTTCCTTGTTGGGAGGGGAACCGGGTGCAGGGGAGGGGGAAGCGACTGCAGAGCCTGTGTATCACCACGGAGCAGATCAGCGGGGAGCGTGATGGATAAGGAGGAGGCCAAGGAGGGACGACTCACTATTCTGACTCTCCTTCTTACTCGGCTTAGCCGCCGCGGGTCCAACATCCGTCTTCCACTTGCGCACAATCTCTTTCGCTAGATCAGCGACCTCCTTGCTTGGGTTCTGACGCAGCTTGTTGACCGTGACGCCGATCTTGGTCTCCTGCGAAGGGAGGGGAGGGGGAGGTCAGATTCGGCGGAGGGTCGGGCACGGAGGAGAGGACGTACGCGAATGAGATCCTCGGTAGCGATGACATCCTTCTTGAGCTGGTGAAGGATCGCGACGAGCTCCTGCGAGGGTGGGAAAGAGGGAGAGGTCAGCGAAGAGCTCGCGTCGCGTCGGGCGCGCTGAACGAGGTGTAGGATGCTCCGATAAACGCAGATAAGCCTTGCCGGTCAAGCTCTGACGAGAGAGCTTGACCGGCAAGGCGTGTTGAACAGCAGGCAGGTAGGCCAAGCGTAGAGCGCAGACGACCCTCGTTCGAAACAGCAACGGCGTGCGAGAGGCTCAGCACCTCCCCCGACACCAATGCAGCAGAAGGAGCTCCGCCTGCGCCCTGCTGCTCTCCAAATCCTCCCGTGGGCCACGCTACTCAGCTCAACCAGCTTGAGGGCCTTCTTCCGCTGCTCGGCGTCCTCTCGCGCAGCGGCAGCCATCGAAGAGTACGGAGGCAGCAAGAACGCTACAGTAGAGCAAAGACCTAGGTCTTCACCCCATCTGAGCGTCTGCTGCCCTGCAAGCCCCGCTGACAGCCGCCTCCACCGCCCTTTCACGCGACCCAGCTGTCGCCTATCCCGCTGCAGACGCGTCTGGCAGCATCTCCCTTGGCTCTCTGCAAGCCATTCAATCTGCTGTTGTGCACCTGCTCGTTGTGCGATGAAGAGCGAGCCGTCGAGAAAGCGGGTCGAATCGAGCTTGAGCTGGTGGATGGATGATGGCCTACCTCGGGTTTGTTGGCGGTAGAAGCAGCGTTGAGTTGTTTCTTGAGACCTTGAACGAATGCCACAGGAGTAGCCGACATGCTGGCGAATTCAAGACGAGGACGAGGAAATGGCAGGAAACAGACGGGAGTCGAGCAGCAACGGGTTGGACTCATCCCCTTCACCTCGTTACTTTGGTACAGAATGGCCGAGCAGGGAGAGGATAGTAAACCCGTGTACAAGAAGGGTAAACGCTCAAATCAAGCTCGTTTCCCTGTAGTAAGTCTGCCCCCTCCCTTCGACTCGCCGTCTCGCAGCTCCCAGCTCACCTCGCTCTATCACACAGGCTCGCATCAAGAAGCTCATTCAAGCAGACGAGGATGTAGGCAAAGTAGCCCAAGCCACTCCCGTCGTAGTCTGTACGTCTTTCATCTCTCCTCAGCACGAGACGAGTCGCTGACTGTTTGGCTCGCTTGTTCTCTCCTCGCGCATCTGCTACACTACAGCCAAGGCTCTCGAACTCTTCCTCAAGGCTTTGGTCGACGAATGCGTCAAGGATGCTCGCGAACGAGGTAGCAAGAAAGTCTCGGCTTACGGCCTGTTCGTTGCTCTCTCCCTTGCCATCTCTCCTTCCCTACAGCCCACTGACCTCGCCTCTCTTCCTACACCCAAACCAGCAAGCGCGTAGTCCAAAACGTGCCCACCTTCGATTTCTGCGCCGATATCGTAGCAGGTGTGCCCGACCCGATCTCGGACGAGACTGGAGCGGATGGCGAGCCTAAGAAGAAGAGGGCGCCGAGGAAGAAGAAGGAGAAGGAGGTGGCTGCTAGGGAGGAAGATGAGGAGGATACCAAGCCGGGCAAGGATGAGGATGATGATGACTATGAGGAGTAGGGCCGCCGAAGGTGAGAAAGTCCGAGTTGAGGCTGTGATGGCCGCTGCCGGAGTGTGACGTTCTTTGTACATTCGTTGTTTGATGGAATAGGTGCTTCTTTTGTGTTCAATCAGCTAACGGGATGGCCGTCTTGGTTGAGAAGGAGGACTTCACTCGGCGTTGGTTGGCGCCGTAACTCGCTTCTTCCGCGCCTCCTCACGACTCGTAAGCTGCCTTCGACTCCTCTGCATGTTGGCGCTTCAAGGCTAACTCTCTTACCCTCGTGCAGTGCTCAAAAAAACCTGCTCTTCATCGCAAGACTGCCGCTCGGTTGCATCTCGCTCGGAGACGGCTCGGCGTTCGCTTCCCTCATCGCCATGTCCCTGCTCCGCCTCGGCGTACTTCGTCGATCTCGTGCATCTCATCGACCTCCTCCATCGTCTGTCCGCTCCCTCAGAACCTGAAACCCTCCTCGGAACTCCCACAAAACCGGCCCCCTTTCCTCTCCCTCCGTCTCCTCCTCTCCTCCCTCACTCGCCCGCCATGCATCTCACTCCCACCTCCCTAACAGCGCTGTGCGCCATCTCCTCCCTCCTCCTCGCTGGCGATGTAGTAGCTCACAGGAGTCGTAAGCCCTCTCGCCATCACCACTCGAGCGTGAGCAAGACGGGGGGAGCGTGCAGAAAGACGTCCGCCTCCGCCTCTGCCGTCCAGAGCTCAACCCCCCATGCTACTCTCGGCGCAGGGTCGACTACCTCGCACAAGGCTAGCACGACGATCAAAGCCGTAGCCACGAGCACCAAGGTCAAGGCAACCTCGGCGAGCAAGACGACCTCCTCCGCTCCCGCTGCTTCTACGATCGCGATCCTCAAGGTCCCCGAGGGAGCCAACGTCATCAAAGTAGACTTCGGCGACTACACGAGCGGTACTGCTTCCGACTTCCTGGCGAAGTATGGTGCGTCGTTCGCTGCCTTTCATTCTCCTTCTCCTTCTTCGCCGAGCTGACTCCTCGCTCTTGCTGCTGCTGGTGTTACAGACCTCCACATCTCGGACTACTCAGTCGCCTCTGAGCCTATTTCACACACCTTCGTACCCGCCAACGTGGGCATCAGGGACGGCAAGCTCGAGTTGACGGTCTCCTCGGCGGGGAGTGCGAGCGACGTCAAGAGCGCTGAGATCTTTACTGAGGGTGAGTTTTGAGTTTACCTTGAGAGTGGGAAGAGTAGGAGAAGTGCGTGATCAAGTCAGGAGGGTGGATGCTGATGTGTGGACGAGTGCAGTCGACAATATGCTTTTCCTCAACATTACGACGAGGGCAAAGATTGGCAAGTCGAAGGGAGTCTGCTCAGGTTTCTTCACCTACCTCGTGAGTTGTATTTCTTGCCTCTTCTGTAACTTCCCCGCTGACTTCAGAACTTCAGAACGACAATCAGGAAAGCGTACGTCTCCGATCTCGGCTCCGAGTCTCTTGCCTCCCGCACTTGTTGACCGCTCGCTGACTTTCACCGCCCTCTTGCGACTTGTAGGACATCGAGTTTCTCACCTGTAAGCTATCCTCTGATCCTCTTTCTCTCAACTCGAGCCCGCTCCATTCCGGCCTCCCTCCCTCTCGGCGTTCCCTCGCTGACCCTTTCCCATCTCTCCCCGCTTCCTTCGCCCTCCTCCTACACTTTCAAATACTTCACCTCGCTCCCTCACCCCCACCAAACAGCCTACATCACCGACACCTACGGCGACGCCGTCCCCGCCGGCCTCGAATTCACAAACCAAGCGCTCAAAGAGGGCGGCAAGTCGACCAACACGGCCGTCGCATATCCTTGGGATCCTACGGCTGATTTCCATGATGTGAGCCGCGTTTCTCCTCCTCCCTTTCCCTTCGGCCTCTCCTTCCGCGGTGGGTGAGAGCTCGGCGCTGACGCTTCGCGAACAGTACACCCTCGAATGGTCCTCCGACGCCACGCGGTTCTACGTCGACGGCGTCCTCTGGAAAGAGCTCACCACCAACGTTCCTACCAAGCCTTCCTCCTTCATCTGGAACTCGTGGAGCAGCGGGTGAGCTTCCCCTCCCCACCTCGGCCGAGGCGCGAGCTGACGAGCCTTGAGTGAATAGTGACCCTTATTGGTCGGCGGGACCTCCTACTGAGGATAATGTACTGCAGATTGAGAGCATCGTGGGATGGTATTACACGGCTTAACGGGCTCAAGCTCGGTCAATCTCGGCGCTCGCTCTATGCTCAGGCGAAACCCTGTTTTGTAGCTGGTCTGCAAATTATTGAGCTCAACGCGCTGACCTCTCGTTAACAGGCGAGCTGTTACCGAGAGCGAGAACTCGATTGCAGGGATTCGTCACTGCGAAAGCTTCGCTCGGCGCCCCCTCTCCCTCGAGCTCAAGTTCACCGTTCGAGAAACCCTGTCCTCCGTCCTCGCACGTCCGCTCGTATTACTGCAACACTGCTCGTATTGTCCACCTCTCATCGGAGAGCATCTCACTCTGTTGGCAGGAGGTGGAAGGACGTACTTGACCCCTTTTGACCTCCGCTGACCTCGAGTCGAGCGCTCGACGGCTCTCTTCCTCCTGCCTTTCACTGCTTGACGAAACTCTCGACATGCTCGCCTCATCTTTCGTCTCCTCGGTTGCGGCTCTACTGCTTGCTAATGGTGCACTAGGCTACATCTCTCCCCATCGTGAGTTCTCCCCCCCTGCACCCCAGGGAAGCAGTCCAGTCCGAGGCGAAAGGGCAAGCCGAGGACTACCTCGTGACCGCTCTCTTGCATCCTCACCTCCGACAGAGAGCTGCTGACATCTTATACGACCTTTTCAATCGCCGTCTCTCAGAATTGCGCTGGATTGAACGCACCAGCACCGACCGTACCAGCTCGCTTCCTCTGAGCAATTTGGTCAAGACAACGACGGCGTCCAACAGCATTCCTTCAGGCGCTACAGCCCTCGAAATCAACTTCAGTGACTACACCTCAGGCAACATCTCCTCTTGGCTCGAGGATCGCGGTTCGTCTCGTCGCTCCTCCTTGTCTTCGCCGAGCGCTGACTTCCTCTCCACCTCCCTGCTCCGCCCCACGTGAGCAGGTCTCAAAATCTACACCCAACTAATCGGCGGCTCCCCCCTCACGCACACTTTCACTCCCTCCAACGTCGCCATCGCGGACGGGACGCTACAGTTGACCGTCTCGGCGGGGGCGACGGAGGATGTTAAATCGGCGCAGGTGGGGACTGTGGGTGAGTCCGCTCGGGGAGAGAAAGGAGCGCACTGGTTCTGATTAGGGCGATGGGCGATGGCGTAGATGAGAATCTGCTGTACCTTAAAATTACGACGAGGGCGAAGGCGGGGAAGAGTGAGGGGGTTTGCAGTGGGCTGTTCACTTATCATGTGAGTTCTGCTTCGCATGAGGTAGTGAAAACTTTTAGCTGACTTCTCTGCCTTCCGTGCCGATAGAACGACACTCAGGAGGCTGTAAGTCCGAAACGAGAGCTCGGCGCTCGTTCTTCTCGCCTTCAACCCGGTGTAAATAGGCAGAGGCTGATCTCCATCCTTCCTCACCCCTGCAAATGACTTTGCTTCTCTTGCAGGACATCGAGATCCTCACCTGTACATCCTCTTTCTCCATGCTTCGCTCGGCGCTCCCCTGCAAGCCGCTTCTCCTCGCCACTCGCCCCCGCTAATGCATACTTTCTCGTCCCACACACTACAGCCTACATCAACACCCCCTCCGCCAACGGCGACGTCGGTGCAGGACTCGAGTTCACGAATCAGAAGACCGGCTCGGAGGGCTTGGCGAGCAACTACCGCGTCGCCTATCCTGACTGGGACCCGCGGGATGACTTTCATGATGTGAGTGAAGTTTTATAAAGCTAAGTCCAGCATCCGAGGAGGGTAGACTGACCTCTCAGAGCTACAGTACACCCTCGAATGGACCGCCTCGGCCACTCGGTTCTACGTCGACGGCGAGCTGTGGAAGGAGATCACTACCAACGTTCCCTCGGTGCCATCTTCCTTCATTTGGAACAACTGGAGCTCGGGGTGAGCCATACATTTTCCACCCCTCCTCCTGCCACGGTCAAAGAATGAAGCTGACCGATTCTCGGCGCTCATTGAACAGCAACGTTGGATGGACGGCTGGGCCTCCTACGGAGGATAACGTGTTGGAGATTGAGAATATCACTGGGTGGTACACTACAGCCTAGTCTTGACTATGAGACTCCATGTAGCTGGACTCTAAGCGCTCGCTGGAGCCTTTCGGCGATGAGTTGGGGGCCCTTGCGGCTGTCTCGTTACCTCGAAGGACTTTCCAGACAGTCAGAGAGAATGACATCGCGCTGTTTGAAAAACTCTGCCCTCAATAGTCCCGTTTCTGTAGCTTGTTGTGCCGCAGGATCGCTGTGAAAGAGCGAGCTCGGCGAAAGGGGTGCTCGGCGGAGCTGAAGCAGCACATTCTTTGCTGACGAGTATCAATCGTGTTATGTAGCATTTCAACGGCTAGCAGCGCTCCCCCTTTATCTACTTCGCCCCCCCTCGTCTCTCAACGCGTGGCCAGACCCTCTGCTCGCTCTCCCTCACCCACTTCCCTCCCCCTTCCCTCCTTCGCTCAGTCCTTCGTTACCCGCTCTAAAGGCCTACAGCAGCCTTCCCTTCTTCCTCCTCTTAAAGCCTCTTCTTTCACCCGTCAGTCGCTCACTCTCTTTCTCCCCCCTTCTCGTCACCCACCCTCTTCACCCAAACACGACTCTGGCGGCACTCTCATCTCTCGTTCGATTGCAACGCGTAGGCTGACTCCTGCTCCCTCTTATACTCTTGTTCGATACAACTCTATCGACCTACAGACCTACCTCTTACCACCATGCGGTTAGTCCTCTGTTCCCACCACTCGAACGCGACTCGCTGGCTAACTCGCTCTTCTCCCGCTCGAACAGCGAGATCGTACGTCTGCCTAGGCCAGCAGGACTTCAACAAGAACACCACTAACCCCCCTCCTTCTTCCACAGGTTCACCTCCAGACCGGACAGGTGAGTTGAGCCACCCGCGCCCAGAGAGGCGGGCGGAGAGTTCGCAAATCGCTGCTAATCCCTTTGCTACTCGTCAAACAGTGTGGTAACCAAATGTGAGCCTTCAACGACCAACACGCCACGCGTAGATCTACTACAAGAAGCCTCGCTCGAAGCTGGGAGGGAGCGGGCAGGAGTTCGGACGCTTGGGGCGCCCTTGGCCTCTTTGCATCGCGGTTCAGCGGAAGCAAGGGAGGGCAGTAGCAGGCAAGTGCGATAGCTGACAATTCTTGTTCACACCCTACAGCGGACAGAAGTTCTGGGAGGTGAGTCTGCTGCTCTTCCGCGCGCCTTTTTGAGGCGAGGAGAGGCGAGCTGACCCATTCCACTTTGCCGCTTTCTTGCTATTGTAGACCGTCTCTGAGGAGCACGGTACGTGTCTTTTAATCCCAAGAGTACACTAGAACGATTGCTGACCTCGAACCTACCGTTCAACAGGCATCGACTCGACTGGACAGTGTGTCTCCTCGCTGAACGTGTTGGACGAGGACCAGGGAGGCTGATCCCTTACATTTTCACGCGTGCAGGTACAAGGGAACTTCGGACCTCCAGCTCGAGCGCATCAATGTGAGTTGAGCTCTTGCGACAAAGAAGGAGGAGCGACCGCTGACCACTCGCGCGTGCAGGTCTACTTCAACGAGGCTGCCGGCAACAAGTACGTGCCCCGCGCCGTCCTCGTCGATCTCGAGCCCGGAACCATGGATGTGCGTTTTGCTCTGCTGTTCGAGGAAAGGAAAGAAGGGGAGCTGACGACGCGTTTCTCTCGCATCAGGTCATCCGCGCCTCCCCCTTCGGCCAGCTCTTCCGCCCCGACAACTTCGTCTTCGGACAATCCTCGGCCGGAAACAACTGGGCCAAGGGTCACTACACCGAAGGAGCCGAGCTCGTCGACTCGGTCATGGATGTCGTCCGCAAGGAGGCCGAGGGCTGCGACTGCCTGCAGGGAGTGAGTTGGCGATTGAGGCTTGTGGGAGGGGCAGCAGCTCACTTTCTTTCGACCGACAGTTCCAAATCACTCACTCTCTCGGAGGAGGAACCGGATCCGGAATGGGAACGCTCCTCATTTCCAAGATTCGCGAGGAATTCCCCGACCGCATGATGGCCACCTTCTCGGTCGTCCCCTCGCCCAAGGTCTCCGACACCGTTGTCGAGCCCTACAACGCCACTCTCTCCGTCCACCAGGTGCGTTTTGATGAGGTGTAGAGCCTTGCAGACCGAGCTGACCCTCTTCGGCCCTCCCCTTCGCAGCTCGTTGAGAACTCGGACGAGACCTTCTGCATTGACAACGAGGCTCTCTACGACATCTGCTTCCGCACCCTCAAGCTCTCGGTCCCCACCTACGGAGACCTCAACCACCTCGTCTCGGTCGTCATGTCGGGTATCACCACCTGCCTCCGCGTTCGTCTTTCCCTTCCCTTCGCTTCTCCCCTGCCTTATGCTGACCCTCCATCTCGCACCACAGTTCCCCGGACAGCTCAACTCTGACCTGCGCAAGCTCGCCGTCAACATGGTTCCCTTCCCCCGTCTCCACTTCTTCATGATTGGATATGCTCCCCTCACCGCCCCTGGATCCAAGTCGTTCCGCGCCGTTTCGGTCGCTGAGCTCACCCAGCAGATGTTCGACGCTAAGAACATGATGGCTGCTTCCGACCCTAGGAACGGACGGGTGAGGAGTCGTCGTCGTCGGCGGCGTTGAGAGAAAGGGGAGCGAAAGCTGATGAATTGCCTCCCTCCCCGTTTCGCAGTACCTCACCGTCGCTGCTTACTTCCGTGGTAAGGTTAGCATGCGCGAGGTTGAGGACTCGATGATGAACGTTCAGGTCAAGAACTCGTCCTACTTCGTCGGTGAGTTTCGAGTGCAGTCGCCCTTCTTGCCCAGCGTAACGCAAGCTCACCTGGGTTTCTCCCCTTCTCTTCGCTTCCTCATCGGTCTTCTTTTCCTTTCTTTTTGCGTACAGAATGGGTGAGTAGTGCTCTTGGGCCGAAGTGGTCTCGAACGATGGCTGACCCCTCCCCTCTCCCCTTCCCGAAACTAGATTCCTTCCAACGTCCAAACCGCTCACTGCGACATCGCTCCCCGCGATACCAAGATGGCCGTCACCTTCATCGGAAACTCGACCTCGGTTCGTCCCCGCCGATCCTCGCAGGAGAGCGCCGAAAAGCTGACACTCTCGCCCACCCACAGATCCAGGAGCTCTTCCAGCGTGTCGGAACCCAGTTCTCGGCCATGTTCAGGAGGAAGGCTTTCCTCCACTGGTACACCGGCGAGGGTATGGACGAGATGTGAGTCTTTGGCGCTTTGCTTTCTCGCTGAAGACGACGAGCTGACCCTCTTCTCACGCGCGACAGGGAGTTCACCGAGGCCGAGTCCAACATGCAGGATCTCGTTGCCGAGTACCAGCAGTACCAGGAGGCTTCGGTCGACGACGAGGAGGAGCTCGAGGAGGGTGGAGAGGAGGTGAGTCGTCCTTCCCCTACGCTTCCTGCTCCCTTCCGCCGCTGACTCGTCCTCATCACTCACAGTACGCCGAGGAGTAAACGCGCAAAGAGGGTCTCAGGCAGTGAAAAAGTACAACCCTACGTCTTTTCGTCATTTCTTCTTTCCCCCCTCGTCGTCGACTTGCCTTCCTTTTCGGTGGTCGTCCGTCCTCTTCAAATCCCCCACTTCTCCCCTTTTCTCGTGGTCTCTCTCCGGTAAACTTCCCCGTCTTCGTAATCCTACTCTTTTCGATCCCTTTGCGCTGTCGACTGGTGTCGTCGAGATGAGAGGAGAGCGAGAACATGGCGAAGCGAAGCGGGACGACCGAGAGCCGAAAGCTCGCCTTGGGAACGACCAGCAGGCTTTCAAAGGTGGTCTTACATCACTGTCAGTATGCGTGTAGTGCAGCACAGCCCAATTGCTCTCAATTCCGCATCTCGCTAGCCTCGACCGATCAGCTGCCCAAACGAGAGGGTCTCGAAGGTCAACGCGCGTTGAGCCTTGCCCAAGAGTTCCCCACGCCTCTTGCTGCCTCTTTCTCCCTCCTACATCTCTCTGCTCTTTCTCAACTCCTTGAGAGACGACATGCTGTCTCTCACTCTATTCTCGACGCTCTTGCTCGCCTGCAGCGCGACTGCCAGCCCCCTGGAGCCGAGGGCGACCAAGATCAACCTCAACATCGACTTCTCTAGTTACAAGGTCGGCACACCTTACGACGAGTTCTTGAGCAGTGTGGGACTCTACCGAAGTGGCTACAAGGTCGATTCTACACCTTTGGCGCACACGTTCACTCCTAGTAATGTCGCCATTACCAGCGGCGGTCTGAGGTGAGTTGAGCGACTCCTCGACATCGTTATCGCTCGCTGACAGCGTTCTATAGACTCAAGGTAACCGGACAGTCGGGTACAGGATCCGTCAAATCCGCCGAGGTCGGTACCGTCGGTGAGACCCCTCGCAAGCGCCGAACCCCACCCCTCGCAAGCGCCGAACCCCATTCGCCGAGTGCTGACCAGTGACTTCCCTTCCTGCAGTCGACAATATCCTCTACGGCAAGATCACGACTCGCGCGAAAGCTCCTAGCATTGGTGGGGTCTGCTCGGGCTTTTTTTTCTACCAATCCGATTCCCAGGAGACCGACATCGAGCTACTTTCCTCGTGAGTTCTCTGCCACGTCTCGCGCGTTTACGACCTGCAACCCCGAGCTAACGCAACCGATCTATGAATTTCCTAGATACTACACCACGTGAGCCGCCGCCTGTTGGCGTTGTTAAGCTGGGGCTGACTTTTGCGCTCCCTTTCGCAGCGGGTTCGGCGATGCTGTCCCTCCTGGTGAGCGTCCTCAGGTCTTGGGCCTTCGAGCCCTCGCTGATCAAGCTCCATTTTACAGGTCTTGAGCTCACCAACCAAGCAGTCAAGCCGGGAGGCAAGGAGACAAACGCCGCCGTCCCCTACGGCTTCGACCCCTCGGCCGCCTACCACGACTACACAATCGAGTGGACGAGCCGGTTCACCAAGTTCTACGTCGACGGAAAGCTCGTCAAGTACTTTACCTCGGTAAGCGGTTTGCTCGACCTTACTCGGTCGCGCTAAGCTCACCGACGATTCGCCCTCGCAGAATGTGCCGACCGCGCCGAGTTCTTTCCTTTGGAACAGCTGGAGCTCGGGCGATCCTTTCTGGTCTGCAGGTGAGTTGTTTGAGTGGTGTTGTACTTCCCCTGCTGACCTTTCTCTCCCAGGACCTCCCAAGGCGGACGCCTACACCTACATCTCGAACATCTCCGGCTACTACTACATCGCTTAACATGTTTACAAAGCTGCAAGCAGGGCTACAACGTCAGAACAGTTATAGCTGGTCGACGATCGCGAAGGATAGAGAAAGGGCGGGGACGAGCGAGCCGAACACGCCTCAAAAGCTTCGCGAAGGGCCCGCCGAGCAAATTCCGCCGAGAACTTTCGTCCGATGACGAGGTAGAAGGTAGTCTGACATGTATATAGTATTGATCACGTTTTATGTACACTTTTAAGCTATGTAGACGATCCTACTGCTCTACTCAAGCGAAACGACGGCCTTGCCGAAGTTCGCTCCCTTCAAGAGGTCGAGGAACGCTTCTCCCTGGTCGATGCCCTTGACAATGTGCTCCTTGGGAGGGTTGATCTCGCCGGAAGCAATCTTGGGAGGGATGACATCGTAGAAATCGCCGATATCGGTCTTGAGGACGATGAAGCTGTGGAAAGACCCGAATTAGCGCTCTGTATCTTTAGAGCAGCAGCGCGAAGCACTCACCCCTGCATGAGAAGCGACTTGGCGACAACCTGGAAGCTGTTCTTGATGCCGTAGGGGTTGGGAGTGTTGTAGTCGGCGATGGCGCCGCAGGCGACGATGCGACCGTACTCGGAGATGGTGTTGAGGACCGTCTCGAGCGTCTCGCCGCCGACGTTATCCCAGTAGGCGTTGAAGGGGTTGGCCTTCAGTACCTTCTCGGTGCTCTCCGTCTTGTAGTTGAAAGCGACCTCGACCTTGAGCTCATTCTTGAGGTAGTCGACCTTGTCCTCAGAGCCAGCAGAGGCGATGACCTTGGCGCCGACCGAGTGAGCGAGAGCGATGACTAACTGTCCCACGGCTCCCGAAGCGCCCGAGACTGGCGAGGGCGAGAGGAAGGTTAGCGACCGGTTCCCTCGGCGCTCGCAAACTCGACTCACCGAAGATGGTCTCGCCCTTCTTCAGCTTGGCGATTTGCTTGAGACCGTAAACAGCGGTCTGTCCCGGCATACCAGCGACACCGACGTAGTACTGGGGAAGAGAGAGGGTCAGTTGTGATGCTCGAGGGGAGAGGCGAGCGCCGAGAAGAGAGAAAGCGCCGAAACCATCGAACTCACGCTCCAGGGGAGGTTCTCCTTGTTCTCGAGGACCTTGTAACCCTTGAGCTGGTCTCCACTGAGGACGATGTACTCGGAGAAGTCCTGAGTGCCGTAGATGTGCGCGCCCTCTTTGAACGCCGAGTTGGCCGACTTGACGATCTGTGAACCGTTTCAGTGAGCTCCAGCTGGCTAGGGGACGGCAGTACCTCACTCACCTTCGATACACCAAAGTTTTGGATCGGCTTTCCCTTGTCGAACGCCGGGACATACGACTCTCCCCCATCCCTCATCCTTCCCCTCAAATACGGATCCAGAGACAAGACTACAGTCTTGGCGAGCACAGAGCCCTCTGGCAGAGACTGGTCGAGATCGAACTCCTTCGTCTCCTTCTTGAGGTGCTGTGGAAGAAGCGACTTCAGCGACGGAAATGACGCAGGCGCGAGCAGCTTCTTTGCTCACCTCTCCAGGCTGAGGGAACTCGGTGGGAGCCTTGGCGAAGATGAGAGAGCTGTTGGAGACCATTATGTGCTGTGGTTGGTGCTGAGGTGAAGAAACGAGGTGAAGCGTAGGAGGAAGAGAGAGGATCGCAAGAGCCTCGACGACATCATCGTTTTTCGTCGAACAGCATGGATCTACAAGTTGCTTGCTCAGCTTCGACGGTGTTGTAATCTGCGCGCAATTGCTCTTTGCACTCGGTCTTCTCGGTCGCCGTCACAAGAAAGCGAAGCGAGGGCCAGCAGAGCCCGACGCCGAAGAAGCGCTTTCGAGACTCGACAGCGGCTTGAGATGTCGACAAACTTGGTCTGCTGCAGCGTGACAGTCCGCTGGAGGTTGAGCACGAGCTTGGGAGGCGCCGTAGCAGACCCTTGCACCTCAGCTGGCTTCGCGCGCCGAGGTTCGGCGATGCCTTCGAGAGCCGTTCTCTAACGACTGGAACTACTTGGTGGATTGCAGAAAACGATAGGAATTCTTAGTAGCTTTGACTGCCTTGGGGGTTGCAGGGTCACCCTGTTAAAAGAGCCTGCCAGCGACGTAACCTCCCTCGGCCGTCGAGCTGTCGGTGCAGGGCACTCCAGGGTTGGCGGCGAGACCTTGACACCTGTAGAAGCGATTAAATCTAACGGTGAGCTCCCGCCCTCTTGAGAAGACCTCAGCCGACTCACAAGTAGGTCGCCGTCGAGTTGCCGTTGCCGGGGACGATGTCGATATCCTCGAGGTAGACAGTGCAGCCCGCCGAAGGAGGGCAGCGAAGGTCGGCGACGACACTTGAGGATGTAAAGGGTCAGCGAGCGAGCTCACAGCGCGTCAGCTTCGACTCACCTTCCCTTGGCGCCGCTCGAGCTGCCCTTGACCCGCCTGAAGGTGATGTCCTGCAGCGTTGACTTGCTGGGGTACTGAACACACTCTTCGGTAGTAGACTCGTAGCATGACTCCACAACTTATAGCAAGAATGTGGCGAGCACCGAGTCAGCGCTTCGCCAAGCAGGGAGGAAGGGACAAAAACTCACAAATCGGAGTGTCGATGTCGTCCACCACAACGTCCTCAAAGACTACGTTCTCGACGTATGCTGAGCCGTGCGTGGGTCCTGCAGGCCAGACCTTGATGCTGTAGGGGATCAAGGTTAGCAGCAAGAAAAGACCGACTCGGAGCCGAGAGGAAAGCTCACCGAAGGGCGTTGTTGCCGCCGTGGAACGTCACATTCTTGACCTTGACGCCCGATACGTAGTCGTGGATGCCGGCGTATTGAGCGAGAGAGCCGACCGAGGTTCCCTGGGGAGGGAGAAGGGTGAGCTTCTGACGGGGAGCGAAAGGGAACGCCGAGGCAGCGAGACTCACATGAGAGCCGATGCAGACTGAGTTAGAAATACCAACGTCGGTGTTGTTTCCCTTCCAAGCGATACAGTCGTCGCCCCCGTCAAAGTACAGGTCTGCGACGAGCGGGCGAAGGTTAGCCGAGAATGGGGAGCCGAGATGAGGTCTCGTCTTCGGCGCAAATCTTCTCGAGACGCGACGGAGAGCTACTCACTGTTGACCCAGATGTTTGTGACGTTGAGGGTGTCAAAGCCGTCCTGTTCAAAGGGGTCTACCGTCAGCTGAGCTCGTGACCGTTTCCGCCGAGGTTCGGGAATTGGAGAAGCAAGGGGCTTACGGTGTTCTTGGGCTTGATGGTGCTGTTAACCTGTGTATGAGAGCATCATTGAGCATGTCGCGTAGGCGTTCGAGCCCAAGGAGCGACGTACAGCGCGCGCCGTGATGTTGAAATTGTCGATGGTCATGTAGGTCGAGTTGGCGATGAGGTTGTTCCAGTCTGAGTCACAGAAGGGACAGAGAGGGAAGGGTGGGTGCATGAGAGAAGAGAGAGAGAAGGCCTGGTCAGCTCTCGGCGAAGAGAAAGCGAGCCGAGGAGACTGACTCGGCGAAGCGTTGAGCTTGAGGCGGTCGACGTAGACGTGGTGGCAGTTGAGCCAGGTACTGTAGAGCTATGATATCAGGAAAGCTCTGCCTGAAAGAAGCGAACGAACGACGTACATTAGCATGGGTCGGCGAAGGGTTCCGGGATCGAGATCGCTGGCATTGGCATTCTGCAGGGAAGTCAGAGTCAGCCGCCTTCTGTAAAGCGGTAAGAAAGGCGGAAGTACCTTGATCCACCAAGCTTGTCCTTGTCCGTCAATTCCTCCCGTTCCACTCGGCGAGTAGACGTGAGCGCGGAAGGCATCCTCAAAGATGATGCTGGTAGACTTGTTCTGGAAGGTGAAGAAGACCTGACTCGCCTCTGTAGCGAGAAAAAGCCGAGTCAGTGCGCCGACCGGCCAAGAAAAGGAAAGCGAACCGTTGAGGAAGGGGAAGTTCAAGGGGATGGCCGAGAAAAGGGGAGGGGATCGACTCACGGATGAGGTCGATGTCGTCGCTCTGGAGGAAGAGACCATCCCACTCGACGACACAATGGTTGCATCCCTTCATACGAAGTAGCCCGTTGATGTGGTAGGTCGTTCCCTTGCTGAAATGGATGACTCCGCCGTTTCCACACTCGGCGAACGCCTTCTCGATCGCCGGGACGTCGTTCTGCTTGGGGTCTGCGATGGGAGAGGTTAGTTAAGCTACAGATGTATCGGAGAAGGATTGGAGCTCACCATTGAACGAAGGGACGACACAGGTCTTGCGAGGAAGCCAGTCGTTCTTGCGAGGGATGAGATGGCCCAGCTCGGCGTTACTAGGCATCGCTTGAGCTACACCGAGCAAAGAAACCCCGACGGCGAGGAGGGAGTGAGCGAGCATGGCTGTAGTGGTGTCGAATCGAGTGCAAGAACGAGTTGAAGAGCTGAGAGAGGTCTCTCGCTTCTTTTACTGCTCCACCTCCTTCCCCGGCCCGCTCTTACAACGCCAAGAGATGCGGAGAGGGAGGCTGAGGCATGTAAAACGCGCTACGGCTTCTTTCAGCGGCTCAAGGGTGGATGACGGCGAGTTCGGACCGCTCTCCTGTGAGCCCGTCGTCCTGTAAGTCAGTGGAAAAGCTGTATCAAGGTGCGAGAAGCTGTAGCGAAGTAGGCGAAGCAAGCAGGAGACAGCGAGGGAGCGAGAGGAAGGCAAGAATCGAGTCCGAAGCGAGTCGTTTTCTCTTCGACTGTGACCACATCTCGAGGCTCACCTACAGCATTTGAAGCATTCGCAAGTTGAAACTGTAAGCTTTCCGATTCGAACTGCTTACCTACCTCTTCCCTTCCACCTTCATCTCTTCGGCCTTTCCTCGGCTTCGCGCTTCGGACTCGCTCCCAGCTCTGTACACAAATCCCAAGCGTGCAGCAGCCACCTAAAGTCTATTCAAAGACCACCACTACCAGTCCCGAGGCCCATCACACCCTCAGTAGGTCTCATCTCTCTGCGAGATCAAGCAGCTGAAAGACCTCGCACCGCCTTCTCCCAGGCGACAGCTCGAGCGGGGAGCTTCAACAGGCGAAAAGGACAAGTATGATGAGGTACACCGAGCCTCAAGCCATTCGCGAGGGTCTTCCGACCAGTCAGTCGCTCGCTTTCCGAGCCCCGAAGCTTGCAAGCTCAAGGCCTTCCTCGCCTCGCAGACTACCTTCCTTCCTCAACCAACCTCTCGATCGCCACCATAATTGTACTCTCCACCCTTCTCCCCAGCTTCCTTCTCCTCTTTCTCTTCGCCTGCTGGAAAGAGCGCACTCGCCTCGGCATGGCTCGACCGAAACCGACCAATCCTCTCGACCTCACTGGCGGTGCCGATTGGCAACAACAGCAACCTGTAGGAGATTGGACGAGTTTACCTGCGATTGAGCCGATTCGAGTGCGAATGGGAGCGAGGGAAGCAAGGGGAGGGGAGGGCAAGGAGCGGCCGCCGAGGTACTTCGCCGAGGCGTGAGCTTGACGAGGGTGAACGGACGCTACGGACATTTGAGATATCGCACAAAAACACTCTCTGTAATGTATACTGCGCTTGCAAACATCGCTTTCGGCGAGCCAGACCCGCCTAATGGCGTTGCTGCTCGACCTCGCTTCGCCCAAGCTGCTCGTTCGCGCGTGCTGAAGGCGACCAGAATCGAGACACTTCTTTCTGATCGTTTCAAGGCGATCTCGTATACACAGCAAGCGAGTAGCTCAGCTTCGAATCTAACCCCCGTCCATCAAAAGAAGTTCGGCGATGGCTTCCCTTCCTCGAAACGGCGGCCAATTCTCGCTGGCTTGGCCGACGGTCGTAAGCCCTACTTGTTCAGCTTCCTAGCCATTTCCTCGACGCGGGCCATCTCCTCGGCGGTGGGAGGGTCGCTGATCTGCGAGAGGAAGGGAATCAATTCGGCGCTCGGCAACGACGGCGAAGGCGCTTACGGGCTGTGTGTCCCTAGCCCCAATCAAATCGTTCGTGCGCGACTGCTCAGAGGGATCTGCGAGGTTGAGGTTGTTGGGAGGGTTCTTGAGCCAGGCGTCGGCCATGTTCCTACAGGAAAGCGAGCATGCAAAGGTCAGCGTCGCTCGAGACGGGAAGGGTCAATCCTCTTTGCTCTTCCACCGCGGTGCTAGCATCCCTAACTTGCATCCTGTACTCGACTGCTCGACCTCGCCGTCACCCTGTAGCCTTCCCTCTGACCTTGGCAAGGTCGCGTGACGTCGACGAACCGCAACGCCACCTAAAGCAGCCGCGACAGCCAGAGTACTCACTCGACGACCCTGCTGGGGGTCCCGGGACGATTGGGAGTGCGCCTTCCACTGGGAGTGCCGGGACGAGATCCCTTGGGAGTAGCAGGGCGAGCGAGCGAGTCCATGATGGTGGTGGGGAAAGAGATGAGTGTGGGGGATGGGAAGGTCTGGGGAAGATAGCAGAGGTGAGCGGGAAGCTGTAGGAGAGCAGGAGGTGAAGGAGAACTCACTTTGGGAGACGAGTTGAAGTGAAGCTCAAAGACGAAGTGAGCGGTAGGAAGTCAAGAGGCAACTGCCGAGGGTCGTCTGACGAGCTCAGCATGCACCGAGTTGCCCTAGCCCAACGCCGTCATCGGTTCCGCTCCTCTTGAAGGACAGTACAAGTTGAGTTTCATCTTCTGCAAGCGATGAGAGCAAGCAGCAGTCTTGCCTCGGCGCCGAGGGAGGCTGAAAGAGATCTCCTCCTCATCCAACGAGTCTGGCTGTACTAGTGCTAACACCGCGAGCTCACAGAGACTCTCCGCTGAAGTATTCTTGTGAAGGTCCCCTCTGGAAGTCGTCGTCCGTAGCCAGACCATTTCGGCGCCGACGTTCGCCCGTCTCTCCCTCGAACGAGCGAAGCAACCACCATTACCGGCATGAAGGAGAGTAGAGCAGAAGAAGAGATCTGAAGTTATCCCTCTCATCGACTCATCGACTCGACTGGACGAATCAACCGAATCTCATTCCTTTCAACCGACCATGCTCCGCTTCCTTCCCCTCATCCGAACCTCCTCCAACCGCTTCTCAATCCTGCTGCACTCGCCCTTCTTTCCCTTCTCCTCCACAGCCCTCTTATAGCCCAGCAAGACCTGCTCGAAATGCGGTACGCCTTCCTCGCCGGAGGGAAGGAGGGGGACGGGATGAGTCGAGGCGAAAGCTCGCTCCAGGACGTAGAGGTCGACCGCGCGGTCTTCGGGGAGGAAGGAGACAGAGGAGAGTCCAAAGTCGATGAGGACCTGTGTTCAATGGAAAGCGGAGGCGGAGCAAAGGAAGAGAGGGAGGGAAGGAAGGGAGACCGAGGGCCAGGTCAGCTTCTATTGGACCTCCTCGTTGAGCAAGAAGTCGCCCAAACTCACCACCTCAAAGAGAGGGTCATTCGGAGATGCTCGTGTTGGCAGCAGGCGAACCATCATGTTGCTCGTCGTCAAATCGCCGTGAATGACCTCGGCGAGGTGCATCTTGGCGATCTCGGCGCCGACAGCTTGCAGGAGGGAGTCTGTGAAAGCAAGATACATATCAGCGAATGCTCGTCAAGCTGCACGGGAGCTCGTCTAATGCTCTGCAGCTCCGCAAAGGATGAGAGAACGCACCGTGATCCACTCCCAGTCCCTTGAGCATCTCCTGTACGTCGTCAGGCTCTTCTACCTCCTCCTCCCCATCTTCATCAGGTAGCTCATCGCCCTCCTGACCACCACCCAGCACCTCCCTCACGCTCCATCCCTCGATCCACTCCATCCCCAGCACTCCCTGCTTAACATCCACACAGCGCAACCCCGGCACCTTAACGCCTGCCTTCAAGCATCGCACAAGTGCACGAGATTCTCCCGTTACTCGTTGCCGTGTTAAGAGAGCGTCGAGAGTCGAATGGCGGTAGGTCTTGGGGAAACGATGCTTGAGAAGGACTGGGAGAGCTGGTGGTGGTAGAGATGAGGAGGACGAGGGGGTACAGAGCGGCGAGGGGAAGAGTGTGGATTTGTAAACTTTCTGTAGGGGTGTAAAGAGGTCAGCTTGCGCTCGAGAGCAGCAACGACGAGAGACGCACGGCTTCAGCTCCCTGCTTGATCAGCTGCGACTGCTCGATAAGGGAGAGGATGGGAGGTAGTCGTGTAGCCTCAACCTGCGCTTTGACATCTTTGGAGAGCGATGGCATGGTCGTGTGCAGAAGACGAGGAAGGGTCGGCAGAGCAAGAAGCGAGAGCCGCCTTTCCTCGCCATGATTCGAAAGTGTGCAGAGGCCTGCTGGGCGACTTGAGGGCTATAAAAGAAGGGCTTTCACAATCTGGCTCAACTCCCCTGCGAGTATGAGGCTCTGCCCCTCCTGCCTTCCCCCTTTCCATCTTCGCCGAGCTCTTCTGCGAGGGCTGGCATCCGTTCAATGACATTTGAACGGGTCTCCTGTAGAGGAGGGGTGGTGATAATCTACTAGAAGCCCATAAAGAGTCGCTGCAGCTCTCGGCTGAAGGGTATTGGCAGAGAGCGAGCCCGGCCAACGTGCGCCGAACTTCTTTCGTCCCGCTTCTTCCCTTTTCTTCACCCTGATCTCAACTGTTGAAGGTAGCCAACATGCTAAGAAGTCTACTCCTACACTTCTCTAGCTCTTCATGCAGTTTGGCTGTAGCCTGGTAGCCTCGCGGCTCGGCGGAACGTCTTCGCCGAAACTCGTGACCGCTCGCTTGAATGCCTCAACCTCACCACCGAGTTGAGCGCTAGAAGTGGATTTCACTACTGTCTCATCTCCCGATTAGGATGTTGGACTCTTCCTTGACTCCTCCTGCTCTCGCGCACTTGCTCTCGGGGCTGGCGGATCTTCGGTGAGGCTGCCTTCAACAGCAAAGCTGACCGGGAGGGTCTCATCCTCGAGCTGATTACACTCTAGTGCAGTATTGTCTCTTCATTCCGGGCGGAAATAGCCGACAATTGCTGCCCAAAACAGGTGGAGAGCCTCTTGCAAGTCCTCGCCGCCGCCGCGAAGCGTCGGCTTCGCCTTGGGGGAGGTTTCGGCCTCCGCTCCTTCTACTCCTAGAGATCGGTGACGGCCCTCCTCGCCGCTACTGTAGTAACTACAGACCCAACCCGACCGCTCATGACTCGTCTACATGCCTTCTCGTCTCCCTCGGCGCCCGCTCGTCGGCCTTTCCCGCCAGCGACGAGCCGGATGGAGTGCAAGCCAGCTGCTTCGGAGGGTGGTGGACTTGATCGCACCTCTGTGCTCGTCCTGAGTGGCTCACTATCGCTGTACAGCTCCCTTTCGCCTGCTCTCAGCCTCGACTTCCAACTTCGCTCGTCTCGGCCGCCCCCCTTTTTTCTTGACCAAATTCGTTGGGCGCAAGGCCAGCGCGAGGTGCGAACAGGAGGAGCAGAGAGAAATCAGAGTTAGGCCTCAAGCGCAGCTTTTCCCGCTAACACAAAGTTCGACCGTGGATCGCCCCGACCAACTCCAACGACCTTCCAGCTGGGCCGAGGGAACGGCAGAAGGCTCACAGCTTCAAAAGAGACCACCAGGCCTTCGAGAAGGCTTCTCAACGACCTTTTACGGCATGCATCACATGTACTGTAGCTACAAGGGCCAGCAGGGGCGGCGCCAAGTCGTCAGGCGCCGTCGCGCCGTCGTTCGAGGGCGGTCGGCCAGCCGATGGTCGGCGATCCTCTTGTTCTCCCTTCCCCTTCGCTTTCGCTCGCAGGGTAGGTCACCTCAGGCCGCTCCTTGGCCTCCTGCATGCCAAAGGAAGAATCTGCATCCTTCCACACCCTCCTCCCCGCACCGTAAAGCTCTTCACAACAGGAACCAAGTCCCAACGCCGAAGCTGGGGCAACGCCCCTTCGTAACCTGCTCGTCTTCTGCTCGTCAATGGCCAAAAGTCCGCTCAATTGGTGGTGGATTGTCTAGTATAGCATTTTGGGGGACAGCTGCAAGCACCAGGAAACCCAAGCACGTTCAAGTCGCTCTGAAGCGCCAAAGCCGAGAGACGGAGAAGACGTGCAAGCTCGGCGCTCGACCTGGAGCTGCTTGGAAGTTGAGCCTCTCGGAACGGGGACCGAGAGCGTTTTTGCTGGTTGTGGGAGTAGTGGCAAGGGTTGCGAGAGACTGCAAGCCCTACAGATCTTGAAGAGGAGGGGCGGCGATGAGAAAAGGACACTCGCTTCGCCGCCTTTTTGCCTTACGGATCAGCGAGCCTACGGCGCGAGGCTCTCCCGGTGGTTGAGAGAAGGGAGGACGTCAGCAGCTCGCACAATAGCGACTCCGGTGAGGCGCAGGCAGGGAAGGGTAGCAGGCGGTCGTCGTGGATTTGAACCAGGCAGGCACCCTTCACCGAGGCGGTCGCGAGGAGCAGCAGGAAGCGAGGTGATGAGGAGCACAGGACGGGGAAAGATCTCATGTTCATCAGGAGCACAAGATGAGCTGAGGCAGCTTCATCTTGAAAGAGGCCGAGCCCAGGGGAGGAGGCGCTCGCTGCCTCTTGAAACAGGCAAAGGCGCTGCCGGGCGGAATATCTGCTCGGAGACACGGTGTGAGGGGCCACCTGGGGCGGAGAGCGAGATGGTGATGATCTGAGGCGAGTGAGCGAGAATCGAACGAAAGAAGAAGGAAGGGAGAAAAGAGGAGAGGGAAAAAGGAGGAGGAGCACGGTCGGTTCGGTCGAAGGCTTCGGAGCGGGCTGAGGGGAATCGAGAGAGGGACGGGGCATCTGTAAAGGATCAAAAGGGCAGAGTGAGAAGGTGCCCTGGGGGGAGGGAGGAGGACGAGGCACGTAGTCCGAACCTTCACTTCGAATCCCTCTCTCCCTCTGCCTTCGCCTCGTCCTCTTCACACACTCCCAGCTTCGTTTCGTCGGCGCCTTAGGAAGCGAACCCCCCTTCTCTGGGATCGCCTCTTCCCTCTTCCTTTCTCACCTCCTCTTCTCCGCTGTCTGTACCCCTCTACAGCCAACGCTCCTCTCGGCCCGCCTGGCGCCTTCGAACGACCTCTTGCAAAGGCCCAGCGTCCCCCAGCTCAGCCCGGCGGTTACGATTCCAAACTCGAGCTAGGACTGCACGCTTCGTAACGACCTACAGCATCCCCCTTCCCTAGCCTCCCTCCTTCCACCCCCCACTCTCTCCTTAGCCGCCAACAAACAACACGAGCCGTTGGTCGCGACAGTCAGGTGCAGTTGGACCCCCGTAAGCTTTTCGTTCGCTCAGCCGGCAGGGCGCGGAGGGTAGCAAGCATACTCACCAACAGATCCCACTTCGTACAGTCTTCCCTCCTGCCCCTCGCCTTCGTCCCGACTCGTCCGACGCCCGCCGACTCTCCCAAGGCGATCCTTTGGTCATGTCGGCGGATCCAGCCTTTCGAGGCTTCGTAGAGACGACGCTCGACGCTCTCCTCATCTTTGAAGGCTGTCGACGCGGCCTCTTGCCCAAGATTACCCGGCGCCTGCAGGAGTTTGAGAAGCGAGCGCTCGTCGTCTCGGGCGCCGTGTTTGTGTTCGACGAGGAGGAAACGGGCATCAAGCGCTGGACGGACGGCCTCTCGTGGAGTCCCTCTCGCACCCTCGGCAACTTCCTCGTCTATCGCGAGCTCGACAAGAAGGCTGGGACGGGAGCCGGAGGCGATGAGAACGGCATGGAGGACGGCTTGGACGAGCTCCCAACGGGCGGCGACCCCATCGCTGGTCCTTCGAGCGGCAGGTCCCAGCCAGTCTCGTCGGCGAGGAGAAGGAGTTTGAGCGACACGACTGGCGCTACTCCTCCCCTCGACCGCGCTCGCGAACGAGCCCTCGTCGGCAGCCTCACCTCGACCTACCGCTTCCGCTCCGACGGCCTCGTCAAGAAGACCATCTCCCTCGCTGGACTACACATGATCGGCTACTACCGCATCGAAGACGTTACCTCTGGCCGCCTCCGCACCCCTTCCTCCCACGCCGAACTCATTTCGCTTGAGGTCTCCTCCGACTTCCTCTCGCCGACCCACTTCCGCGTCCCTCCCATCGTCGAGATTGCCTCAGACGGTCATCTCACGTACAAGGGCGAGGCCGACGCACCCATGTCACCCCTCACTCGCTCGGGATCGTCGCAAGGCTTCACGACTCCAGCTCTCGGCGGCCCTGTAAGCTGGATTTAGCGACAGACCTACTGCGCTCAACTCGAGCTGACCTTCTCTCCTCATCAATAGGTGCGATCAAGACCTCCATCCTCGGACTCGACTCAACTCGGACGTCCTTCTTCTCCTCGCCTACCGCCCCTCCCCATGACCTCTCGCGACGCCCCCAACTCTCCCCACCGAGGCAGCACCGCGACCTTTCGCTCTGTCAATCGCTACGACCCTTACGCTGTCGGACGCTCATCGCCAAACCTCGGCTCCTTCCAGCAAGCGCCAAGCTACCCCTTCCCCGAAGCTCATCAGCGACCGGCGTCGCCGCCGCGAGGGAGCTTCCCCATTCTCGCGGGGGACGACCTGTATCGAACAGGAGATGGATCGACGGGGCTTTCGCCAGCGCTCGGTATGCTGAGCTCGTCGGCGCCTACCACCGACCAGCAATGGGGGAGGTCATCCGTCTCGGGTCAGCCGCCCATACCGCTCAATCGTCAAAGCAGCGACCAAACGGTTCCCTCCTTCTATCAGCCTCGCCACGCCACTCCATTCGCCCCCGGAGAGGCTTCGATGACCTCCGCCGCCTCAACAAGCAGCATCTTCGCCTACCAGCCGCCGCCGCCGCCGAGTCGACCAGGAATGCCCTCGCGAAGCTCACAAGGTCGCGTATCGCCACCCGCGACCTACCAGAGCTACAATGCGCCTCTCCCCGCCTCGCAATCCATGCCTCCGCACTCGCAAGCGGCGTCCTTCGCCCCGGCGCCGACCTACCGCGCGCCGTATCCTCCATCCTTCCAGCAACAACAGCAGTCTCAACACTCGCATCCCTCGCATCAGCAGTCCCTTCCCCCTCACTCGCAAGCCCTGCATTCGCACGGGCTCAACTCGAGCACGTCGTCCAATCCCACCTACGCTCCGTATCCCAATCCTCGACCGCCCTCGGGCCACGCTGGCGACATCTCCCCCCTTTCGGCGACATACGACTACATTCCTCCGCCACCCTCTCACTCCCGTCAAACTCAGCCTCACCCGCAAACGATGTACTCGCATTACGCCCCTCCTCCGCCTCAGTCGCCTTTGCAAGGCAGCTTTGGTTACGCCGACCCTCGAGGAAGCTACAGCGACCCTCGTCAACCGAGCGGGATGGTCATGCCCCTCAACAGCGGCGACCTCGACGAAGGGCGTCATGGGCTCGGGCTCGGTTCGGGAGGAGGAGGTTCGGGCCACCTTCAGCACCACCAGCTCGGTAGCAGCGGGAGTAGGAGCAGCAGTGGCGGAGGAGGAGGAGGACAGCAGCAAGCGTACGGAGGACCGATGTTGTTGAACGAGGGAGCTGGACCGGGGGACGACGACCGTTTCGCGCCGAGGACTCTCAAAAGGGAGGCGGACGACCCTCCTCAATGGTGGAATTCGACCGTCCCTCCTCAACAGCAACCTCATCACCAACAACCTCATCACCTGCAACACCAGTCGCCCGGCTGGGGAGGCGGTCCACCCGCCAAGGACGAGTACAGCTAAAGAGGAGGAAGGGATGGCGATGGCGATGGAGAACGGGTTCTCGTTTCGTTTTGCAAGAGTTTCGTAAGGCAGTTTTAGTTCCTCCCTTTTTGGTGTTCTAGTTGCCCCCCTGCATTTCCTCGTCGACACATTACCTCCCCCTCCTTGATGTTCAGATTCCCCCTCCCTCCTCTCGCTTTGCTGTTAGCGGTTGGTCTCCCCTCTTCGCTACGTTGGTACCTTTGTGATGCCGTTCCCCTCATCAATCTTGTCAATAGCAACCTCACGCATTCTCGGCCTGGAATCTTCGAGGGCGTCGAGGTCGGGGGAGAGACCCGAGAGACCTCGCGAACCCAAGTCCGAAGCGAAGGTCGATCGAGACTGGCTGCTCTCAGCTGCTCTCACCAAGCTGCATCGTTAAAAGACAACAGTAGTTAGATGGTGTAGAACCCTCGCCTTCTGCAGACCTTCTCAAGACGTGCAGCAGTCGACGGCGTCGGAGAGAAGCTCGGCGACAGTTGCGAAGGGCGAAGACGTCGTTCACGTAGACGAGGAGGGCTCGCACCCCTTGAGCTACAACCTCAAAGACCACCTTTTCCTCCAGCGCCCTCGTTCATCCTTTCTCGGGCTCTTTGTACCGTCCTCGAATTTCTCGAGCTGGAGCGAAACTCGCGTTTTTGAGCCGGCCTCTCGCTCTTTCTCCACCACTCCATCAGCTCGCATCTCTTGCTCACCGCACAGAGAGCCAGAGCAGAGTATGGCACCCAACCCTTACATCAAAGCCGTCACGGGGTCCAACGGCCCCAAGCCCAAGAAGGAGAAGGGAGCGAAGAAGAGCGTCCAGTTCGACGGCGCCGTTTCGTCGCCCAAGGGCAAGGAGAAGGATACTAGCCAGCAGGAGCTGCTCAGGAACGAGATTCTGGCGCTGGGAGGAGACGAGGAGGACCTCGAGCTCTTGCGCGACGTTGATAGCGACAGTGAAGTTGAGGGAGACGCTGAGGAGGAGCCCAAGAAGAAGGGCAAGGGATCTTCGGACAAGGTCGACGTGAGTCGTGCAGTGGTTCGGTAGAGCTTCTATAGAGCTACAGAGATCTGACCTTGCTTTGCGCCTCGTAGCCCGCTCTCTCCAAGGACCTTCGCTCGCTCTTCAAATCTCTCGACTTTGCGTCTGCTGGAGGAGCTGCTCTCGCCGCTTCGGACGAGGAGGATGAGGCTATCATCGAGGATGATGATGAAGAGGATGACGATGAGGAGGATTCCGAGGATTCTGAAGAGGAGGAGGAGGAGGAGGAGGTAGCGCCAGCGCCGGTCGCGAAGCCTGCGAAGGAGGAGCAGAAGGAGTCGAAGCACGACCGTGAGGAGCGTAGGAAGGTCGAGCGCGAGTTGGAGAAGGCCAAGCTCGCCGCGGAGAAGGCTGTCGTGCGCGAGGAGAGGGCTACCGTCAAGCTCCCCGTCGTCAAGAGTCCATGGGTCAGTCCTCCAAGTTCGGCGTTCGCGTGAGCCTCCGCGCTGACCTTCCCTATATCACAGATCGTCGACCCTACTCCCCAGTGGTACGCTATCCCTACCCCTCGACCCTCCAGCGCTCCCCGCCCCTCCGCCGCCCTCGCTGGAACCCTCGCCGCCAAGGGAGAGTCGCTCCTCGCCAAAGAGAACGCTCTCTACGCCACTTCCCTCGCTCCTGCGACTCGAGGATCCGCCGCTCCTCCCGCCAACGGTCTCTCCAAGGCCGATCAGGTCTTCATTCAGCAGATTCTCACCTCGGGAACCTCCTCCGACAAGGTCTCTGCCCTTCTCCTCCTCGTCTCGTCCTCTCCGCTTCACACCATGTCCTACCTTGAGCAACTCGCCGCTCTCGCCAAGAAGAAGAGTCGTGACGAGAGTGGACGCGCCGTTCGTGGTGTCGTCGAGTGGTGGAGGGGAGATGGAGGAGAGGGAGGAGGAGCGCCGAGTCGCAAGCTCAGGGCTTTCGCCGACCAGCCCGGTCTCGGAGCTGTTGCGCAGGCCTGGGAGGGTCTCGAGGCGTTTGGAAAGGGCAGGGAGCAGAAGGCTGCCAACGCTGGCATGACGAGGGAGGAGCTCGAGCGCACCCTCGTCGTCTACGCTTTCGAGGACTGGCTCAAGAAATGGTTCTTCACCGTGCTGCAAGCTCTCGAGGTGTGTAACGTTACCTATCTTTTCTCTTCTACCGGCGCTGACCCTTTATCCTTCCACAGCAAATGTCGGTCGACCCCCTTCCTCACCCTAGGACTCTCGCCGTCGTTCATCTCTCCAACCTCCTCCGCGACAAGCCCGAGCAGGAAGGCAACATCCTCCGCCTTCTCGTCAACAAGCTGGTAGGTGGAACCTGATCTCGCCTCGAGATCGGCAGCTTTACTGACCTCTCTCTCCTTCACAGGGCGACTCGAACCGAAACATCGCCTCCAAGACCTCCCACCACCTTCTTCAAATCCTCCAGTTTCACCCCGGCATGACCCCCATCATGGTTCGCGAGGTCTCCTCCCTCATTCTTCGCCCCACTGCCGCTCCCGCCCCTGCCGCCTCGAGCGGTTCGCACGTCCGCTTCGACAAAAAGGAGGCGCCGAAGGACATCAAGCCCAAGGCCAAGGACAACGGACAGGACCACGCTCGCTACTACGGAGTTATCACTCTTAACCAGGTCATGCTTAAGAAGGAGCAGACCGAGGTCGCCGGCAAGATGATTGAGGTCTACTTCGAGATCTTCGGAGACATCCTCGGTCGCGTCGTCGATGAGGGCGAGAAGGCAGAGAAGGAGGAGAACGAGGATGGTGCCGAGGAGAAGAAGAAGGGCGAGAAGCGGAAGCGCGGCGAGAAGGGCGGCAAGAAGGGAGGCAAGGACGCCGAGAAGGCCGAAGGGGAGGTCAGCGAGACCGACAGCAAGCTCGTCGCTGCTGTTCTCACCGGAGTCAACCGTGCTTTCCCCTTTGCCACCATCGAGGAGGAGGCGTGAGTGACTTTACTTCATCTCGCGAGAGTCGTTCGCTGATTTATCTCCCTCTCCAGCTTCAAGAAGCGCCTCGACACCCTCTTCCGCATCACCCACACCGGAACCTTCAACGTCTCGATCCAGGCGCTCATGCTCATCTACCACGTCTCTGCTGCCAAGCGCGTGCGTATTCGACCGTCGTCCCTGTCCGAGCCGAGCCGCCGCTGACACTCTTCTCGCTCTGCAGGCCGTCACCGACCGTTTCCACCGTGCTCTCTACGCCTCCCTGTTTGACCCTCGTCTTGCTGGCTCCTCCAAGCAAGCTCTGTACCTCAACCTCGTCTTCAAGGCGATGAAGGCCGACACCGACAAGAAGCGAGTCATGGCCCTCTTGAAGCGTCTCGTGCAGGTCATGCTCGGCATGGACGTCACCTTTATTCTCGGTTCCATCTGGATCGTCGGAGAGGTGAGCATTTGCCTCGTGTCTTCGCTTCTGACCTCTCTTCTGACCCTCCTCTCCTTCGCAGCTCATGAGCACCATCCCCGGCCTTCGCAACATGCTGAACGAGCCCGAGAACCTCATGGAGAAGGCTGCCGCTGCCAAGGCCAAAGCCGCCGAGGCTGCCACCGACGGCGCCTCCTCGTCCAAGCTCGAGTCGGTCGCCTACGATGGACGGAAACGCGAGCCTCAGTTCGCCAACGCGCAGAACAGTTGTCTCTGGGAGCTCGTGCGTCGCTACTCTTCCTTACTGCACCGAAACTCGATCGCTGACCCTTCTTGACACTGCAGACGCCCCTTCTCCACCACTGGCACCCCTCGGTCGCCCTCCACGCCGATCAACTCCTCACCGGCGAGCCCATCTCGGCATCGGCCGACCTCGAGCAACACTCGCTTAACCACTTCCTCGACCGCTTCGTCTACCGCGAGGCCAAGAAGAACGTCTCGACCAAGGGATCCTCGATGATGCAGTCGGGAGTCGCTGGACAGGATAGGACGGGCCGTGTCGTCATGCAGAAGGGTGGAGTCAAGGGAGACGAGGTCGTCGTCAACTCGGAGAACTTCCTCAAGAAGAACGAGTGGGATGTTCCCGTCGACCAGGTGAGTTGCTCTTTTCTCTTTCGGCTCCCCTCGCGAGCTCTCGTCGCTGACCTCTCCCTTTCCAACAGCTGTTCTTCCACAAGTACTTCAAGAGCAAGACCACGCTCGGCGACGACAAGGCCAAGGCGAGCAAGAAGCGCAAGTCACGCAACGACGAGGACGAGGAAGAGTCCGAGGCCGAGTCGATCGACGACAACTTTGGCGAGGGCGCCGAGGACTTCGACGGCCTTGCCGAGGCCATGGCTGACGATGATGATGAGCCAGAGGAGGTCGAGGAGGGTGGAGAGACCGACTCGGAGGCTGAGGAGGAGATTTGGCAGGCGATGAAGAGGTCGATGCCCAAGGCTCGGGGCGACAGCGACGGCGAGGTGGACGAGGATTCCGAGGTCGAGGAGGACGACGAGGATCTCGCTGCCTACGACTACTCAGACTCCGAGGATGGCGAGGGAGAGGGAGGAGCCGACGACGTGCCGTTCAAGAGCGCCTTCCCCGACGAGGACGATATCGACGACGACGACAACGCCTTCCTCGAGGACGAGGACGACCTTCTCGGCAGCGACGAGGACATGCCCATGTTCCTCGACGGCGACAAGGACGACGAGGACGAGGACGATGGCAAGAAGAAGAAGGGCAAGGGCAAGAACGCGGATCGCAAGGCCAAGAAGCGAAAGCTCAACTCGATGCCCACCTTCGCCA
Source organism: Leucosporidium yakuticum (assembly GCA_019775505.1). NCBI lineage: Eukaryota > Fungi > Basidiomycota > Microbotryomycetes > Leucosporidiales > Leucosporidiaceae > Leucosporidium > Leucosporidium yakuticum. Next base: position 193,914 of record JACWFO010000118.1, read on the forward strand.
CGGCCGAGGATTACGCTCACCTTTTGGGCGACTCGGACGACGACGATGTTTAGAAGCGCTTGCTGTAGTATACCCCTTTTAAACCCCTTGCAAGCCGTTTCACTGGACTTCGGAGCAATGCGAAGCGAGCGCCGAGCGGCAAAGAACTGCTTCGCGGGACCTCAAGGACGCGTGTACCGCTCCCACACGCTCGAGTCGAGGAGAAGACTCCAGCAGATCGCTTGACGTTGTTAATCGTCCTTCGCAGAGGTCTCCCACGCCCTTCGCAACCGATCTCGCCCTTCTTCATATCGCAACGGATCGGATTTCGTACAAAGCTCACGGCCCTTTTCCAACAACGGCCAGTTTTTACGTGTTCCTCAGAACTGCCAGAGAGAAGAGAGGTCAGCTACAGCGCATCAAGGAAGCGCAAGGAGAAGAACGAACCCAGCACAACCGAATCTCCCCTCAAGACTGCGAACGAGCGAGGGTCAGCGGGAGCGTCGAACGGTGGGTGTAGAGGAGCAGAACATACACATCTTGCTCACGAACCGATCCTTGTTCACGGGCTTCCTTCCCTTTCCTTTCGGTGCCTCAGTCCTGCCACAACAAGCGAGTCAGCTCAGCGCTCTGCGAAGGTCATCGTCTCGTCGGCAGCATCGACGCACCACATCTCCTTGACGTTCTCGAGCACCTGTAGGGTTGCGATATCGGTCAGCGAGCTGTTGAATGGCTGGAAAACGACGAGGGAGAGCGCACCATGTTTGCGTGACGGTCGAACGCCTTGACACGGCCTAGCAGCTTGCGGTTGTTCCGGAGGGCAATGAGAATCTGAGTGTTGCTACGGACAGAGGTCTGGAGGACCGAGAGAGGTCTGCGAGACGACGGCGGCGGAGGAGAGGCGAGGTCAGCTACTTGGTCTGGAGAAGCCGTCACTCGCCTGTAGTCCAGCATGCGATCTTCCTCCTGCCTCGCTCTTCCCTGACATCGTTCCGCACCGCCTGCTGTACCCTGAGCCCTCCTGCGAGCGTTCAACTGCTCCCCATCGCCCGCCTCACGCGAGGCACTTTGCCGCTCCCTGTCCCCTCCTGTAGCAGGTTGCTAGGCCGGCGGATGGTAGGTAGACCTAAAAGTCATGCTCTGGTACAGAAGTTGGCCTCACCCTTGACTGATCTCGTGCTCCTCGAGTGCCCGGATCTGCGCCTCGTCGAGCTCGCTTTTGTTGGTGTGGGCGTGCTCTCTGTAGGGGAGTGAGGAGGGATGATCAGCAAGAGCTAAGGAGTAGTTTGGTACAGATGCACTTACGCCATGGCGAAGTCGAGAAGAAGGTCGGGTGAGGGGAGGAAGCAAGAGACGATGAGCTCGCGGCGAGCAGGTTGTCTTCCTGCCTTGATCTGCTCGTTTAGACTTGGCTTCGCGACAGCTTGCAGGAACCTCAAGGCATAGGAGAGCGCAGAACGCCTTTCTGTCACTGCTGCACCCTTCCAGCTCGTCACCAGCTTCAGCAACCTCGACGCGCTTCTCTCGAGTCTGCTGGTCGTGCTCGTGTCAAATCTCGTGTTCGGTGAGTCGTCTGAGCTACAGCTACTCTCAAAGGTTCTGACTCTTTCCTCTTCCTTTAGCACCCTGACGATCTTCAGAACCGAACCTCCCCCACCGCCGCTGGTCGCGCTTCAGGGTGAGAACGATCTCTCTCACCGTTCTCTTGCTCTTTCCAATGCTCAAATGAACCTCTTTAAGCTTCGTGTAGGTCTCGTACGTCTCCCAAGCAGCCTCGTACTCCCTCACGCCGTCGCCGCCATCCTCGGCCTACCCTCTCCTTCCTCCGAGCCCTCCATCCTCCCCTTCTGGCTGTTCGATCTCGCTACGCCCCAACGCAACGACCAGCATGACCTCCCCACCCACTCTCCCCATCGAGCTCGTCTCCGACATCGTCGACCGCTTCAGTCGGGATCGCAGGAACCTCTCGGCGTTCTGTCTCGTCGCCAAGTCCTGGCTCCCCGTCGCTCGTTCTCATCTCTACCGGGACGTCAGTTTGAGCCGCTGGAGCGGCAACCGCGAGGTCCTCTACAACACCCTCACCACCGCTCCCCATCTCACCATCTGGGTTCGAGACCTCGATTTCAACGCGGACTCGCTCGCCGACGACGATACACATCGGATGACCGCTAAGCTCATCAACGGTTGTGTTCAACTTCGCAAGTTCTCGCTCAGTACCGATGCTGAGGAACGCAAGCAGGCCTGGCCGAAGCGGGACCTTCAACGTGCTATCGCCCTCTGTGGTCCTCGATTGGAGGAGCTGAGGGTCTCAGGGAGGATCTGGGAGGTCGATCCGAAACTTGAGCAGATGTTCACGTCGCTCACGGGACTCAAAAGGCTTTTCCTGACCGCAACGATGGATTCGGACAACTTGGAAGCGGTTCCCCCCGTTGGATTCCAGCTCGAGTCGCTCAACTTAACCGCAACGGAACTTGAACCGACGACCATCTCGACTACTTCCTCTCCCAATCTCGATCGACCCTTACATCTCTCCAGCTCGCCGCATTCTACGGTCGCCCCGACTTCTCTCTCTTCCCCGCCCTCCGCGCCTTCGTCTTCACCCTCGACGACGATTGGGAGCGACGCGATCTCATGGATCTCAAGAGCATGCTCAAGAGCTGTGTCCAGCTGGAGCATTTTCAGATCATCACCCATGATCCTTGGTGGAGCAGCGACGTCTTCGCCTCGGCCAACTTCCTCCAACACCTTCCCTCCTCGCTCAAATCGTTCGAGGCCGAATTTCTCTCCATCGACACTCCCACCCTCCTCAACTTCTTCACTGGACGCAAGAAGATCCTTCGCAACCTCGAGCGAGTCGAGTTGCGCAAGATCAGAGGCTTCGATCGAGACGCAGACCCTATTCTTCGACCGACGGAGGAGATTCAGGCGATAGAGGCGGCCGCTCAAGCACAAAAGGTATCAAAATGGAATGGTCATTCCGAGATGATGAGTACGGTCCGAGGGCTGGGTCGTTTGACTGGAGGGAGGGATCGGTGTAGGAATGGGAGAGCAGGTGAGTCGGTCCGCTTCTTTCGACATCGCGCGCGGGTGCTGACGTCTTGCCGTTTCTGTAGGGAGGTTCGATATGTATGAGGTACTAGCGAAGCGGGCGTTGAGAGAGGAGATGGTGTACTAAAGCTGGAGGGGCTCGAGGCAGACTTCGGCGATGGCTTGCGAAGGGCTTCGGCGACCGCAAGACTGCATTCCGAGCGGCGAGAGAGCAGCAAGCAAGTTTGATTGAGCTCCTAGACTCCTCGACCAGCTCTAGTCGCGATTTCTGCCCAGCGAACCCCGACTCAAGGCCCAAGTCGAGCTCTTGAGTCGACCTCGCGTCTCTTTCTCCTCCCAACTTGACCTCGCTTCTTCTTGTCTTCGCCTCGCTTCGCAGGGAGATCAGAAAGCTCAGAATTAGCTCGTAGGATAGCTTGAAGCTTCATCACGCCAACTCGCACTCAGCTCGACTCGCTACAGCTTCTGCCTTCCCGCCCTCCTCGTCACTCTCTCGTCTCTCGCTGCTAGGAAGCTCGGAGGCCCCGCTTCGAATAGCTCAGGGTGAGATTTAGTATCACTACACGTCCCTACTCCCACTGTTAACCCTTCCTCCCCCCTCCAGAGCTCGCTTGACCGCCTCTTCACTCGAGAGGATCCAAGCTCCCTGCTCGTCAACAAGGTCTGTGCGCTGCTCGAAGGAATAGCTGGTGAGTTGCAGAAGGAGATTAGCTGATCCCGAGGAAGACCGAAGGCTGACTTGGAGTTTACTCCTCCCAACGCCTACAGTCGCTTGCTCGTCTCTCGCTCGCTTCACCTCGTCGCTCTCCTCGCCAGCCTGAGCTTCTTCCTCTCCCTCTTCCTCTTCGCTTTCCCTCCGACACCTCACAAGCCCAACCCCTCAGCACACCCTCTCCCACACCGCCATGCCCCTCCCTTCCCTCCCCAACGAAATCCTCGCCGCCATCGCCGAGCTCGTCGAAGACTTGGCCGACATCCGCTGCCTCCGTCTCGTATCGCGCGCTTGGGCAGGAGCGGCGCACCCACAGCTATTCAGGCGACTCACGTACCGGCACTACAACAGCGTCAATAAGGCAGCTCGAGTCGTCGTCGCGCGACCCGCCTTCGCTTTCGCGGTCAAGGAAATTGATGTCGAGCTCGCCGGCGAAGATGAAGATTGGCACGCAGAGGTTAAGAAGCTCTTTTCATTGTGCGCGAACGTCTTCAAGATCTCCATTTCCCCGGGCGACACTCCTCTTCTCGCTCTCGCAACGCTCGAGTCTGCCATTTCGTCGAAGCTTCGCGAGCTCTACTTTTGGGGGACGCTCAGGACACCAGAGGAGCTAGTAGCGTTCGCCTCCTACTTCAATACCTGCCCCAACCTCTCTCGCCTGGGATTGGAAGGCGTGCAGATCGAAGGATTGGACGACCTCGGCGACGATCAAACGGGAATCGCCCTTCTCAAGCAGTCCTCCACCCGCCACTCTCTCAACGCCCTCAGCCTAGGCGCACACGACCCCTCTTGTATCTTCAAGCTCCTCACTTCACGCTCGCACACTTCGCTACGCGACCTTCACCTGGAACTGAGGGACGAGCATTCGGAGGAGAGCGATCCGCTCGACCTTAGCCCATTCACCTCGCTTCGGGAGCTACACCTGTGGAGGTACGTCGATGAGGAGTTCGACTACGGAGACCCGGATGTGGGGGCCATCACGTTCCTGCAGCGTTGCAACGCGCCGCCGTCCCTTCGCCATCAAAGTCTCGAGCTCAACCCCGACAAGAAGTTCGGGCTGGATGGCAACGACTATCGAATCTGGAGGTACCTAGAGTCTGGCTCTCTCCTCCAAGCGATTCCCCGTTCCGTCAGTACGCTCAGCGTCGACGGGGTGATGTCCGAAACGGACGATGTCGTCAACTACCTAAAGTCGCTCGCCCGCTCACCCACGCTCACCAGCCTCAAGCTCAAGATCTACAAACGTCCAGCCTCCACATATTCTCACGTCGCCGTCGCCAGAGAATGTCGCTTGCTCGGCATTCGTTACCGCCTTTCGCCGTTCGACCTCGTATTGTCGGGCGTCGATGTTGACGAGGATCAGGAGAACGGAAGCGATTGTAGCGAGCTGGAGGGACCTTGGGAAGAGTTGGTGTGGGATGGCGGCTACTAAGTTGAGTCGGAGATTGACAAGGAGGAGGAGGAGGAGGAAGAGTGGTCGGAGAGCGAGCGAGGAGGGCGAGGAGCGGCGCGAGAGCAGCACGGATGGAAGCTTTCCTAGTTTTGCTTGTCGGTTTGATTGCTGTAAGATAGGACGTTCCCGAGCCCTTTCAAGCCGCGAGCTTCCTCACAGCTCCCTCTCAAGCCTCCGAGCTCGGCGCTCCTCGAAAGTCGATCAGTTTCCTTCAGCGGCGCCAGCTTGCGACGAGCGGCCGAACCTACGCAGCGCTAGCAGAAACTTGCGCTTCAGCCCACGGCTCGTGGATAGTATACATACCTGAATGACAGCCTTTCACTACTAAACCACGCTTCGAGACGTCGCTCAATCGTCCTTGGCGACGACATCCTTCTTCTCAGCCTCGGCCTTGGCCTGAGCCTTTGCGCGAAGGGCGAGAGCCTTCTTCTTGGCCTGTACGATCCGAAGCGAGAGGGCGAACGCAAAGGGTGAGGGCGAGTCGAAGGGCAAAGGGCGAAGGCAAAAGGTCAGCGAACGCTCGGCCTCGCCAGAGCAGAGAGGGTGACACGAACCTGAACGTTGACGTAGGTGCCAGCGGTGACTCCGACGGTGGTGAAGAAGGGAACCCAGAGCTCGGGAGCGAGACCGCGTTGAGCGATGGCCATGGAGAGGGTGGAGACGACCCAGGTGAACTGAAGGAGGGGCGAGGAAGGATTGAAGAAGGTTGAGTGTTCGACGGATGGAAAGAGGGATGAGAGTGTTTGTATGAGAGTGGAAGGCGATTGATGATAGGAGTAGAGGAGGGAGAGACAACGAGCCAAGTCAGCCAAAGGGAGAATCGAATCGCCGAGACAGCGGCCGGAAGGAGAAGCTCACCCTCATGACGGGCCAGAAGCTCATCTTCCATGCCTTGTAAACGGCGGCGAGGGAATCAGCACCGTTGATGACAGCCATGGCGCTGACTACGGGTCGGCGGGGGAACAAAAGAGGTCAGCTGGCTGCTCGCGTGCGAGAGAGGGAGGCGACATGTCGCAGATCAAGAAAGGTAGAAAGGAGAGCTCACTGTAGACCGACTGCTGGATGGGCGAGATGAAGATGTTGGAGCAGAGGATCATGAGGATCTTGGCCCGAGCGGAGGTCTTGCCCGCGAAGACCTTCTGCAGGATGTTGAGGAGGGTGTGACCCATCGGGGCCGAGATGAAGAAGCCTATTGAGGTACAACACGATGCAAACGGTCAGCTCGTGCTGAACCGAGAGTTGACCCGCCTAAACCGGCTCCGCGAACGAAACGCACCATAGGCGGCGAGCTTGAGCGCCTTTTGGTTCTGCTTGAGGAGGTCCAGAGGGGGGATACCCGTGCGCTGCTTAGCCGAGAGAGGAGGAGGAGGCGAGCCGGCCAAGTGTCCTGCTACAATCTCTGAGATGAACCTGGGAAGAGATTCCGGGCGAGGTGGGGTCAGCCGCTCCGCGATAAAGCCGGTTGCTGGTAAGCCGAGCGCGAGACGTACGAGAGCACGGCGGAGGTCGAGGACTTGGTGAGGATGGGCCTGGTGGCAAGCGACGCCAAGTACTCTGAGCAGAGTAGGAAGCAGCGAGCGCGGGTCAGCGGGAGCGCGGCGGAGACGGAGGAATTGGAAGGGTTAGAGAGCAGCTCACTGGCCAAGAGAGGGTTGAGCTGCTTGGGCTGAACGGTGACCGACATTGTAGCTGTACAGGAAAGGCTTGAGTGTTCGAAAGCGAAGCGAGAAGATGAGCAAAAGGGAGAGAGGCGCGTTCGGGGAGCGCGATTCGAGGGAGGAATAGTTAGGAGGTTCGCTGTTTTGGTGGCAAGCTGTAGGGGACTATTTAAGAGCTGTGCCCAGCTATACTTTACCTCAAATAGGCCTTTAGCGCTCTGTATCGGGTCGCTCCCTCTGCCTCTCTCAAACGTCAGACTCGCGCTCCACGCTCTTGCCTCTCGCTTCTTCGTCTCTGAATCGACTACACCCGTACGAATCGCACAAGTTACAGCTCTACAGCTACAAAAACACTTTACAGCCAAGTTAGAGCACAACTCGACTCGCTCTCGCCCAGCAGCGGCTCACCATTCGCTCGCTCCCACCCCACCGCACACAATGCTCGAGTCGGTGCTCTCTGGGGTGCTCAACCGCTTCCTCTCGGCTTATGTGAGTAGTCTCTGTATCATCTCCGAGTTGCTCCCTAGCTAACACTCAAGCTACACAGGTGGAATCGCTCGATACCCGCCAGTTGAACGTAGGAATCTGGTCGGGCGACGTCAAGCTCCGCAACCTGAGGCTCAAGAAGGAAGCGCTCGACAAGTTCCGACTGCCAGTAGACGTCGTCGAAGGCTACTTGGGCGACCTCACCCTCTCTATCCCCTGGTGAGCTCGCATCTCCATCGTCACTTCTCGATCCCGCGTCTCTCGCTAGAGGGGGCTGGCGCTCACCTACGGTCCACTCGTACAGGTCCAACTTGTCGGGCAAACCAGTCCGAGTACTCGTCGAGAACGTCTACCTCCTCGCCGTGCCCACCGATTCGTCCAAGGCGACGCCCGAAGAGGATGCTGCTCGCGCTCAAGCAGCCAAACTCGAGAAGCTCGAGAACGCCGAGCTGATGACGGCTCACGGTCCTACGACGGGCATGTCGGCTGAAGAGGAGAAGAAGAACTCCAGCTTCACCGCCTCGCTCATCAACAAGATCGTGGACAACCTTCAGCTCGAGGTGAGTGAGGACCGGCGCGTGTGGGGCTGCTGCCTCCGAGTAAAGACGTTGAAACTGATTTTGCCCTCACGCCATAGGTCCGCAACATTCACATTCGCTACGAAGACAAGCTCTCGGTCCCCGGTCACCCCTTCTCGGTCGGCCTCACCCTCTCGCACTTCTCTGCCGTTTCGACCGACGCTTCCTGGAACCCCGCCTTCATCACCAACTCGGCTACTGGCGTACACAAGCTGGCCAAGCTCGAGTCGCTCGCCGTCTACTTCGACACCGACTCTGAATCGCTCGCCGGCTACCCCATCGACGAAGCCATCGTCAGATTCACCGAACTCATCGCCAAGAAGGGTCAAAAGTCACCACCCGAGCATCAATTCGTCCTCAAGCCCGTCAGCGGAGAAGGTCGACTCGTTCTCAACCACTCTAAGGTCGACAAGGACACGCCCAAGACCGACGCCGAACTCTTCTTCCAGGAGCTCGGATTCGTCCTCGATGCCGACCAGTACCGCGATGCGCTTAGCATGGTCGACCTCTTCCACTTCTACATTCGTCAGCGCGAGTACCGCCCCTTCCGACCGCCGCAGAAGGAGATTGATCAGAACAAGGAGCGCGCGCTGTGGAAGTTCGCCATCAACGCCATCAAGACCGAGGTGCATGAGAAGAACAAGAAGTGGTCATGGGCGTACTTTGAGGAGCGGAGGGATGATAGGAAGGAGTATGTGAGGCTCTTCAAGGAGAAGAGCTTGAATAAGGCCACTCCCGACGTGAGTTTCCTCCTTCGCTCGCGTTGAGGATACCGCTGACTTTCTTTGGCAATATGCTACTCCTCTTCTCTTTCCGCCCCTTCCTGGTCTCCTTCGTATCGGTGACTCCGCCCTTCCTCTTCTCCCTCCTTTCGGCCTTCCCACCCATAGGACGCCAGCAAGCTCACCGCCCTAGAAGCCAAGCTCGGCTACAAGGACATTCGCTTCTACCGTTCCATCGCCCGCTCGGAGCTTCGCAAGGAGCGTGCCACCTCAGCCGCTCTTCACCCTTCGCCGGCGAAGCCTGCGGGAGGCGGAGGCTGGCTGGGCTGGGCTACCGGCTGGGGCAAGACTGCCGCTCACGACGAGCCTGCCGCCGAGGATGGAGGAGCGCTCAGCGAGGAGCAGAGGAAGGAGCTCTACCGAGCCATCGACTGGGACGAGAAGGAAGCCGTCGCCGGCACCGTCGATCTTCCCAAGGAGGCGATGATGCTCAGGGTCAAGGCCAAGCTCGAGACGGGATCGTTTGCGCTCAAAAAGGATGGAGGAGCAGGCGTCACCGGCCAAGACCTCATCTCGCTCAACTTTGACGACTTTGCTCTCGACCTCATCCAGCGACCGCAGGAGGCTTTCGAGGCGACGCTCGCGCTTGGAGGACTCCGCGTATTCGACGGCACGGAGGAGAACAGCGTCCACAAGCAGATCGTTCGCGTCAAGAAGGAGAAGGTCAAGGAGCGGGAGAAGAAGCTTAAGGCGCTCGAGGGAGGCAAGAAGAAGCGACCGCCGCCCGAGGAGCGAGAAGCGGACGACGATATCGGCCAATACGAGGACGATGAGGAGGAGGAGGAGGACGAGGAGGAAATTGGCAGCAATTCGGCCCTCGGACTCGACCCTGTCAAAACGGCCGACCCCTTCTTCCTCCTCAAGTTCGAACACAAGCCTCTCGACGAGCGAGCCGACAACGCTCTCGCCGTTCGGCTTCGGCACATGGAGATCATCTACTCCAAGGGATACGTCGAGGCCGTCTTCCGCTTCTTCAAACCGCCCGAGAGTCAGCTCGAGTCGGTCGGCGCTCTCATCGACGTCGCTAGTTCGACGCTCGAGGGTATTCGCAAGGAGACGAGGGCGGGTCTCGAGTATGCGCTCGCGCAGCACAAGACCGTCGACATTCATCTCGACCTCAACGCTGTGAGTAAAGTCGCCGACTCTCTTTCTCTCTAGGACTTGCTGACCTTGACCTCGCTCTCCTTCTCCCTTCAACAGCCCATCATCATCGTTCCCGAGTCCATGACGACCAAGGACTGTCAGCACATCGTCCTCGATGCCGGTCACATCTCCGTCGAGAGCAACCTCGTCGATCAGCAAGCCCTCGGCGAGGTCAAGGCGCGCGAGCATCAAGAGTACCGCGAGGAGGATTACCAACGCCTCGAGAGTCTCATGTACGACAAGTTCCACGTCAAGCTCGAGGACGCTCAGGTGAGCTTGATAACCCATTGTCTAAAGCGAGCACCATAACTGACCTCTGCTTTCGCATCGCAGCTCCTCATGGGCCCTTCGCTACAAGTCTGCCTCGATGCCCTCGAGGATAACGACGAGAACGGTCACGCGCGCGGTAGTGCTAGCGGAATGGGCGAGCTCCATATCCTCGAGCGCACCAGCCTCACCTTCCTCGCTCAGAACTGCATCCTCGACCAAGCGCCGAATCTCACGAGGTTCAAGGTCTCGGGTTCTCTACCAACACTGCAGGTCAACGTGAGTGGCTATGTTTTATGACAACGATACGGCTACACAGCTAACTGATCCCCTCCTACAGCTCTCGGATCGCAAGTACAAGAGCTTGATGCGCATGATCGACGTCGCCATCCCCAAATTCGGCGACGACGACGATCCCTCCTCGACTCGACCTTCCATCAACCCCGTCGTTCGACACACGTCCTTCGCTCGCTCGCGAACCGCCGACGACGATGACGAGGAGTACAACGTCGAGCACGAGGATTCGGACGATGGTGCGGACAAGGAGCCCGACGACGATGATGGAGAGGGCACGGTGCGAGGAGATGATGATAAAGAGGAGGATGGAGGGGAGAAGGACGTATTCTTCGATACCCAGGACATTGCCGAAGGGGTGAGTTATCCCAGCTCCCGCTGCGAGCGAGCGTCGACTGATCTCCTTCTCCACCTCACAGAAGCAAAACATCCACCAAAAGACCTTCGAATTCGCCTTCCAAGTCGACCGCGTCCAAGCGTCCATCTTCCGCTCCAATTCCGACCCTACCAAGCCCGACCGCCTCCTCGCCAACGCCGTGCTCGAAGGCTTCCGGTTCGAGTTTGGCCTCCGCCCTTACGACATGTCGGTCGACGTGCTTCTTCGGAGTCTCTACGTCGAGGACAAGATGGTCGAGAACGACACCGAGTTCCGTCACCTCGTTACGTCCGAGAAGTTGGACGGTGGGGACCATCAAGACTTGGTCAGGATTCGCTACCAGGGAGTGCAGAAGGCATCGCCCGAGTTTATGACGGTACACGAGGGTATCGACAAGGTGCGTTCATGGGTGAAGGGGCTGGAAGCTATGAGAGCTGACCTTTTGCGCCTGCTTCTAGATGGTGGACGTCGAGATGTCTACGCTCAACGTCGTCGTGACTCGAGGCAGTATCGTGAGTTCAAGGTGGAGGAGGCGGCTTATAGAAAGTCTCGCTAACTTCTCTCGCTACAGCTCACCCTCTTTGACTGGGTCATGACGACCTTCACCGACCCTGAGGACGCTCCTCCTCCGTCGCCGGACACGCCAGTCGGAGAAGAGCTACCAGTCATCGAGAACGGCAGTGACAAGCTTCGCGTCAAGGTCAAGCTCACGAGCATCAACCTCGTCCTCAACGAAGATGGCTTCCGCCTCGCTACGCTCTCCCTTTCCGCCGCCGACGTCTCGGTCATGCTTCGCTCGCCCACCATGCGCGTCGCCGCCCGTCTCGGCAACCTCAGCTTCCAGGACGACTTCAGTGCCGACGAGCCGAAGGAGATGCTCTCGATTCAAGGCGACGAGCTGGCCGACTTCCAGTACGAGACGTTCGATCCCAGCGACAAGGCGACCTACCCCGGGCACGACACCTCGGTCTACCTTCGCAGCGGCTCGCTCAAGTTCACCTTCATCGAGGAGCCCGTCCACCGCATCCTCGTCTTCTTCTCCAAGTTCGCCAAGATGAAGGCCGTCTACGACGCCGCGACTCAGGCTGCCGCTCAACGCGCCACGGAGATGCAGACGATGATCCCCAAGATGCACTACGACATTTTGATCCACACGCCCATCGTCGTCTTCCCTCGCGACGAGCTCAACTCCAAGGACGAGATCGCGGCCAACCTGGGCGAGATCAGCCTCGTTAACGAGTTTGAGGTATCGGACGAGCAGGTCGTCACCAAGATCAAGTTCGGCCTCCGCGAGGTTCGCCTCACTTCGACGCTCTACCACGAGGGCGAGGCGCACTCGCTACAGGTGCTGGACGACGTGCATATCGGTGTCGACGTTACTCTCACGCAGAACGTCGATTCGACCAAGGCTCTCAACTCGCCGGCGACTCTCGTACGTTGGACTTGCTCTAGCTTGATTGACCCAGCGCTGACCTCCATACTTGCACAGATCGCCGCCAAGATGTCGGACGTCAAGATGAACCTCACCCAAGCTCAATACGGCTTCCTCATCTCCCTCTCTCAAACCATCCCTCGCGCCTTCGCCTTTGCCGACGACGAGATGGACGACGAGTCGCTCTCCATCGAGCCCACTCCCGCACCTACTCCTCCCACCAAAGACGACAACGCACCAGCAATCGATCTCCTCCCCGAGCTCTCGACCGTCGCCAAGAAGCCCGATGGCAGTACCGTCCCGCTCAAGTCGAGCCTCGAGCTCACCTTCGCCGTCGGGACCGTCTACCTCGAGCTCTTCACCGAGGCGGCCATCACCACCGACTCGCTCAAGGAGGCCAGTCTCGCTCGCTTCTCGCTCAACGAAACCAGCGTCAAGTACAAGATGCTCTCGGACGGGTCGATGGAGGCCGAGGTCACGATTCGCTCCTTCACCGTCCACGATACTCGACCGGCGCGCCTCACCAAGTTCCGCGAGATCATCCCTGCCACCAAGCACGCAGGCCACCAGTTCATGATCAACTTCACTCAGTCGGGCGGTAACGACAAGAGCTCCTTCGCTAACGTCACGGTCGACACGCCCAAGGTGGTCTTCTCGCTCGACCCCCTCTTCGCCCTCCTTGACTACTTCATGAGCGCGTTCCGCAACGCTCAAGGAGCTCTACCCGCCGTGGAGGAGGAGGCGCCTGAGGCGGATGAGGACGATGGGACGGTCGCTCAGCAGCCCGTCGGCGACTCGACCTTCGCCTTCCGCGTCAACGTCGTCTCGCCGACCATCATCCTACTCGACAACCCCGAGAAGTCGGATTCAGAGGCTGTCATCTTGTCCATCAGCCAGGTCCAGATGGCTCAGCAGGGTACTCTTGCTCTCAACGTTTCCAAGATCGGCATGTTCCTTTGCAGGGTGCGTTTCTCGCTCGTCCTCCTGAGAAACTCCACTAATCTCACGCTCTTCGCAGATGGACAAGCCCAAGGAAACGATTCGCGTGCTCGACAATTTCGACATCACCCTCTCACTCGACAGTCGCGCCGACGCCGGCCGCCAGGTGACCAACATCGAGCTCGGCATCCAACCTCTCATCCTCCGCGTTTCCTTCCGCGACATCCTTCTCATCAACTCGATCCTCAGCCGTGCCATCGAGCTGTCGAACCGCACCCCGCCAGCACCACCAGAGGAACCGCCTGCTCGACCGAGCCTGAAAGCTGCTACTGGAGCTTCGAGCAACCGCAAGGTATCGCGGAGTCGACACGACCCCTCGAGGAGATCGGTTTCGAGTCGTAGGAGACCTTCGAACGCCGGTCTCAAGGCGCAGGTCATTGTTACGAAGGAAACGGTGAGTCGATTCGCGCTCGCCGAAGCAAAGAGCTCGAGCTGACTCTCCTTCTCGTTTCCAGCTTCGAGCGACTATCGATGGATTCCAACTCATCCTCATCGGCGACTTGCACGACCTACCGCTCATGGACGTCAAGGCGGGCAAGTTTACCGCCAAGGTGAAGGACTGGTCATCCGATGTGAGTTGCCCTCCTTCGCTTTCACCGAGAGCTGTCGCTCACCCTTCGCGATTCCACAGCTCGACGCCAGCGTATCCATCATGCCCTTCATCAACTACTTCAACTTGCGTGTCTCGCACTGGGAGCCGCTCATGGATCCGTGGGAGTTTGCCATCAACGTCAGTCGCGAATCCGCCCCTCGTCGCCCCTCGTCGTCGGTCCAGTGCGCTTACTCATTGCTTCCCTCACAGGTCTCTCGCTCGTCCACCACCGGTCTGCTCGCCGTTATGGTCTCGTCGAAGAAGCGCCTCGAGCTCAACATCACCTCCACCTTCATTGAGCTTGCTCTCACCATGTCCGCCATCGTCGACCGAGAAGGCGACAAGGTCTTTACGAAGGCTCGCGGCGCCAACGCTCCGTTCCTCATCAAGAACCGTACGGGATACCCACTCTCTCTTTGGAGCGAGACCTCTCATGTCGACGGCGAGGCTCACCGCCTGGAGGATGGCGACGATGCTCCCTGGCGTTTCGATGATTGGCGAGCGATTCGCGAGGTAAGTGTAGCCTCTTGCTGGCGCTTGCTCACTTGAGTGCTAACTCTCTTCTTCACCACAGAACATCGCTGCGACGAGTCACAACTCGCTCACCGTCCTTTTCGAGGGCACTTCCTGGGATCGCCTCAAGCACGTCTTTGTCGACCGCGAGGGCGAGCACATCTACGCGCTCCGACCCAAGGTTGACAAGGTCGTCCATCGCCTGTTGTGCGACGTCAAGCTGGTCGAGAACGTCAAGGTCGTCACCTTCCGCTCGACCTTCCTCATCGAGAACAAGTCGCTCGTCAACGCCGAGATGGTCATCGTCGACGAGCACGGCAAGAAGGCGTCGCAGATCTACAAGATTCGTAAGCGTTCACCTCCTCGACTTCAGAGAGACGAGCTTGCTCGCTGACTCTTCTCTCCTTCTGCAGCTCCTGGAGGCGACTGCTCGGTGCCCATCATCGCGGCCTACCACAACCGCATCAAGCTCCGTCCTGATCGTGAGTAGCTCTATTTCGCGCATCCTCTAGCTCCGAAGCTAACCTTTACGGCCGAGCAGCTGGCTTCGGGTACGCTTGGTCGGGCGACAGTCTCGGCTGGCAAGATCTCGTGAAGCGGCCGACGCGCGCCATCGTCTGCAAGTCGCAGACCGAGGCTGCTTTCCGTTTCCAAGCATACGCCGTGCACGACAAAGCCGACCCTCTCATTCGGTGAGCTATTACGCCTGACAAGCGGCTCTGCTTGCCGAGCTGACGCTTCTACCCTCGCGAACAGCATCTACCCCAAGATCACCCTCCGCCTTCGCGCGCCCGTCGAGGTGCAGAACCTCCTTCCTCACGATATTCGTTACCGCGTCTTCGACAAAAACCTCGAGCACAACTGGACGAGCTTCCTTCGCGATGGCGGCGTCAGCCCCATCCACATCGCCGAGCTATCGCACCTGCTGCTACTCAGCGTCGACGTGCAGGACTCTGGTAAGCTATCGACGCGGCTTCTACGTCTTGTGACTGCTCACTGACGCTCGCTGCTCCTCGACAGTCTTCCAGCGGAGCGAGTTCGCCATCATCAACACCGACAACCCCGAAGACCTTCCTGTCGAGAGCGATCTCGTCCTCGCTGACAAGGAGGGTCTCAAGCTCAACCTTCGCGTGCACTACCAGTGAGTGCTGTGTGAGCTTTCCTCTCGATTTGCCCTCGCTCACCGCCTTCCCTATCGCAGGAAACACGCCGATTCGGGAGGAGCCTTCCGCGTCCAGGTCTTCTCACCCTACATCCTCATCAACAAGACGGGATGCGAGTTTGCTCTCAAGACCAAGACGTTCATGTCTTCAGCGAAGAACGTGGCTGGTCAGGAGGTGTTCTCCGGTGAGATCTCATCGCCGTTCTCAGCGAAACGAATGAGCTGATCTTCTCCTTCCACAGCCGATCACAAGCGCAAGGGATCCGAGCCCTTCATGTTCTCATTCCCGACCGACGACCGCCGCAACCGTGTACTCCTCCGCATCAACGATTCGAACTGGTCGACGGTGCGCCTCTCGCTTCTCCTTTTCGAGGAGCTGGCTGCTGACGCTCGTTTTCTACACAGCCGTTGAGTTTCGAAACCATTGGCATGGAGGCCGGTATCACTTTGCCCTCGGCTTCGGGAGACGAGGAGATTCACGTCGGAATCAAGGTCACCGAGGGACTCGGCGACGTGAGTCTTTCTCGATTCATCCTCGCACATCTCACGCGCTAATCCGCTCACATCCCCTGCAGTACAAGCTCACTAAGGTCATCACCCTTTGCCCGCGCTTCATCGTCAAGAACAACCTTTCCCACGACATCCGATTCCGCGAGCTCGGCTCAACGAAAGAGGTTACCCTGCATGCCGGCGATCGTCACTCTCTCGAGTTCATTCGTGCAGGACAAGAGCCTCAGCTTGTACTCTCTTACCCCGGAAGTCCGACCGTCTGGTGAACTCCGTTGCTTTCGCCTCGCTCGGCTTCACTCGCTGATTGACCTTTCGCTCGCGCAGGTCTGCTCCCTTCAAGATCAGCGATATCGGACGCAATCATGTTCGTGTGCAGGAGAGCGCCGATCAGGAGCGACTGGTTAAGATTGACGCCGTCCTCGAGGGGCCGACCATCTTCATTCGCCTCGACCCCGAAGACGGCGCATGGCCCTTCCTCCTTCGCAACGACAGCGACTATCCGATCACTTTCTCTCAAGCTGTGAGTGCTGATGTAGCTATCGTCCTGAGCGACCATCGCTGACCTTCTTCGATGCAGCTCCCCGAGGGGACCCCCGCCGAGGCCAAGAAGCGCCGCAAGCAGTACAAGGTCGCCGCCCACACCAAGCTCCCCTACGCTTGGGACATTCCCGCCGACAACAACAAGCAGCTGCAGATCGTCGTCGGAGGCAAGGAGCGCATCATCAACGTCCTCGAGATCGGAGCGCAGATCCCCTGTGAGTCGCTTCCCTCCGCTCTTCCTACTCAGCTCTTCCTTGACGCCCTCTCGCTACAGTCCGATTCCCTTCCGGCGAGAACACTCGCGTCATGTCCATCGACGTCCGAGCCGAAGGACCGACCCAGGCGATCACCTTCTCGAACTACGACGAGGAGGACAGCGTCTTCAAGCTGCAGCGTCGCGGCGGGGACAACTTGTCTCGCCAAGACTCGATCGCCAGCAGCCGCGATGCTGGGTTCGAGGCGGTCGACGTCGACGTCGTCACGACCTTCTCCTTCGGCGTCAGCTTGGAGGGCGTGGGCATCTCCATCGTCAACAAGAAGATGCAGGAGCTCATCTACGCCTCCTTCCGTGGTCTCACGGCCAAGTACTCAGACTCGACCACCAACGTCGCCTACGACGTGTCGTGCAAGTGGATTCAAGTTGGTGAGCCTTTCGTTCGAGTTGCGCAATCCTCGCTCGTGCGCTGAGCTGACCTCTTCTCCTTCGTCTCACAGACAACCAGCTCTTCGGAGGTCTCTACCCCATCCTGCTCTACCCTTCGGTCATTCCCAAGGACGGCAAGGAGCTCGAGGTCCACCCCTCGCTGCAGGCTTCGGTCATCATCCTCAAGGACGAGGGTGCGTCGCCTCCTTGCGCTGTATTCCCACTCGAACCGTGGCTAACTTGACTCCTTCTCTAGCCCACGGAGTCACCTACTTCAAATACGCTTCGATCCTGCTGCAGGAGATGACTGTCGAGGTCGACGAGGACTTCCTCTTCGCTCTGCTCGATTTCGCCAAGTTCTCGGGCGCGACTGGCCAGGAGGAACCTCCATCGTACGTCTTCAGATTGTTCTTACTCTCGTCCCGCCCAGCGCTGACGTTCTTCGCTGCACAGCAAACTCACCGACGAGCCTGAAGAGATCCCCGAGCCAAAGGGTACCTCGGGCGCCGGCGACGTCTACTTTGAGGTCCTTCATCTCCAACCTATCCAGCTCGACCTTTCCTTCATGCGTACCGATCGTGTCAACGTCGATCAAAAGTCAGTCTCCCGCTCCCCTCCTCACGACCTCGGGCGCTGACCCTTCTTCATCCCTCGCCCACAGGCTCAACACCCGCAACCCCTTCTTCTTCTTTATCAACGCCCTCACGATGGCTCTTGGCAACGTCAACGATGCTCCCGTCCGCCTCAACGCCCTCGTCATCGAGAACGTCCGCCTCACGCTCCCCGTTCTTCAAGAGCGCCTCACACTTCACTACAGCAACGAGTTCTTCGGACAGTTGTACCGTGTGCTCGGTAGCGCCGACTTCCTTGGGTGAGCTCTCACAATCCGCCTGTCCCCCCTTCTACCTTCGGCGCTGACCTCGTCTCGCCCGCTCGCAGAAACCCCGTCGGCCTGTTCACCAATGTCTCAAGTGGAGTCGCCGACTTCTTCGTCCAGCCCTACGACAGCGTCATGATGAACGGCAACAAGGATCTCGGGATCGGAATCGCTCGCGGCGCTGGCAGTCTCGCCAAGAAGACCGTCTTCGGCTTGAGTGATTCGATGGCCAAGTTCACCGGCAGTATCGGCAAGGGTGAGCATTTTCGCTCCTCACACGAGATTCTAATTTGCTGATTTCCTCGTCTCCTTCGCGCAGGTCTTTCGGCGGCGACGCTCGATCAGCAGTATCAATCTCAACGCCGCATGCGCCAGTTCCGCAACAAGCCCAAGCACGCTCTCTATGGCGTCAGTGCAGGAGCTACCTCGTTTGTCACCAGCATCGCCAGCGGAGTCGAAGGTCTCGCTACGAAGCCTCTTGAGGGTGCAGAGGCGGGAGGAGCAGCAGGCTTTTTGAAGGGCGTCGGCAAGGGACTGGTCGGCGTCGTCACAAAGCCTGCTGTCGGCCTCTTCGACTTTGCCAACAATATCACCGAGGGTATCCGCAACACTACCACCGTATTTGACCAGTCAAGCATCGACCGAGTTCGGCTTCCTCGGTTCACGGCGAGCGATGGCATCCTCAGGGTGGGTTGGGTTGCCCTCCCTCGACCCGAAAGCAAGCACTGATCTTCCTTCTCTCACCCTACAGCCCTACCAAGAGCGTGAGGCTCTTGGGC
>JACWFO010000119.1:0-139655 GCA_019775505.1 Leucosporidium yakuticum
TCGTCCACCTTCTCCACCAAAGCACCACCGCGCGGCATCACTACAGAACGCCTCGTCCAAGCGCGTACCCAGGCCCAAGCTCAGCTCAACGCCCTCCTGGCGACCCTAAACTCGACGGCCAAGAAACATGGTCGGAGTTGGGCAGCGGCTTTGGCAGCTCTGGAGCTCGAGCGAAAGCTCAGGGAGGTCGGTGGAAAGATTAACCAGGCTACAGGCTACGAGGATATCGAAAGGTTGAGGCTGGGAGTCGCCGACAGAGGTGCGTGCGAGCTGTCGCGTTCGAAACGACGGCGGAGCTGATCCTCTGGAGATGGAACAGAGAAGGCGCTATTGACAGCGAGGGAACAGGCTGCGTTGAGCAAGAAGGCGTATCATGCTGCTGTGGCTGTCCGCGCCGACTCGCAGAAGGAGGTTAACGACTTGCTCCAGCGCAAGTCGAGCTGGCAGTCCGCCGATGTGCTGAGGTGAGGTCTTTCGCTTCGGGTCAAGAGGCGACGAGAAAGACTGATTGTTTACCTACAGGTTTACCGAGCTCATTCAGCAAGATCACGAGAACGAGCGGGCAGAGGCGCAGGCAAAGACGGGCATGGACGAGGGAGAGGAGAAGGTCGAGAAGGGCTTCTCTGGTGAGCCTTCCGCTCGTATAAAGAGGAGAGCGGATACTTACTTGCATCTCGACCCAGACCTGATGCAGTCCATCCTCGAACGCTATCACGAGGAGCAAGTCTGGAGCGACAAGGTGAGCTTACTCGGCGCGGGCGGGGAGCAAGGCTACCGGCTGACCCTTCTTGAGTACAGATTCGCTCTCTTTCAACCTACGGATCGCTCGCCATTACTTCTCTCAACGTGCTCCTCTTCATCATCACTATTCTTCTCGTCGAACCGTGGAAGCGGAAACGCTTGGTCGAAGGCGTTGAAGCTCGGTGAGTGGGCCTGCCGTCCTTCTTAAGGATCTGTGCTAACGTCGATTGCTCTTCAGACTACGATCTAGCACATCTGAAGGTCAAGAGGCAACTCTCGCATCCCTCGTCTCCCTCCAATCGCTCCTCACCGACGCTCAGGCGAAGCTCGACTCGCTCGTCGCAACACCTGCTGCCACTTCTTCCCCTCCACCGCCGCCAGTAGAGCTCTCTGCGCCATTCCAAGGAGCTGAGGTCTTGGATACCTCCTCTTCAGTCCTCAGCGTGGACCCAGAACTAGAAGCGATGGCGATCCTTGCGCACGACGCCGAGGTCGAGCGGCTGGCGAAGCAGAGGGAGAAGGAGTTGTGGACGGTGGGAGGTATTGGGATGATGGCAGGTATTTCCTGCTCACTTGTAGTAGCGATGCTGGGAAGATAGAGCTCCACTTCACCATCGTTGACCTTCCGGCGGCAGCTCGGCGACTTGAAGGCGAAGCATCTGCACCCGACGACCTTCTCCTGCTTGTTCGTCGCTTGACTCGCAACCCTTATATGTACTACAATCGACGCTCTTCCTAGCTGAACAGCTACAGCAATCCGAGCAGGAAGTAAGGCTCGCGGGATCTTCGCCGAAGAGGCATCGGCGGCGTCAAAGCAGGTTTGGATGCATGCTTGGTCTTACATGCTCGTTCGGAGAGTGTGAGGTGCAGGGGAGTACTTCAAATACACGATTGCACGAGGGAAAGGTCTCTGTAACGCACCAAACTTCAAGCAGAGAGGAGAAGAAAACCTCGGCGTTGGCTCGGATGGAAGGAAGGTCGTCGAAGCGTATGGGCTGGGAGGGGTGCAATCTTTCAGATCTCGGCTACACAAGCCATGATCTCATGCTTATGCTCGTGTGAGCAGTGAGCGCATCGAGCGAAGTCTTTCCTGATCGCTCCCTTGGAGGCTCGAGTGACGTACCCCTGAGCGGGCTTCATAAGGCGAACTCTCGCTTGACCAGGCTCTCTCTCCTACACTCATCTCTCGCGTTTCACATCGCTCAACTCCACCCACATCACATCACATCACCACCACCCACTACCACCCTACAACCACCCTTCAATCATGTCGTCTGTCGCTCAGTGAGTCTTTCAATCCCCTCCCCGCAACCCTGGCGCTTTTCTCTTCATCGAGCACGAGCTGACCTTTGCTTTCCTGTACCCTTCCTTACCCTCCCATCATCCCATCATCCCATCCTCTCCCTGCTCCCTCTTTCTTCCCTCTCTCTTCCTCTCAATAGCGCCGAGGCTCACCTTAACGACGGAGACCAGCACCAGCACCAGGCTCCCGCTGCCGACCGCTTCCACGAGGGAAAGGTCGCTTCTCACGATCTCCTCGACGGCAAGGACGAGCGTTCCATCGCCAACAACCTCGCCGCTGCTGAGAAGGCCGAGAAGGAGGAGAAGGCGCGTGAGGAGGCCGACAAGCCTCTGCCTACCGAGCTTGCCAAGGCTGTGAGTTGATTTCTGCATGACAAAATAGCCCTTTCTGACCCTTTTTTCGCCTATAGCATGGCAACAAACCCTCGCGAGGAGCCCGAGTCGATGAGGAGATCCTTTTGCAAGAACAGGCCGAATTGGAGCGCAAGGGCAAGGCATAAACATGCCGTAGCTTGAAGCAGATATATACGAATGTACATAGCGTCGTACCCTACCCCTTCTCGTTGGCTGTGAGAGCAGCGAACCATCTCCGAAGCTCGCCAGACATCGCCGAACCTCTCATCGCGCTGAGCTGGTGCTCGTTGACGCGAACAAGCAGCAATCATCTTACTGCAGGCGTTCTGCCACGCGCTCCAAGAAAGCCAGTTCGCTCTCTAATCGTGCAGGGAGGAGCCTCGCGAGTCGATGAGGAGATCCTTTGGCAAGGACAGGCCGAATTGGAGCGCAAGGGCAAGGCATAAACATGCCGTAGCTTAAAGCAGATATATACGAATGTACATAGCGTCGTACCCTACCCCTTCTCGTTGGCTGTGAGAGCAGCGAACCATCTCCGAAGCTCGCCAGACATCGCCGAACCTCTCATCGCGCTGAGCTGGTGCTAGTTCACACGAACCACTAGCAATCATCTTGCTGCAGGCTCCCTCCCACTCCCTCCCAGATAGCCAGTTCGCTCTCTATTTGTGCAGAAAGGCGCGCTCGGAGGGGAGAATGCCTGAAGACTGAGCGCCGAACTCTTCCCTGACCGCGAGCGAGAAATTCCAAGATGTTGCTGCAATCCTGTATTGATCTATCCCTGCTCCTTGAGCACCTAACAGTCAGGCCGGCAGAAACGGATGGGATGGCTGAACGCGCTGCGAAAGGCGCGTCGAGTCGAGGCTGGCAGGCTTGCCCTCTTCCACATCTCTCCTCGTCAGCGATCTTCACCAACAACACGTCGAATATGTCTCCTACCGTCTTCGAGATTGTGCGCCAAAGCTCTGCACCCTCTGCTTTCCTCTCGAAACCTGCCAACTCATCGATTTCTCGCGTCTCCCATAGGTTTGCGGCGCCCAGAGCTACGACTGGGGCAAGCTCGGCAAGGTGAGCACACGCAGATAGCTCTTGATACGTAGAGGCGCGCTGGCTAGGTCGCAGGAGCTGATCTTGCTTGGGACACGTGCAGGACGGCTCCAAGGTCTCCCACTTCGCCAACGGCTCGCCAGGCTTCACTTACGATGAGGAGAAGCCCTACGCCGAGGTGGGTACTCTTTGACAAGCTATACGACATGCTGCTCACTCGAGATGTTGGCCCACAGCTCTGGATGGGCACGCACCCTTCCTGCCCCTCGACTCTCCTCGAGACGAAGGAGAACCTCAAGGAGTACCTCAAGGCTCACCCCGAGCTCCTTGGTGACAAGGTTGTGAAGCACTTTGGCGACGACCTTCCCTTCCTCTTCAAGGTGAGCGATGGTTGGATGCTCGGCGCGCGAACGAGACGCGACACTGATGCACGGGCTTCGCAGGTCCTCGCTATTCGCAAGGCGCTCAGTATTCAGGCTCACCCCGATAAGAAACTCGCTCAGAAGCTCTACGCCGAGCACCCCGAGATCTACAAGGGTGGCTCGAACGCTACGCTTCGCACCGACTCTCGCTGACCCCCCCTTCCCTTCGCAGACCCCAACCACAAGGTTCGCTTCCCTGGCCTTGAGCGTTGTTGGACTGAAAGCTGACCCTCTTCCCTGTTCAGCCTGAGATGGCCGTTGCCCTCACCCCCTTCTCCGGATTCTGTGGCTTCCGTCCCCCTTCGCAGATCGCCTCCTTCATCAAGACCGTCCCCGAGTTCGCCGCCGTCCTCGGCTCGGCTGCCTCTTTCTTCGAGTCCAAGTTTGCCGAGGGATCGTCCGTTACCGAGGAGGTCAAGAAGGCCGGCCTCAAGGAGATGTTCACCGCCCTCATGACCGCCTACGACGGCCCCGTCGCCGAGCAGGTCGAGAAGCTCGTCGCTCGCCTGGCCAAGGAGACCGGCGATGAGTTCAAGGAAGAGCGCGAGCTTGTCGCCACCCTCAACAAGGATTTCCCCGGAGATGTCGGAATCTTCTGCACCTACGTCCTCAACATCGTTCACCTTCAGCCGGGAGAGGCCGTCTTCCTCGAGGCCAACGAGCCCCACGCCTACCTCGATGGAGGTGAGTGACTGTCTTCAAGTTTGAACTGTGTTCACCGCTGACTCTTCTCCACCGCACAGATATCATGGAGTGCATGGCTACCTCCGACAACGTCGTTCGCGCCGGCCTCACCCCCAAGCTTCGCGACGTGCCCACCCTCACCACCATGCTCACCTACACCTCCTCCCCTCCTTCCGAGCAAATCCTCCCTCCCGTTGGCTTCCGTTCCACCAAGCACACCACCCTCTACGACCCTCCTATCGAGGAGTTTGCCGTTCTCCTCACCGGTCTCGCCGAGGGTGAGGAGGAGAAGTTCGAGGGTATCGATGGCCCCAGCATCCTCATCTTTACCGAGATTGGAGGTGAGGTCATTCTCTCGAGTGAGGGAGAGACCGTCAGCGTCAAGAGGGAGGGACAGGTCTTCTTCGTCGGAGCTGGAGTTGAGGTCACTCTTGCCGCCAAGGGAGGCAAGGCAACGGCCTACAGGGCTTTCGTTGAGGCGCCATGAGGTGGAGAGGCGTAGAGGATAGACACTGGTAGATATACGTAGGGCTATGTAGGACAATCATCATCCTCGGTTGTAGTTCATCTCGGCGGGGACAGCGAAAGCAAGGTTCGGCGATACCTCGACCATCGTCGGGAGCATCTCGGCGCTGGAAGATCAACGAGGAGCTATGTACGACATCGTGTGTCTGGAGATTGTTTCTCTCGCCTTCGGCAGCGAGACGGCGCCAGGCAAAGCAGCCAGACGGCGCGAAGCTCAGACTTCTTTCTCTCTCCCGCACCTTCCTCGTCGACTCTTCACCTCGACTCGGGCAGCATGACCACATCACCATCAATATCTCCGCCACCAAGGCTCAGCGCAGAGTCTGTAGCATCCGCCCTCTCGTGGTCGCCTGACGAGCAACGCGAACGTCTCGAGGCCGAGGACGCTGAGATTGAGGAGAACACGGTTGTTACGCCGGCACTGATGCGGATAGCAGCAGTAGCAGGTCTCGGCGGTAAGTCTGCAGCTCATCTGTCCCTCGTCTCGCTCGCTAATCCCTCACGCGTCGCAGGGCTCTTGTTGTAAGCGCTGTGAACGCGCTTGATGGAGAGGTGCAGCTGCTCACTGCTTCTCTAACAGTGGGTATGATACGGGGGTCGTCTCTGGTGCTCTCCTCGTCATCCACGCCGACCTAGGAGGCTCTCCGCTCTCGACGACCCAAGAGGGGATGCTGGTGTCGAGCGCGTTGCTGGGAGCGCTGGTGGGCTCGCTGCTAGCAGGGAAGAGCGCAGACCGTTTTGGCCGCAAGCCTGTGATCCTCGTGGCCGCCGTGCTCTTCACGCTGGGAGGTGAGTGTCTCGTCGAGGCTTGTGTGGGGGTCGTGAGCTGAGCTCGCCCTCGATGTACAGCTCTGGAGCAAGCAGCAGCACAGGTCTACAAGGAGGTCATCTTTGGTGAGTATGCTGCTCGGAGAATCAACGAGAGCCGAGTATAACTGGCGCTTCGCCGCTCCTTCCCAGGCCGAGTGCTCGTCGGCATTGGAGTCGGTCTCGCTTCCTCGGTCCTTCCCATCTTCCTCGCCGAGGTCTCTCCCGCCAAGTACCGCGGTCGCATCGTCGCCAGCCTCGTCGTCCTCATCACCGGTGGACAAGTCCTCTCCTACATCGTCGACGCCGTCTTATACTCGGTCCCCTCGGGCTGGCGCTGGATGTTCGGCAGCGGCGCCATTCCCTCCATCCTCCAACTGTGCTTGAGCTTCTCGATCCCCGAGAGCCCTCGGTGGCTCATTCAGCACGGTCGAATCGCCCCCGCTAGAGCAACCCTCAAAGCGGTCTACCCCTCATCCGACTCGGCGGCGATCCAACGACGCATCGAGCGGATAGAAGTGGAGGTGCAGAGTGAGGAGAGGGAAGGATTTCTGGGATTGGGCGAGGGGTTGAGCTTGGGGAAGGCGAAAGAGGGGCTGATCACCAGGCTGTGGAACGACCGAGCGAATCGAAGGGCCGTCATCCTCGCTTGTGGGCTGCAATTCTTCCAGCAGGCAACAGGCTTCAACCTTCTCATGTACTTGTAAGTGATTTTGTGCTACTACCAGCTCCGTACTAACCTCGATCGCCTCAACAGCTCGGGGAAGGTTCTACAAGCCGCTCACTTTGGCCGTCCGGCTGCCTTCGCGCTCGTGGTCGCCGTCTCCAACTTGTGAGCCCTCAACTTTACTTTGAGGTGGAAGAGTGATGCTGACTCTTCCCTTGCAGCATCTGCACCATCATCGCACTACGTCTAATCGACCATCTTGGGCGACGACCTCTTCTCCTTCGCACGCTCGTCGGCATGATCGTCGGCATGCTCCTACTCAGCTTCTCATTCTTCTTCATTCCTCCACGGGACGACGGAGAAGAAGGAGATCCCTCTCCTCAAGGACCCTCGGCCTGGGCTTATCTTTCGCTGCTCGGCATGACCGTCTTCTGCTCGTCATAGTGAGTGTTCCCTCGTCCTGTCCTTGAGAGGCTCTACTCAAAGCTGCTCCTTTCTAGTGCTCTTGGCCTCGGAAACGTTCCATGGGTCATTCAGAGCGAGGTGAGTGGAGGAGAACGCGCGCCGAGCTCAGAGAGTTGACCTTCCTTCGCTTTGCAGGTCTTCACGCACGAGCTTCGCGCTACAGGAACATCATTGGCGACAGGTGGGCTATTCTTCTCGGTGATTCCATCTTCAGAGCTAACTTTTCTGCCTATGTAGCGACGAACGTGAGCCGCGCCGACGAATGATAGTCTCTCGCCTCTGCTCACCCTTTCTTCCTCTTTCCAGTGGACAGCCAACCTCATCGTTGCCGCGACGTTTCTTCACCTCGCTGAAGGTGCGCGCCGTGCCCTCGCCGCGCCCGCGCTTTCACTCGACCAACGCTGACTCTTTCGCTTCTCCAGCCCTCACTGTCGGCGGCGCCTTCCTCGTCTTCGCCGTCATCACCATCGCCGCTTGGCTCTTCACCTACCGTTACCTCCCCGGTAAGCTTTTGCTCGCTCGTCTCAGGCTACCGCAGCATCGCTGACCCTTCTCAACGCTCGCAGAAACCAAGGGTCTCTCGCTTGAAGCGACTCGGGCGCTGTTCGAGCGAGAGGCGTGGTATCGCGACGAGGAAGACCAAGGCGGGATAGGATCGAGCGCACGATATCAGAGCGTGGCGAGTGAGGAGGCGGAACCGAGGGCGAGTGAGGAGGAAGGTGCAGAAGGGGAGCGTAGAGCAGATTCGCCGTCTCCGTGAAACGGCGCCGAGCTTCGAGCCAGCAGTTCATCGACCAGACGTCGACCAGACGTCTCGAGCGAGCCCAGAGTCACCCATGAACAGGAGAGCACCTCTTCTCCTTTTCTCCTCTGCGACGGCGTTCGGCTTACTCGCGCCTCGGCTCGGCTCTCAAGTCTCCCGCTCGCAACTCATCGGAGCCAAGCTCGCTGACAGCTGCGTGGTATCATCCTCAATCTCGCGCCAGATTGCAATCTTGTACAAAAAGCCACGAAAAGGAGGGGCTTCGTCGGGTAATGCAGAAGGACGGTCGGGAACTAGACATGCTTAGACTGCGAGTTGGGAAAACAAGCCGAGTGAGCTCGGCGATCCTTCGAAATTGGTCGAAAGCTGGAGGGAATGAGTACTCACTGTTGGAGGGGTAAAGCATGACGCGAACCGAGTGACCGAAGGACTTCGCGGGGAGGTTCTGCCTGAACTGAGCGCGAACCATTCCACCGTTGCCGTGCGAGCGGGTAACCTTGCCCCAGATGATGCGGATCTTGGATCCGTTGATGGGGCGCTGAGCGGTGTAAACGTAGGCGACGCGCTGGAATGGGAGGGAGAAGAGCGAGTTAGCTGCCTGCTCGCCGAGTCGTTGATTGATCCCCGCATCGCTCGGCGCTCATCAACTTCGCCGACGCATCGTCAGCTCGGTCTTAGTACCAAGACGCCAGCTCAGCATCGTCGCTACGCCTGCGAGCGAGTCGGCAGCACCTGAGCCCGCCTCCCCGCTCCTGACCGCCGAGCTGCCTCCCCTGCTCCGCTGACCCCGCATATCATCCCGCTGAACTCCAATACACTCCTATCAATCCGCATAGCCCTCTTGCACAATCTGAAGGTGCGCCTCACCTTTCCGAGGTAGAACTGGGCCTCCTCCTTGGTGGCGACACCCTCAACCTGGACGAGCGAGGTGTTGACGCGGACGTTGCGCTTTCCACGCTGGTTTCCGGTCACGCGTCCCTTGGCATAAAGGCCTGTACCGTGTGAAGCGCGCAGAGAGTGTAGATGTCGAGTAAAGGGGGCGAGTCGAGGGAAGGGAATGGGAGGTGTGCGTTGTGGGCGATTGAGAGGGGTGCAAGATCGGGGCGGGTGAGAATCGAGTGCAAGTGAGTGCAAAGAGTCGATTGAGAGGCGAGCGGATGGTGTAGGTTAGGTGTGAAGGGTGCAGCGGAGGATCGCAGGATTGGGCGGATGGGAGACGAGGGCGAGGGAGGGGCGGAGAAGCAGAGGGTCAGCAGGACGTCCTACAGCAAGGTAATCTGGTACAGTTACTGACGGGTGGAAGGCATAGCTCTGTTGTAGGGGATGAAAGGAAGGGGGAAAGAGAGGGTCAGCTTCGTACTCGCTCGCCCTCGCCTGAGTTGACTCGACCTCCAGCTCCAATCTGGCAGCAGTTCCCCTGCAGAAAATCCTGCAGCGTTTCCCCCTCTGCATCCACATCGACCTGCTCCCCCTGCTCGTGCTCCCATCCCTCTCCTACAGCGCCCAGCAACGCCCTCTGCAAACTCTGCTCCCGCCGCCGTTCGAGAGGTGCTGCTGAGGTGGGAGTTGTAGGAGAGTGGTGTAGGGAGGTCCTGGAGGTGATTGCTGTGCTGTAGAGTGTCGCCTTACGCAGTTGATCTGGTGGTGAACGAAGACGGAGTTCAAGCCAGTTTGGCGCCTCGCGAACTTGACGCCCTCGCTCTCGAATTCCGCACCCCCTCGACTCGCTTCGCCGGCAGCACTCAACTTTCACCGTTTGCTCTGAAGTTTGGCATAGATGTTGAAGATTTTGGTTGAATACCCTACGAGCTGTTCCCACCTTTCTGTACCCCAGCAATCGCTCTGCAGAGTGTCGAGGAAGGCCTTCGCCGAGAGGGGCGCCGAGGGGTGGCACAGAGAGATGATAATCAAGTGCAACTTCTTGGAGTCGTTCTTGGAGTGCTTCCTTCTGCGTGCGAGAAGCATCGAGGAATCTGTCGACAGGAGCAGGCGAGCCGACCTGCTCGACTTGGCTCGGCGAACCGCTGTCGTTACTCCAGAGCAGACAAATCGGCTGACGTGCGTCGGAAGCGAGACCACATGTCATCTTGCATCTCCTACCCTGTCGGCAGAAGGGGATGTTCCGCCTTGCCTTCACAGCGACGAGGGCTCAAAGTTCGGCGAAGAGGGAGGCTCGGCTTCCTGTCCTTCGCGAAGTCTCTTGGCTTGGCTGGTAGTAGGAGAGCTAGATGCTTTCGTGATTTGGGTGAAGAGCGGTAATGCGGGCTCAGTGCAGGGCGATAAAGCGGGTGAGGAGCAAGCCGAAGGAGCTAGAGTCTCCCTTCCCCTGGTCTCCGCCGTCCTGGGGAGCGACTTGCAGCGGCTCTTGCTCCAGCTAAACAGCTCCATCCAAGTATTAGAGTCAACGGGTTTCTGACAGTCCGTCGAATTGCCCTGGCGAAGACATGAAGCGTAAAACCGACCTTCGGCGCTGGCCTCGACCTCCGCCGAGCACCGATAGCGATGGCTCTACGCGCTGCTGACAACCAGCAAGTCTTGATGTTGAAGCTTGCTGTCCTTGATAGGCGGCAGATACAAAAAGAAATGCCTCCTTGGCAGCAGAATTGAGCGAATCCTGTCCTTGGCAGCAGAATTGAGCGAATCCTGCAAAAAAGAGAAGCTTCCCGTCCGGGAATTGAACCCGGGTCACACGCGTGACAGGCGTGTATACTAACCACTATACGAACGAGAAGATTGAGCTTTTTTATTTTAGTTTCCCAAATGTGCGATCCATTCTGCTTGACGTCTCAGCCCGCTCGCCCCGTCTGCTCGGCGCCGAGGTCTGGCAGTCGGCTCCCATCTGTGGTCGTCTGCAGTTTGTTGAACGCTTTGTCTCTCGCACGTACGCTATTATATACTATTGCGAGTAAACCCATGTGAACACGCACCCTTCTACCCCGCTCCATCGCTCCGCGAGGAGAGAGGAGTCAGGCGGGGCTAGTTTGCTCTCGAACCTCTCTCGCATCTCTTCGCCTTTTGCCACAACAACTCAACATGACCTCCCTCGTAGACGATGAGAGCACCCTAATCAGCTACTCGGAGGGCTGGGTAGCCTTCTCAAACACTACAGGTGCGCTCGCCGCCTCCCTTCTTCTCCCCGCTGCACAGCTGACAGATGGATCGCAGGGACTGAGAGCGCGACGCAGTGGCACAACGGTACATTCCATCAGTGTACATCGTCAGCCGTTGCCTCGGGTCCTACATGTGTTGCTACACTCGCCTTTACCGGTGAGTCCCCTCCCTTCCGCTCGCTCTTCTCCCGACCCGCAGGACGCATCTTCTGAACTTGTGCTTCCACGTTCGACTACAGGTACTGGAGCAGCAGTATATGCTGACTCTTCACCCGCTCACGGTCGTTACTTCTGCGGTCTGGTCGGCGCGAACGGGTCGGTCGAGCGAAAGTGGTGGGATGGAGGCTCAATTGCTCAGTGGGCGGTTGGCAGGAAGCTCTGCAGGTGAGTGTATCTATCGCTCAGTACTCGTAGGGTCGGAAAGCTCACCACGACCTCCTTATACAGCGTGAGCGGGCTTGACAGCGGTTCGCACTCGCTCGTTTTCGGCCAAGCTGCCGACGATTGCGGAAACTCGGGCATCAGCCTTGACTACATCACCTTCAGCGCTGATACTACGACAACGGCTGCAGAAACCTGGAGGTGAGCGGTCGCCGTTCTCCTCCGCCGAGCTCAGCGCTGAATCGACCTTGCTTCGCAGCTCGGACTTCAACACGACGACCGCCAACCCGGCCTTTACAGCTAGCTCTACTTCTTCAACCGCGTCTGCAGTGGAGACAGCCTCCATTGGCAGCACCTGGGCATCGAGCACGGCAGCCGCCGCCTCATCCTCGAACTCGATCAACTCGACCGCCATTGGCGCAGGAGTAGGAGTGGGTTCTGACGTTTTGAGGCCTACTTGCAAAGTGAAGCTGACTTTCGTTTCGAATCTCATCAAGGTCGGAGGCGCCGCCCTTCTTGGTCTCGTCGTCGCCTGGATTCTCTGGAGCCGGCGAAGGAAGCAGCAAAGCACTGGAGGGACTTCCGCCTCGCGGTCGCTCTATGGTGGGGGCGAGAGGGATATGACTACTATCGGTTCTCCGTCCGAGTATGCGGCGCCTTCGCTCGCCGCTTCGAAGAGCCATCGTAAGTCGTCGCTCTGGCTCGCCGAAGAGAGTACGAGCGCTAACCCCTCTCTCGCTACTCGCAGTACCCGTCGACCGTCACAGCGCCGTCACTCCCTACTCTACGTACTCTGTACCCGAGGTTCAGCTCGAGATGGGCCATCAGGCGTCGCACTCGGCGGCGGGACCGTTGGCGGATCCTCGAGACTTTGCGCCCAGGTAGATGTTGATGGAGCGGGAAGGAGTTGTAGACGTGATCAGAGCTTATAGCGGTAATGTGCACACTCTCTTTTATTCGTATCGAGCATGGGAAGCTCCCAGCGAGGGCTCGGCGTTCACTGTCGCGATAGCTTTCCGCTCTTTCTCGCTCGTTCAGGGTGTCGCCGTCTTCGATTCTGCGCGCTCATGCTCTTCTAAACTACAGACTCTCTTCGCTTCTCGACGAGCGAGCTGGAAGGTGCATGCACCTCGTCCGAGTCGAGGTGAAACGAGGTCGGTCAATCTGCCCACCCCGCGGACGAGGCGCCAGCTCAAGAGACGCCCCCGGTTGGGGGGGTTGGCTCGCTTTCCAATGTATTCGAGTTCAGTCCCAGCAGCCACCTCGCCGCCCTCAACATCAGCCACACCTCGACCAACGCCCTCATCCCAAGCTCGGCGCCTCGCTCTCTCGTTTCTCGCGCGCGCTCTCCGGCTATGAACAGCTCTGCAACGCCGACAGCAGTCTACGACGACTTTTCGTCTGCGATATCCTACTCCGAGGGCTGGGCTTCATTCTCCAATACTACAGGTGTGTCGTCGAGCTGCGCCTCTTCCTTCGCTTCCGTCGAGCCTCCTTCCTGGCAACATTTACCTTCGCGCTTTGCTCACCTCTCCCCGTCTCACAGGAACGTCCTCATCATTTCAATACTCAAACGGAACCTTCCACCAATGCGCCTCCGCCGCCATCTCCACCGGCCCAACCTGTCTCGCCACGATCCCGTTCGAGGGGACCGGAGCAACGGTGTACGGCGATATCTCGTCGGCGCATGGGAGGTTCTTTTGCGCTGTTGATGGAGGAGGGAAGATGTGGTATGACGGAGGGAGTGTGGCGGAGTGGGCGGTGGGGAGGGTTATGTGCAGGTGAGATTCGAGCGCCGAGAAGGAGGGAGGAGGGAGTGAAGCTGACGACTCTGGCCTGCAGTCTCGACGGCCTCGAAAGAGGGAATCATACGATAGTGTACGGTCAACCAGCGGACGACGCAGGGAATAGCGGAGTCACCGTGAGTCCAAGGCTGCTGCTCAGCCGTTGGGAGGATGCGAGCTCGGCGCTCGAAAGCAGCTGAAGCCGACCGTTCGCTCCCACGCAGATCGACAGCTACAAGATCTATAGCACCAGTAACGTCACAACGGCTACTTGGACCTCCGACTTTGCGACCACGACTGCCAACCCCGCCTTCGCCTCTTCGGCCAGCACGATTTCAATCAGTTCAGCCATGTCAAGCTCATCTACAACTTCACAAGGGGACTCTACTGGTACCTCGCCAGACACGCAAGCATCTGCTACCTCCGTGAGTCCAACCGTGCCGCCACCAGCGGAGAACTCATCTACCCTTCCTTCGCCGGGATCTTCTCATCGTCCTTTCGCGCCGACCTTCCCTTCTCCTCCTTCTGTCTTGCTTCTCTAAATCAATCTCAATTCTCTCAATCAACCTAACGATGTCGCGCTCCGCTTCACAGGCCGTTACCTCACCAGGATCCTCCTCATCCTCGGCGACCAGCATCGGCATCGGAGTCGGCGTCGGCGGAGCAGCCGCCCTTGCTCTCGTCGGTGCAGTGGTCCTTTTCTGGCGCAGGAAGAGGTCAAGATCCAAAGGAGTCGACGAACGACGTCAGAGCCAGAGAATGAGCCTCAGCAGGCTCGACATGACCAGCCTCGGCGCTGGAGGAACGAGCTCGATGAGCGGCGGGACGGGGAGTGGATACGCCGGGAGTAACGCGTACGGGAGGAGTAGATGTACATAAACCCATCCTCGATTGCTCGGGTCTGCCTATCCAGGTGGACGAGACGGCCGAGCTGATTCCCCTTTCTCCGCCTTTCGCAGCCGGTTCTCCGTCGTTTGTCGTCCCCTACTCGACCTACTCGATCCCGGAGGTGCATCAGAAGGGAGGAAGAGGTCACAGAGCGGGTTCGTCGCCGCAGACGAGCCATGGTATCGAGGAGCAGGAGGAGAAGCTGGACGACCCGAGGATATATGTTCGCCCCTCGGTGAAGTGGTGTGGCGGCTGCAGGACAGAACAGAGGACCGTAGAGCGATGTTTAATATATGTCCATGATCCCGCGAGCCCTCACGACCGCCACGAATCCCACCGCCGAGCCTGCGAACCTCTGCCCCTTTCGCCCCCTTTCGCCTCGAAACTCGAGCTTCAAAAGTTCAAGTCCGGTCTTCGACTCTCTTGATTCTACCTCACCTCACCTCGCCTCTTCACCTCACTTCAACACCATGTCATTCTTTGGAACTGGAGCCCGTGCCGCCCCCTCTGGTCAGCCCGACCAAGCTCGTCTCGCTGAGGCAGCCATGGAGCTCGAGGCCGTTTCCGACTTGTTCAACCGCATCGTCTCATCCTGCCACGCCAAGTGCATCAGCCCTCGATACGCCGAACCCGAGCTGAATAAGGGAGAGGGAGTCTGCGTTGACAGGTCAGTCCTTTTGCTACCGAGCTGTTGAGGAGCAGAAAGAGCGAGGAGAGCGCAACACAAGCGCTGACCCTTTGGAACCGCGTTCGGCCGTTGTAGGTGTGTCGCCAAGTACTTTGCCGTCAACGAGAAGGTCCAGGAGAGGCTACAGAAGTGAGTCGTCGGTCCTCTTCATCGCTGCAGGCGAGCAGACGAGTGCCAGGAGAAATGACGGAGGCGTGCGGGAGCTGAGCTGACCTTGTCAATCGCACTATAGCGCCCAGAAGGCCGGACAGGGCATGGGCATGTAAATTGATCGATCACCATACGACTATACACCAAAAACCGGCGCCAGAGCTGGAGCGGAGAGCGGAAGGAGGAGGGAAGGCGGACGACCAAGAGCTGGACTCGTCTTGTACAGGGAAGCAGGAGCTTACAGAGCAGGAAGGAGCAGCGGAAAGACGCAGCAATTGCTATACCACCAATCAGCCAGCATCCTCTCCCTTTCCATGGCCCGACCGAAGCGCCGAAGCAATCCTTCGTCGGCCTTCAGCTGGCAGAGGAGCCGCCTACGAGTGCTGATGGGCCCCAGGCAGCTCTCGTATCGTCGAACCTCTGGCTGACAGTACCCTGGGCTGCTGGCGAAGAGACGAGGGAAGCTCGGCGCTGCTTTGCGAAGCGAGAGACGCATTTCCCCCTTGCGAAGCCAGCGAAATGAGATGCAGAGCTGCAGCCGAGTAGCGAGGGGTGCTTGCAAGCTCGACGTATCGAAACGAAACCCTGTAGCCTTGAGTTCGGCGATCCTGAGCTCTTCGCCTCTGTGCTGCCCTTCGCCGACTTGCGCGTCGAGCAGGCTCTCGCTCCCTCCGCTCACCTCGTCTCGCTCGTCGCCTCCGCCTCTCGCTTCGAATCGACTACAGAGCGCTTCGTAGCACTTGTTCAACCTCTCAAGACTTGTACCAGACCACCGACTAGCCTGCACTTGCCATCATGGTGAGCCTCGTCATCGTCTCGTCTTGCTCTCGCTTTCACAGCTGACGGCATGCGCTCCTGCTCTGCTACAGTCGTCCATCGGAACGGGATACGATCTCTCAGCCTCTACCTACTCACCAGACGGCCGCATCTTCCAGGTAAGCTCGCTCGCTCAGCTACTTCAGCTCGACGCGCAAGCTTACCGTGTTCTGCCTCTCTCTTCTCGTCATTATCTGCTCATGTACAGGTCGAGTACGCCAACAAGGCTGTTGACAACTCGGGAACTGCCATCGGACTGCGCTGCAAGGATGGAATCGTCCTCGCCGTTGAGAAGCTCGTACTGAGCAAGCTGCTGGTCCCCGGAGCTAACAAGAGGATCGCTAGCGTTGATCTGCATGCCGGTATCGTAAGTTGAACTTATCGGAGCTGGGCGGGAGGCTGTAGCCGGGCAGTATCTCTGGAAGTTAGCTCGAAGCAAGGACGCGCGGCCTCCGCTGTGCTGAGGTGGGAAAGCTGCAGGGTGGCACGGAGAAGGAGCACAGCGGCGCTCGACGAGTCAGTACTGACGCTCTCTCTCGCACCTCCACAGGCAACAGCAGGTCTTCTCGCCGACGGACGTCACCTTGCCAACCGTGCTCGCGACGAGTGCGAGAGCTACCGTGACAACTACCACACTCAGATCCCTACCAAGGTGCGTAGCAGACTATTTAGCTACCAACGTTACTCTCGCTGACCGTGGCCTTCTCTTCCTTGCTCCCCTTGCCTCTCTCCCGTTGGCACTTTCGCCCTCGCTCCTCCTTTCCTCTTTCCCTCCTTCCCTCCCTCGCTCCCCCTCCCATCTATAGATGCTCGCCGAGCGTCTCTCCCTGTACTTCCAAGCCTACACCCTCTACTCCTCCGTCCGTCCCTTTGGTCTCTCGGCCATCGTCGCCGGCTGGGACGCCCCTTCCAACGCCGATACCAAGGAGAAGAAGGCCGCGGGGGAGCCAAAGCTCTTCTGCGTGGAGCCGAGTGGAGTTTACTGGGGATACCGGGGATGCGCGATTGGAAAGGGAAGGCAGTTGGCTAGGACTGAGATTGAGAAACTTAAGCTGGAAGAGCTGACGGTGGAGGAGGCGCTTGTGGATGCGGCTAGGATGTACGTCGTTTCGCGCTTTCGGACTCGGTAGCGTCTCACTGACCCTCTCTTCCTGTCCTCGCACCCTTCCACCTCGCTTTCCTTGACCCTCCCTTCCCCGCCGACCTTCGCCCGCTCTCCCCTCCCTCACTCCCTCACTCCTCACTCCTCATGCTCGACCTCAAACAGCATCCACACCGTTCACGACGAAGCCAAGGACAAGGCTTTCGAGCTCGAGCTCTCGTGGATCTCGCCCGCGAGCGGATGGAAGCACGCCCCCGTGCCCAAGGAGGTGGCCGACGAGGCAGAAGCAAAGGCCAAGAAGATCATTGAGGAGGAGAATGAGATGGAAGAGTAGAACTGTTCTACCCCTCGACGAACGAGGTGGTTGGAATCCCTTTCGTGTGCTTTTGCTGTGACTTTCTTCGCGCCCGAGCAAGAGAGAGGGAGAGGGCTGAATGAGCGAAGGACTGGGAGGCAGCTTGTGGTTCGTTTCAAGGCTCGAGATACCTCATAAGAGCTGAAGGACGATACAAGGCTACTACTTGGCGGCTGAACGACTACTCGACTTGAAAACGACTACTCGGACTCGGCTGGAGATCTGAGACTCAAGCGATAAAGATCCGACGTGGTGGAGCTTGATGGCCTCCTCCATGCGACTAGCGTTGGCTGAATGAGGGATGGCTGACGGGCGAGGGAAGACGGCGAGCGCACGAAGGAGCGGTGGAGCGAATGAGCGCCGAGCACCCTGGAGGAGGCTTCACGGGTCGGCGAGGAGGACGGCGAGGAAAGTAAGAGGGATGCGACGCCGATGAAAGTCTCTGGAAGGGAAAGAGGCCAGCCCCGTGTTCTACGGTACGAAGGCGGAGCAGGCTCGAGGGTTTGAACAGAGGGAGGAGACCGAGAGCGATGGGCCGACTCACCAGCCTCGAGTCCAAGATGGCGCGGGGCGATGTGCCACAGTAGCAGAGTAGGAGGTCGATGCCACCTGTCAAGCGCATTGCTGAGGGGAGGTAGATCGCGAGCGGAGGGCTCAAGCGACGAAGCGAGGAGAGAGCGTAACGAGGCGACAAAGGAGAGAAGGGAGCAGGACTTGAGAGCGGGAGAGAGAACAAAGCAGCGCGAACAAGCTACATGGACGAGCTAATCCGCCGCGGTGGCTGTTGAAGAGCAGATTCGCACAGACGTCGTGGTCAAAGGGAGAGAAGCAAGGGACAGCTCTCTCGCTCCTTCCCCTCACCTCGACTCCGTCAAACCTCGTACAAGATGCAAGCCGACGCTCAAATGGATGTTGATACCAACGGTGAGCCCTCTACTACCTTCTCTGTCCTGCTACAGCTCGAAACTGACTCGCCTGGCGCTCTCTCCTCCAGAGAACGTCCAGCGCAAGGGACGTGGATTCAACTCGAACAGTGGTCAGTACAGCTACATCAAACTCTCAAGCACCTTATGCTGCTGCTACGAAGCCGTCACTCTCCTCTGCTGGCAGTGAAGGACCAGCCAGCGCTTGGGAACGAGCAACAAGGGCGGCTGGGTCGCGTGAAGGTCTAAGAGCTCCAGCTGACCTGTTCTGCTACCTGTCCACAGCTCAGGAGGACGACAACAAGCCCTACGAGAGCATCGCCGTTGATGGAGCCGAGTCTTCTACCGCCGTCCGCGCTCAGCGCTGTCAGTCATACCTCTCTCTGGCTCTGTAGCTCTTTCGCGGCTCGCTGACACTCTCGACGTTGCATGCACCTCAATCACACCACCCCCCTTTTCATCTCCACTTCCGCCGCTCTCGCTCATCTCTCGGTCGACCCTCACAACAGCGGTGGAAGGATGGATCCTCATCGTCACTGGCGTGCACGAGGAGGCGTCCGAGGAGGACCTGCAGGACAAGTTTGGAGATTATGGAGAGATCAAGAACTTGCACCTCAACCTCGACCGAAGGACAGGTTACGTTAAGGTGAGCAGGAGCAGCTGGGACGGGCGCGTTGAGAGGGAGGCGAGGCATGGTGGATGTTAGCGGGTGGGATCGCAGAGGGACGTGGTGGAAGAGATGCGCTACATGTTGAACGGTAGAGCGTCTAAGAGTGACGAGCAGGGCGGAAGGTCGGCTCGGCGATGCGCCAGGCCTTCGCATAGGCGGAAGGAGCAAGTGTCCGATTGTCAGAGATTAGCAGAGCTGACACCCTTTCCGTGCTACAGGGTTACGCTCTTGTTGAGTACGAGACTGAGGATGAGGCCAAGGCAGCCATCGCTGGCGCTTCGGGTTCGCAGCTGCTCGAGCAGACCCTCACCGTCGATTTCGCTTTCGTTCGTCCCCCAGTCGGGTGAGTTACATTCGCTGGATATTCTCTGAGACTCTACAAGTACTGACCGACCTCGGAATCACCAGACAAACCAACGTCAAGGGCTCCGGAGCGAGGAAAGGACGTGGACGGAGTGCCAGCCCTACTCGCAAGAGCCTCATTACTCGTATTGACTAAGCTGGTGTGAAGTGAGGGGTGGAGATGGTGACAGGGGAGAAGTACATCCCCTTCAGTTGTAACAAAAATGAGCTTACGCTCGCTGTTCTTGATCATTTCACTTCGGTCGTCGTGAGCGAGTGCTAATGAGGCGTGAATAAGATGCAAAGAGGTTCGGTAGAGCTCATTGATGCCATGCATCGACGTCGAGAGTGTCAGACGGGATTGCAAGCGCGATAAGGTTGACCTTAGCGACCAGCCGTCGGCGTTCTCCCTCACCTGATCAAAAGCGCCGAGTCGACTTCGCGACGGACGCTCGTCTCACAGCTTGCCTTCCTACTTTTCACTTCACCGCTTTCACTTCAGAAATGGCAGCTCCTCATCAATTCCTAAAGTCACCTCTCACTGCTGGTATCGTCGGCTGCCCCTTCTCGTGAGTTACGTTCGATATGAGCTTCGCTTCGTCGTCGGCTCGCCCCGAAGTTCGCCGCCGAGAGCTAATGTGGGGGATTAACGCAGGGGAGGGCAGCCCAAGGCCGGGGTAGATGTGAGTACTACTCTGCTCTACAAGATAGGCTACTTGCTGACCTGTAGCATCTTCAGGCTGGACCTCTGGAGCTCATCGAGAGCGGATTGCTCGACGACATCAAGGTGCGTCCGTTTCGCTTGATGTTTGAGAGAGGAACCAACAGCTGATGGCTCTGGGATGTACTACAGGCTCTCGGCTACGAGGTCGACTTCCAGGGAGCCGACACGCTCGCTCACGCTCTCGTTTCTGATGGCACCGCCGACCCTGACATTGGCAAGCTCAAGAAGCCTCGTCTCGTTTCCAAGGTGACTGAGATCGGTACGGGAGCTGTAGTAGGATCAAGAGCTAACTTTCCATGCTCCTACAGGTCACCAAAGGGCTCGCTGAGCGCGTTTACGCCCACTCGAGCAAGGGCCAGCTCACCGTCACTCTTGGAGGCGACCACTCGCTCGTTAGTCGTCGCCTTGAGCTCGTTCGAAGACCTCCAGCTGACGAGATACATTACAGGCTATGGGAACTGTCTCTGGAACCTTCAAGCAGTACCCTGAGGCCGCTCTCATCTGGATCGACGCTCACGCCGTACGCGTCTTTTCCCCTTCTCCTTCGCAAGCTCCGCTTACATCGCACGGCGCTAATTCTCTCGCTGTTCAATAGGACATCAACACGCCCCTGACCACCCCCAGCGGCAATTTGCACGGTTGCCCCGTCTCCTTCCTCCTCGGCCTTCCTGGCACGAGCAAGGAGGAGATCCCCGAGTTCGGTTGGATCGAGCCTGTCCTCAAGCCCGAGCGATTGGTCTACATTGGTCTCCGTGACATTGATGCTGGAGAGAGGAAGATCCTCAAGGAGCACAGTACGTCCCTCTGTCATCGCCCTCGGTCGTTTGTCGCTCACCCTCCCCTTCGTTCGGCAGACATCAAGTGCTTCTCCATGTTCCATGTCGACAAGTACGGCATTGGCGCGGTCGTGGAGATGGCCCTGGACCACGTAGGACGCGAGAGGCCAATCCACCTTTCTTTTGATGTCGATGCTTTGGACCCCGAGGTCGCTCCTTCGACTGGAACCGCCGTGAGCTTCGGCGAACTTTGCCTCTCGAAACTTGCTGACATCCTCGTCTGTAGGTTCGTGGTGGATTGACGTTCAGGGAAGGTCATTACATCACCGAAGGTGAATTCTTTCGCTTCCTGTACTCTTCCCGGCCGATCTTGACCCTCCTTCGCCTTCCACAGCCATCGCCGAGACCGGTCGCCTCGTTTCCCTCGATATCATGGTGCGTTTAGCCATCTTACTCATCACCACAGGTACTCTTCAACACTTCGGTACCGATTACTGACCATCCCATCCCCCTTCTGTAGGAGATCAACCCTTCGCTCGGCCACGAGCTCTCGGTTCAGCAGACGGTCAGCATCGGACGCTCGCTCGTTCGTTGCGCTCTCGGCGAGACTCTTCTGTAGATGTCTAGTCTAACCTAAAAGAATCATAAGTTTTGTGTGCGTTCATTGAGATACGATGCGAGCGAAGACCGAGCAAACGAGACGCGCCACTCGGCTCAGCTTTGAGCTGTAGCGAATGACCTCAGGAGACTGCAGTAAGCTCGAGAGACCATCTGAAGCCCTCTACTACATTCTCTGCATTTTTTCAATTCGGTA
Organism: Leucosporidium yakuticum; assembly: GCA_019775505.1. Classification (NCBI taxonomy): domain Eukaryota; kingdom Fungi; phylum Basidiomycota; class Microbotryomycetes; order Leucosporidiales; family Leucosporidiaceae; genus Leucosporidium; species Leucosporidium yakuticum. Next base: position 21,298 of record JACWFO010000119.1, read on the forward strand.
GCAGAAAATCTCGGTGTTGAGAGCTGCGCCCCGAGGACCTCCAGCCGCGACGGCAATCCCTCGCTCTCTTTCCTTCCCAACACTCGTCGTCGTCTCGCTCGCCTTTCAGCGTCGGTTTCTTGTAGCAGCTTCCTGTAGCGCTCTCGTCTCGTCTCGTCTTTCGCTAGTTCTCTCGCAGCCTTTCCTTCGCGGTTTCAACAACCCTTCCACCACCCTCTCCTTCCTCTCCTCAACGAAGATGACTCAAGCCGTGTCTGGCGCCGCCGCCAACGAGATCAAGGCCAAGCAGATCGCTCGTGATTTCAGGACGTGAGTCTCGTTTCCTTCGCCTTCCGCCCTTCGCCCGCTCTGCAGGTTGCCAGTTGCCTCAAAAGGCAGCCGGATCCTGGCTCAAAGATGCGAACTGGCGACGAGATCCCAAGGGGCGAGGGCTGACTTGAGCTGATTGGGATGCTACAGCGATACCATCACGACTCCCGTCGATGAAATCTTCAAGGTCATGGCCGAGGCTAGTCGCGGAGACGACGTCTATGGTGTGAGTTTGCTCTCGCCGAAGCGACGGAAAGAGTCAACAAAGCTGACAATTCTCCGACGGGGGTATTCTGTAGGAGGATCAAGCTACTAATGAGCTGCAGGAGCGTATCGCAAAGCTCGCTGGAAAGGAGGCTGCCATGTTCGCCGTCAGCGGCACCATGGTGAGTCGTCGTCGTCTTGAAGCTGCCATCGCGCGCCGAAGCACGCCGAGCTGACCTTTCAATGTACCACAGACCAACCAGCTCGCCATTCGTGCTCACCTTACCCAACCTCCTCACTCCATCATCCTCGATGCTCGCTCCCACGTCCACCTTTACGAGGCCGGAGGAGTCGCCTTCCACTCGCAGGCCACCTCTCACGCCGTCCCTCCCAAGAATGGCCACCACCTCACCCTCGAGGAGGTCATCGACAACGCCGTCTTCGGAGAGGACATCCACAGTGCTCCTACCAAGCTCGTCGCTCTCGAGAACACCCTCTCCGGCATGGTCTTCCCTCAGGAGGAGGTCGTCAGGATTTCGGACGCCATGCGCTCCGAGGGCATCATCATGCACTGCGATGGAGCTAGGATGTGGGAGGTTGTCGCCAAGACTGGCACCAGCCTCGAGGAGCTCTGCGCTCCCTTCGATACCGTCTCGCTTTGCATGAGCAAGGGTCTCGGTGCTCCCATCGGATCGTGAGTCTAAGCGACGGGCGTTGCAGGACTCGAGAACTCACTTCTCTCAACCTCCACAGCGTTCTCGTTGGCCCCAAGAAGTTCATCGAGCGCTGCAAGGTTCGTTCTCGTTGCTTCTCGTCAAGAAGAGCTCCGACTGACCCTTCTCGCTCGCAGTGGTTCCGCAAGTGCTTCGGTGGAGGAATCCGTCAATCGGGTGGACTCGCCGCTGCTGCCAACTACTGCCTCGACCACCACCTTCCTCTCCTCGCCGGCACTCACGAGCTCGCCGCCTACCTCGCTCGCAACCTCGCGGACCTCGGCGTTCACCTCATGCTTCCCGTCGAGACCAGTAAGCTCCTTCGCTACCTCTACTGGGCTTTGAATAAATAACTCATCTCTCTCGAACTACAGACATGCTCTGGATCGACCCCAAGTCCATCGGTTTCCCCATCCACGAGCTCGCCGCTCGCGCAAAGGCTCGCGGCGTCACTCTCGGCTCTCACCGCGTGGTGGTTCACTTCCAAATCACCAAGCAGGCCGTGGATGACTTGATTGAGGTCGTCAAGGAGATGAAGGAGGAGTTCAAGGACGCACCCAAGATGGCTATCGACGAGGAGCAGAACCAGCGTTTCGCTCGCGGCACTTACGCTGGTAACATCCAGCCTCCCATCGCTCGTCTTGGTACCGCTTACGGCAAGAAGTGAGTTTGGCTCGCTGTGCTTGATTTGCAGAGCTCGCCGCTGACCTCGCTCTTCCGCTCCACAGCCAGTAGAGGATTTCGTCGCTCGAGGAGGGAGTCTCGGGCTAATTTAGACGGCGGAGGGCGCTTAGTAGTGTACGCATTCATAGGTGGTTACAGTATAGACGCCAATGGCATACACTTTTCTCATTTCTCCACGTGTTTCGCGTCGAGCGAGCTTTGGTCTTCAACTCGGCTCTCGTTTCGCCCGTCTCGGCTGCTTCGAGATAGCAGAGGCTCTATTAGACAGAATGTAGCGAATCTACATCACCATTTTAACATCCACCGCAATATCCTCCACCTCCAAGATCACATCCCCAGCAGCTCAACGGTCCCCCTCCCGCACTCTTGACCACCAATCCAACGATACTCGCCAATCCTTCGCCGAGCACAAAGCCCGAAGCGACGATGATAAGTCCAATGTTCTCGAGATGAGAGGAGGAAGCGCCAGCGTGGTTGGACCGGTGTCGCTTCATGGCGAAGTAGGAGATGAGGCCGCCGATGAGTCGGGCGATGGAGAAGGAGGGGGTGTTGATGAAGCCGATGGCGAAGGCGATTCTGGATGAGAGGCGGAGAGGTTAGCGACGAAGTGCTGGAGGGGCGAAAGGGGAGACTCACCCCGAGGGAACGAAGCGGGTCCAGCGGAGAGTTTGACGGCCTTTGGAGACCATCTTCAGACCGGCCAGCACGACGAACGAGATACCGAAGATAAGCATCGCCTCCTTGCTGCGAGGAGGGAGCTCGCCGTTGTTGACGAGGCGGGCGAGGTTGAGCCTGCGATGGGAAGGGAGGTCAGCTATGAGCCGAGAATCGGGAGCAGAGAAGAGCTCACCAGATGGCCGCTGTCGGAACGGGGAAATTGGTCGAGGGAAGATCATAGAGGTTGCGGTAGAGGACGTAGATTCCGGAGGAAACGAAGACCGAAGCGAGCGAGCCGATCATCTGCGACGAGAGGAACATCGTCAGCTAGTGCTCGTCCGAAGCAGAGCTTCGAGACTCTCACCTGTCCTTGGAACTGAGCCTTGGGGCTCGCGCCGTGCAAGTGACCAGTCTTGAGATCCTGCATGAGGTCGCCGGCTTGCTGAGCGCCGGCCTCGCTGATTCCTCCGGCGATGAGGTTGGCGACGATGTTGTGCGGCTGTAGGAGGACAATACTGAGTACGAGAAGGAAGAGCTCGAGGACTCAAAGACTCACCTGTACGACGGCGAAGAGAAGCTGGCTGATCTTGCCGATGGCGGAGACGGGGTTGAGATCCGTCTCTCCCAATGCTCGGACGCTGCGAGGTAGAGTCAGCACGCCTCGTTCAGACAAACGAAAAGAAGAGCAAGAATTCACCCGAGTACACTGAAGATGGAAGCGAGCACGAGCGCAATCAACGTAGCCCACCACTTGATACCCTCCTCGCCGAACACGATCGCAACGAGCACAACGCAAGCCACACAGCTGAGGACCACTCCACCGAGCACGATTTTCTTATCCGCCTCCTCCTCACTCCGTCCGCTGGCAACGGGTACCTCCTCCTCCCGTTCGTCGAGGGAACGAGTCTCATCGTCGTCGATGATGATGGGTCGCTCTTTCATGCCGAGAGGGCCAGCGAGGGCGGAGAAGGTGACGAGGGAGATGGAGAGAAGGCTCTCGGCCATCATAATGGCGAGAGCGGGCCAGAGGATCCATCCTGCGCGCGGAAAGCGATGAGTTGAAAGCGAGAGGCAAGGGGAGTCGAGAGAAGGACTGACCGCGCGAGCCATCTGCGGAGCTTGAGACGGGTCCGGGAGCCCAACCCATGTGCTTGGCGAGAGGACTGAGGAAAGCCCAACCGCAGAGCATTCCCTGTGGTCAAGAATCGGTCAACGAAGCTCGCGCGAGAGCAAGGGAACGAAGCGCACGAGGTTCATGCTGGCGGTCGTAGGAAGTCCCATGATGATGCCTGTGAAGAGCAGGGTTAGTAGAAGAACCTGAATGGTATGTCGAGGCGCTGACCCTGGCCGATGTAGCTGAAGGACGGGGAGAACCTGGCGGGGAGGAGAGGTCAGTTCCGTGGTGGGCCCTGAGCGCCGGAGAAGGACTCACCACCACAGCCAGTTGTGTGCGAGGTTGCCGAAGATGTTGAAGACGGGGATGGCATAAACGACGGGGAAGGCGAGACTCAGCAGCTGCGAAAATGGAAGGGGTCAGCGAAGGCCGAGACAGGCGAGGCTCCCCAACTCACAGTAAAGCCGGCCGAGAGGGCAAAGCTGTTCAGCAGCGCATTCCATCCACACTTATCAATCTTTGTTGGTGCAGCCTCGACCTCCTCCTCCTCTCCATCGCTCGTCGCAAGAGGACGATAGCCCTCGACTGGCTTTGCCCCCGGCGCCGGAACCTCGTGCAGCACGCTGATGATCTGTGCGGTGGCGGTACCGCTAGGGAAGACGAGCTTCTCCTTGACGATGACCTGTCGGCGCAGAGGAACGGCGAGGAAGACTCCGAAAAAGGCGACGGCGAAGCACCAGGCGCAGAGGGCGAGAGGGGAGAGGATGATGGGAGACGAGCCGTCGAGCTTTTCGGTCAGTTGAGCGAGGGCGGGGATAACTCCAACGAGACCGGCGGCAAGAGGCAGGGTGCCGGTTGCGACTGCTGTGGTTTGCAGGACGATCTGAGGAGGAGGGGAGCGGGGCTCAGCAAATCGGCCAAAGTGCTTCGGCGGTGGGGAAGCTCACGTTCTCATGCACAGTCAATGGCCGATTGTTGAAAAAAGGCGATTGCGGTAGGACCTTGAAGACGGCGAATCCTAGCAGCGAAGCCTGTGGGAAGGTAGTGATTAGCAAGCAGCTTGCGTGCTGATAGCTGCTGAGCCTCAGAACGAGCTGCAGCGCCATAACTAGAGGAGCCCACCTGCAAGGACATCATAGAGATCCACCCCGACTGCAGACCGAAGTACATGTTGGTGAAGGCGAGCAGAACTCCGATGAGCAAGCCGACGAGAACCGCTCTTGCCTGAGAGGGAAGAGATGGACAAGGGTGAGCACGAGCGGATACAGAAGATATATACTAGACTACTCACCGTGAATTCGGCGTCATCCTGCACTGCTACAGGCCTCGTAGTGGAGGTAGAGCCGACCGTTGCCGCCATTGAAACGGCGCGAGTAGGGCGTTGAATGGTACTTTGTAGGCGAGTTGTTCTAGGTTGCTGTAGTCCTATATCGAGCCCTTGAATCGAAAGAGGCGTGAAACGATCGAGGTGAAAGTGGTCAGAGGCAAGCCAGCACGAGACGCCGCCGCGAAGGGGGAAACCTCGAGGTTCGAAGCGGGGACGGCTCTCTCCCTTCGCCGTCTCCCCTTCGCTGGGGACTTGCTTCCTTTTGATTCGCTCGCTACCACCTCCGACTCGCCTGGATAGCGCTCCTGGGTACACCTAGACCAAGCTCGGCCAGCGTCATAGAAATGTCGCCGCCTCAAGCAGCTGCCTACCGTCCTCTCGCCTCGCCGTTGCCTTCTCACCCAGGCCTTTCTTCCGCCAAATCAACCAATGCCGTACCAACAGCTCAGCCTACCCACCCCGTCTCGGCTGGAGCTCTCTCTGCCATCTCTGCCCTCCTGGGAGCAAGTCGCGCGCGAGAGAACGGAGCAACACCGAGGTCAGCCAGTCCCAACGGCGGGCTGCTGCGACGGTCCTCCCTCCTCGCTCGTAGGAAAGGAGATGCTGGTGCAGCTCAGTTCTCCCTGGGACCAGAGCTCGGCTTCCCCCTAGCTCGCCCACGTTCGAACGAGGGAACGCAGACACTCGACGATGAGATTCCTCCCCTCGAGCAAGGGTATCGCAGGCCGAGGGAGCAGTCGAGGGACGACACGCTGGGAGATGATCTCCCGCCGAGCCCGATAGGTTTGCCAGGGGGGTGGAAGGACAGCGCTACCGATACGTCCGGAGCTCTCTTGCTACCGCCCCCCTTCCTCGACGACCGCTCTACGGCGCAGTCCTTCGAAGGTGAGAACTCGTTCCTTGTCAAAGAGTTGTAACTTAAGTATACTGACTCTTCTTTGCACCTCATAGGCCTTCTCGGCACTCGTTTCGCCCGAGAAACGAGCGCTCGGGCTCGCCGTGAAGCTCGCGCCTACGCTCGCGACCGTCCTCCTCCTCCAGCCTTTCCCGCTTCCCTCCTCGCCACAGCTTCCAAACTCGTTACCGCTCTCGGTCCACCAGGAGGCGTCGATAGTGGGCCCTACTACCGTCGGTGGAAGGACGACCCTTCGGACTCGACCCCTTCGACGATTAAGAAGGAGCGGCGGCGAGTAGAGCGTGCTGAGCAGGGCATGAAGGGATTCGAATACGGTCAGCGGATAGGAAGGAGGCTCGCCAATCGCTTGCGGAAGGAGAGAAGGGAGCATCCGGACGAGTCGCAGGAGAGCATGGAGGAGAGGGAGGAGGAGATCATCGCCGAGGCGCGACATGAGCTCGTCGCCGCTACACCAATGTCACTCTTCGGCGCCTCCCCCTCCCCTCTAAGCCCTCCACTCTTCTCCTTCGAAACACCCGGCCTCACCGACCCTCTCTCGACCGCCTCCCCCGACGCCATTCCTCCCACGCCTCTCGACCTCGCCCCTCCGAAACCCTCGCTACGACCCATCTTCGACGAGGCTGAACCATCACCGCTACCACTCGTCCCCGAAGAACCTCCGATCAAGCCTGGCCTCGACGAGGGCTACTTCTCGATTCGCCAGCGCCGAAGGTCAAAGCCGAAGGTCGCTACCAGCAACCTCGACCCATCCCACTCGACAGCCAACCCGCTCACTCCGACTCCTCTCACTCCTACCGACCGTGTCATCTCGGCGACCGTCGGCAAGGTGCAGAGCCAGCTTCGCGCCCACGCCGACCTCCTCATTTGGATCCTCGTCGGCGCTCCGGAGATCAACGCTGGGTTAGATCAAGGGCTCGCCAGCGTCGGAGGACTCTTCGGCGTAGCCCTCCATCTCGTCGGCTTCGTCTTCTTCATCCTCGTCCATTCCTGGGCTCTCGTTGTCTCCCTCGCTCTCACCCTTCGGTCGATTACCCTCTTCCTGCATTGGGTTGGGCTCAATCTGAGGGGCAAGACGGATCTATCGATTGTGGTGAAGGAGTATCTCGCGCTGTGCAGGAAGGAGTGGGACAAGGTCTGCGCCGAGGATGGGGTGAGGTTGGGAGTCTGGAGTGTGGGCTTGGGACTGCTTGAGTTGATGGCTATTCAGGCTAGTGCGTATCTTCTCTTCCTGTACTCTGCGCCTCGACTTCGAGCTGACCTCTTCTCCTCTCACAGTGTCGAAGGAGCGCTGGCTCGCCGACGGCCCCGGCAACCTCCTCCTCCTCAACGGCGACGAACCTCCCGTCGACGCCTCGATCGACTCGCCTGGAACGCCTTACATCGCCCCCCTACTTCGACGTCGCTCAACGAAGCGTCGAACCAGCCTCGAGCAGCGACCAGGAGTCAACCGAGGGCACTCGAAGCGATGGACGCTCAACGACGAGGAGGGCGAGAGTCTACTCGTTACGGGAGGAGGAGACTCTATCATGGAAGGTCGTATACTCAACGACCCTTTCGATAGCCTCTCCTTTACGCCTTCCTTCTCACCTCGAGAGGCGCCCAACGAGGACGACTTCGACAACCTCCCTCCCCTCGACCTCAACGGCACGCTCCCCGGCTTTTCCTTCCCTCCTTCACCTCAATCCCTCACCGCCGAACCCACTTCGCCTCCTCTGAGACCCATTTCCGAGTCACCCACCGAGCTCGCCTCAGACTTTACCACCCTCCTGCGCCGACACGTTCGCCTCGCTACCGCTTCCTACGGTCTACACTCCTACATCCTCGCTCCTCCTTCCCCTCTCTTCACTCCCGGCGTCAACCATCAAACTCTTCCTCACCGAGTCTTCAGCCATCTCGGCGGCGTCGACCACAAGACTTCGCAGGTCCTTCACGTCGCCAGTGAGCTCCTTCTTCGTCGTCGCTCGCCGTATGTTCGCTGACCGAGAGCTTTCTCACATAGTTCAAAAGCACTACACGGGAGTGCCCGCCAAACCGGATGCAGGTGCGCTCGAGGATATATACGAACCTCAGTTCTACCTGCTCCGAGATGACCTGCACGGCGAGGTCGTCTGCGTCGTCCGCGGAACTCAATCGCTGGCCGATATGTACGTCGAGCCTCGGTCATTTATCTGAATAGCCATACTTACCTTTCTTTTCCCTCTCACAGCCGCACCGACCTCGAGGCGGGCATGGAAACCGTCTCGCTCCCTTCCCTCCGCCACGACGGCGGCAGGGAGGATTTCCTCGCACACGCAGGCATCCTCGCCGCCGCTCAACGACTACTCGACCCCGAGAATTCGCCATTGTTCGCCAAGCTCAAAGCTTCACTCGAGGAAACGGGCTACTCGCTCGTCTTCAACGGCCATTCGCTCGGCGCCGCCATCGCTTCCACCCTCGCCTTTCTTCTCGGCGAATACACACCCGCCGACCCTTCCATTTCTTCCTCCTCCTCCAACGCACCCATTTGCGATAAGGGCAGCTGGACCATCAACCCCTCATGCGGTCTTCCTGCTGGTCGACCCGTTCGCGCAATCTGCTTCGCCCACCCCGCCTCGGTCGGCCTCACCCTCGCCCATCGCTGTTCGCTCGGGAAAGTCCCTCTCGTCGTTTCGATATCGCTGGGCTCGGATGCCGTATGCCGCATGGGCGTCCCTCAAGTTCGCGAGCTGAGGAGGGCGCTCGGCCGACTCGCCAAGAACCGAAGGAGGTGGTTGGGGGAGAGAAAGAAGGGCGAGCATGGCAAGAGCGAGATTTTGGGAGCGTGGTGGAAGTGGAAGGGACTAGGTGGAGCGGAGAACGCCGTGGTGGAAGGAGGGAAGGAGGGGCATTCTGAGAAGGAGCGCGAGAGGAGGGAGATTGAGGAGAAGGCGTGGGGATGGAGGTGTGAGATGGACGGCGACGGGGAGGTGTCGTCGCTCATGGCCATCCCAGCAGGGAAGTGCTTCCATGTCGATCGTCTTCCACCCGAGCTCGAGGCGGCTCGGCGGAAGGAGTTGGAGGATGAGCTGGCGGCGAGGCAGGCGAACGGCGAGGACGACGATGAGGAGGAAACCCCGGTGTTCGGCATCTACGCCGTCGAGCGACCCCCTCCTTTCTACTCCCTCCCCTTCTTAGAAGCAGACTTAGTCAAATCGCACCTCCCGCGCGAGTACTTAGATGCAATCAACGCGCTGTAGGCGCTGATTGAGTTCATAAAAGCTCTCGAGAGGCGAGCAACGTGTACCATAATAAGCTGTGCATTGCTGACTCTGACGACTAGGGGTATATATGGGTGAAAACGAATCGAAAGGGATGCCTCGGCGGCCTATGCCTTGGGCTTTTGAGCCTCGGTCTCGTTGGCCTTGTACCACGCTACGGCCCTCTTGACGCCCTCCTGAAGTCCCACGATGGGTTCGTATCCCAGTACACGCCGAGCCTGCGAGGAGGGGAGACCGAGTCAGCTAGGTTCGCAGCGCCGAAGCCGGAGCGCAAGAGCTCACCTTCTCAATGTTGTAGTAACGGTGCACGGTCGAGTAGACGACCTTGCCCCTGGTGAGGTTGGGGGTCTTGCCCGTAAGGTAACCGAGTCCCTCTCCAATCCCAGCAGCAGCGAGTCCGACTCCGACGGGGAGAGGAATCACGAAGCTCGGTACGTGACCGTTGTACTCGGCCCACACGGCGCGAGGGAAGTCCCAGAAGGGGATCGGCTCTCCGTTGGTGATGAAGAAGGCCTCTCCCGCGACGGTCATGTCACCTCCCTCGACGAACTCTTGGTCGGGGTAGAACTGGTCGAAGCGGTTGCGACCGGCGAAGAGGGGGGCGTCGGGCTCGGAGGTGTTTTGGAAGGAGGGGTCGATCTTCTGCTCGAGCTCGAGGAGGGAGGGAGGGCGATAGGTAGAGGTAGGGAGGAGGCGGCGAGGGATGTCCTTGTCGACAGGAGGGATTCGAGTGTCGAGGGACTCGCGGGGCACCTTCTTGTCGAGGCGCTCGGCGGCGACGAGGTGGGCGTGCACAACGTTGTCGACGTAGGTCCAGTCGAAGAGGTTGGTGTTGTCGCCAATCTGGAAGTTGGTCTTGCCCGACTTGAGGACATCGAGCACTCCGGGGAGAGCTTGACGGTCGCCAGGTCTGTAGCAGGGGCGAGGAGTCAGCGGAGCAAGAGCGCGGGCTTGTAGCAAAGACGTACCCAAAGATTCCAGCAGGGCGAAGAGCGACCGTCAAGAGACCACCCTTGCCGTTGGCGGAGAGGACGATGGTCTCTGCCTTGGCCTGGAGAGAGCGCGTCTTGTAGGTCAGCTATCGCTCCTGGTCGTCGCTCAGCAGGCTCTACTACGCACCTTGGTAACGTTGTAGGGATCCAGTCCGACCTCGGGGAACGGCATGCGCTCGTCGACGTTGATCAAGTCCTCTCCGTTGTAGACGGTTCCGGCGCTACTGGTGAAGACGAGCTTCTTGACGCCCTCCTGCACGCAAGCATCGACGATGGTCTGAGTTCCCTGCACGTTGACCTTCTCACACAACTCTGCTCCCGAGCCAGTCCACGGCGAAGCAGTGTGGAAGACGGTCGTGGCCCCGCAGGCCTTGATGGCGGTAGCGAGCGATTCGAGCGAGGTGAGGTCGGCCGAGTAGAAGGTCCATTGAGGCTTGTCGGGGAACTGGCGCTGTACGATGTCGAGAGACGAGACGGTCGCTTCGGGGTAGCGCGCGACGAGCGCCTTGACCAGAGTCGACCCCAGGAATCCCTCTCCTGCTCGTGGGAAGAGGGTTAGTGAAGTCCTACAGCATTATGTAGCACGTTAGACTCACCTCCGATGACCAAGTACGATTCTGAGCTCATGTTGGCGAATGGAGCGTAAAGCGAGAGCGAGAGAGTCGAGCGCGGTCCTCGACTGGCCCCCTTTGGACTTTACCACTCTTTGCTGTACTCTAATTCGACCTCGACCGTGCATGATGATATGCAGGATGATTAGGACAGGCCTACAGCCTTCTACTCGGCGATCACAGAGCGGCGGAGGATCGTCTGCGAAAGGAGGACGCGTCTGGTGCCAGCTCGCTTCATCTCTACTCGTTTCAGTGCTTCCGGGAGCAGTAGAGCTGGCTCCGATCGACATTAGCAGTATCTCTCTTGCTCCCATGCGACTGGAAGCCGCTTAAACGCTCAGCAACGGCTCAGCGCGCGGGGGTGAGTGTCTGCTGGCTCGAGCTGTCGCGTCGACAGAAGACTGATTGCCTTGCCTCTGGGCTGGAAAGACTCCCAAGTGAACAGTGATTCATCGCCGACCTTTGCGGCGCCATCCACCCTCCTCTGGCCGCCCTTCCTCTCGGCGCTTCGGCACCAACTTCCCCTTCGCCGTTCGAGTTCCGGTCGCCCAGCAGCTCTCGTACCGTCACAAGCTTCTTCGTACCCGCCGTGAGATCGACAACACTTTCCTACAGCACCTCTTAGCGCCTCGCCCACGCCAGAGAGTCGTCATTCTCAAGCCCGAGATACCGCCGAGACCCTCAAGACGAGGGATTCAGTGGGGCCACTGCTCTTCTTCTTCTTCCCTCCACCACCTCCCCGAGACCACCAGACCGGAATGAACGCTCTCAACATTGCTGTGGGAGCTCTGCTCCTCAGCGCCAACTCAGCAGCCTGTGCGCCGTCTCTCGCCCTTCGCGACGGCTTTCACCCAGCGATCTTGGCCGCCAACTCCACCACCAACTCCACGCCCCCGCTCAATAGCACAACTACGCCCACTTCCTCCTCCAACAGCTCGACTCTGGCCGCTGGCTGCTCCCTCGACCAAGCAACGGCGCCTGGCAACCTCACCCTCTGCGGAAACGCTACTCTCTTCAACGTATGGCGTCCCAAGGCTCGAGTGATTGGCCGCGAAGGTTGGGCCAACGACAACATGGGAATCTGGCAGCGTGACGATGGCTCGTTGCACGTGGGATGGCAATGCAACCCTCAGGTTCGTCGGTGCCCAAGCCTTCCTCTGCCCGCTGACCGCTCTCTTCGCACAGCACATCCAATGGGGCAACATCAGTATGTGTGCGGCCACTTCGACCGACCTCGTTACCTACACCGACCTTAACAAGACTCTTGTACGTCGTCCGGTTCGGCGTTCGCGCTGGCACCCTTCGCTGACCTCGGTCTTTCTCCCTGCTCTTCTCTTCACCGCTCAACTCGTCTACGCCGTCTTTCTCTTTCACTGCTCTTCACCCTATTTCACTCGTCTACAGTGGCCAAGCGAGATTTACGACATTCGAGGCGTATTCGATGGAACCATCATCAAGGACGGATTCAATGGCAAGCCCTCAATCCTCTACACCTCGACCTACCCCGGTGGTCCTCTCGGCGCGACGGTGAAGGAGGTAGAGGGTGTTGAGACGCAGAGTATCGGTAAGTTGAGCTATGCCGTCTCGCTTTCATTTCATGCCGCCGAGCTGACCCCTCCCTTTCCAACTTCTAGCTTACACCGAGGATGAGGGAAAATCGTGGATCAAATTGCCGTATACAGCGGGAGGTAACCCCGTCATCTACGACTGGCCGATGCAGAACCTCAGTGAGCTCACCGGTTTGTCGGTTGAGAGTCTAGCTGCTGACCCTTCCTCCTTTGCAGCCGGCTTCCGCGACCCCTACGTCTTCAAGTCGCCCCGCCTTGCTGCTCTCCTAGGCTCTTCCAGCGCTACCAACATCACGTCCAGCTCCAACTCGAGCTCCAACAGCACCGAGTCGGACCTTTTCGCTACGATCTCGGGCGGCGTGCATGGCAAGGGCGCCAAGCTCTTCCTCTACCGCCAGAACGAGACTGGCAACGTCCTCAACTGGGACTATATCTCACCGCTTCTTGAGACGGGAGTCAACTCGAGCTGGAGTGAATGGTCTGGAAGTGAGTGTAGTCATCTCGCCTCGCCCGATCCGGCCTGCTCATCGCCGAAGTTGCTAACGCCCTCTCCCTCTCGCTCGCTGCAGACACCGGTAACAACTTGTGAGTGGTTCTCGAGTCTCAAGTTTTTTCTCGAGATTTCCTGTATACAAATGAAGTTGACCTCCTCACCGTTTTGCAGCGAAACCGCCTCGGCCAACCGCCTCAACGCCACGGGCGACGCTTTCGACGCTGGAGATGACGAGACTGCGGTTGACTTCCTCTCGTTCGGTACTGAGAATGGTGAGCTCATTCTCTGCTCTCCTTGCACCCCGCCGATCTTCTCGAGACGGACGACGTGCTGATTCTGTTCTCGGCGTTTCGCAGGTCGTGACCAAATCCACCAAAAGCATTGGGCTCTGTGGGCTGCCGTCAACTACACGGCAACCTCCAATGGTACTGTTAGCTCGGAGATCCTCTACGCGTGAGCTGCTTGCTTCTTCTCATCGTCGAAACTCGCTGACCTTGCTTCGCTTTTCCTTCGCAGCGGCGTAACGGACTGGGGACAGAGTTATGCCTTCGTCAACTTCCCCTACAATGGAAGTCGTCAAATCGGTATCGGATGGACCTACGAGGGCGACACTACGATGGCTCTCGCTAAGCAACAAGGGTATCAAGGAGCCTTCACGGCGATGCGAGACGTTTTCGTCAAGTACACGCCCAACGTCGACCCCACCGACTCGGACCTCAGTCTCAAAGCCTCTTGGGGAGTCAAGAACGAGTCCGATGGCACCACCACCGTCTCTACCCTCGGCCAACGCATCATCCCCGAGCTGCTCTCGGCGTGGAAGGCCGCCGCCAACGTCTCGACGCCCAACGCCACGACTTTGTCGAGCGACGGTTACCAACCTTTTGAGCAGCAGCCTACGGATCGCTACTACGTGCTGTGAGTGCTCATTCCCTCCGCTTTCCTTGCTCGGCGCCAACTGACTCGGCGCTCCCTCCCTTACAGCAAGGGACAGTTCGACTTTGAGCGAAACTCGACGGGATCGGTCGGATTCAGGGTTCTCGCTTCTGACTCCGAGTACACCGACATCCTGTGAGTGAATGCCTCCCTCTTCTTCCGGCGCCGAGCTGACCTCCCTCCGCTTCTCAGCTACGACCCCGTCGCTCAAAACCTCACCGTCGCCCGTGAGATGAGTAGTTTGGTCAATTCTTGTGAGCAGCATTTCCCTTCCCCGAGTCGAACGCCTCTCGTCGATGGACGCTGGCGGCCTGGACACAAACGCCGAGCTGACCTTCGTCTCCTCGCAGACGACAACACGACCGAGCTAGGCAAGCTCAAGCTCTGGCGTACGCTCGGCTCGAACACGACCACTCTCAACCTCACCGTCATCGTCGACAACTCGGTCATCGAGGTGCACGCCAACGACGAATTCGCCCTCACGACTCGGGTTTACCCCTGGCTCTCGAACTCGACCGGCACTGGATTCCTGTCGTCCAATGTCTCGGGCTCGGCGGTCAAAGTTTCCAACGTTGAGCTTTGGGATGGCTTGGGTGAGTAACGGGCAGACAGCTAGCAGCGACTCTCTTTCCTCTCGACTAACCGCCTTCTCCTTGCCCTTCGCAGTCGACGCCTGGCCCGAGCGATCCACCAACACCAGCACCGGTCTCGTCTGGTGAGTAGCAGCTCTTTCAATCTCTTCGTTGCAAAAGGCTGACCTCTACTCGTAGGGATGGACCCACTGCTGCCATATACGGCCTTTGGACTGGGATCTGAGCGCTGAAAGCCTCGCGTTGCCCTTCGGCGTTGCGCACAGGCCTCGAATCCACAAAAGCATAAGCTTCAACGCTACTGTACATAGATCGCCAACTTGCAACGCATGCTTTGATAGCCATAGCTCCGAGCCGGATAGACTACAGAGCGCGAGAGATGCGAGCCAGAAGGTTGAAGACGATCGCCGAGAGCGCCAGATCGTCCTTTCACCCACTGATCAAGGGGTTCGAGTCCCCCCAGATTTACGAGGATGTAGCTCAGTAGTCTTACCATTTCCAGGAGGTAATGTATCAGCTGTATCATGCTACAATTGTCGCAAGCGAAACGCCCGAACTGGAGTCGTCGCCTTCGAGGTCTTTGACCCTTCGCGCCTCGTTCTTCAGGAGCTGCACTCCTCTCGAAAAATCCCCTCTTTTCAAGGAAGACTCCCCCTCTCCTCCGTTACCAACCTCTCCCCCTCGATGACCTTCTGAAGCGAGGCGTGCTCGGCGTTGGAATCGGCGCTGATGGCAGCTCTCTGGCTTGCATCGGAGGCTCGTACTTGAATACCCGGACCTCGTGTTAGTAGTGTGAAGGTCTCAGCTTGCTCTAGTGTGCATCCGTGCCCGCGATTTGGGAGAGTACATGCGCGCTCGAGGCGCCAGCTGCGAGAGGAGCTCCTGACTGGAGGGCCGAGGTGAGCGATGAGTGAGCTGGTCGGAATCGAGACGCAAGTTGGATTCCTACCATCCACCGCTTGTTGAACAGAATTCACCTCTCGTTGGACAGCAAGCTCAAAGACACCTCTCGCGCTCACCCACCCCCTCAGCCCAACTCCGACTTCTCGCTTCTTCTCCTTCTCCCGCCACAACCAAACACGCTGGACGACTCCGCGGTGCAAAAAGCCATGGTTGAAGGAGGGCAGGACCCAGCAGCCATCGCACGGCAGGCCTACTTTACTGCACTCAGCCCTCAAGCTCAAGCCCAAGCTCAAGCCCAAGCTTCGAGCGGTCTCCCGGCCGAGGGACTTCAAGAGGGAGCGCTGGACGCACCTACCTACCCTTTTCCTCAGCAGCATGAAGGAGCCGGCCCTTCACCCTTCAAGCAATATTCTCAATTCTATCCTCGTTCTCCTCCTCGCTCTCGCGCTTCCTCCGTCGCCAGTCTCTCCTCCGCTCACGACTCGCTGGCGAGCACCGACCCTAGCGATGCGTTCGGATCGCCTCACGGCGGCATGACCATGGTCGACAAGCATCCCATTCGCCTACACGCCTCGGGCGGACAGACGGGATTCCTCGTCGAGGTCAGCGGAGGAGACGATCCCGGCGTTTGGCCAGTTGCCTGGAGTGAGCTTGTAGGACTGCTGTCCAACCGTGAGTGCGCGGTGGGTGCAGCTGTAGGGGAATACCAGCTGACTCTGCTCTTGCATCTCTTACAGCTTCGACGAGCGCGCCGTTGCCGCCCGACCATCTCGTTTCTCGGCTGTGTGGCTTCACGCGAGGTAGGCGCTCACTTGAAGTTCAGCTCTCGAGTTCGTGAGCTGACACGTCCTCCCTACAGATCAACTACCGCCCATGGGAGCCCCTGGTGGGCCTCCGATGCGTGCGATTCCCAGCGACTACTACGGAGCGCCGACGCCGACCTCAACTTCGCGAGAGGGCTACCCAGGCGTCACTACGAGCTTCGAGGGTCTCGCCATGCACGGCTCTCCGCCAATGTGGAACGACGACGCTCGCTCCGTCTCGTCATTCGCCGGCTTCCACGGCCCTTCCCATCCTCTCGACGATACTCACTCGCTGGCGAGCTTCCCTCCGCCGAGCAACCGTCGACGTCCCACTCTCGGCGGTGGAGGCAGGGTCTACTCGGATAGCTACGTCACTCCACTCCAACGCGCCTTCAGCCACACCCCGCCCAACTATGGCGGCCCTCTTCCCCCTCCGTCTTACCCTCCCTCTGCGATCCTTCCTCCTCTCCCACCTCTTCCTGACCTCTCCGATGTACCTCGTCGAAGGGAAGGACCCCGAGATGATCATCATCTCGGACGTCGTGGCTACGCTCGGGAGGCAGGACGTCCATACCCGAGCCATGCTTCCTCGCGCTCGGTCTCGTCGATGGACATGGGAGGCGGCGAGATGGCCGACCCAGAGCCAGGGAAGCCGCTTCGAGCACTGAACCGAGATTTGGAGACGTACGTGTGGAAGGAGGAGCAGGGTCAGCTGTACCGAGTCAGCCCCGGAGCCGGTCCCGTGCACGGCGAGCTTCTCGTCTTCCCACCAGGATCCTGTGAGCCTTCACTCGCTTTCGAGGATCGAGGCTTTGAGCTAACCCCTCCTCTCCTTACTCCCAACAGACTATAAAGTCTACAAAGATGACCTCGAGATCATTCCCTCGGACGCCGCGCCCCGGTCGAACGATTGGATTCGTGGACAGTCGTGCGTCGCCGAATGCAAGGGCTTCAGGATTGAGAACAAGGTGAGCCCTCGAGTCTCTTATTCTCTTTCATCTCACTTGCGGTTCATAGCAGCGAACGAACGGCGCTAACTCGCTCGGCTTCCACAGCGACCTGCGACGATTCGGCATCACTTTGCGAGCTGCAAGCTCCGCGATTCGCTCACTACCGATCCCATTGGACGTCTCTGCAAGCTTCAGATCGATGCTGGAAAGTGAGTGCTTCTGCTCGCTAAACGCGACGCTCGGCGATGGCTGACTTGACGATGCTTCGCCTTAGACGACAGAAGGCGTACGTCAAGACTCGCGAGCACTCGGCCGACCAGGGATCACAACACTACCGCCCCTCTTCGAGTCGCTCGTCGGCGAGGTCCTCCGTCAGCGGCGACAGCTTCTCGTCCGCCGAACACCTCGGCTTCAGCGTACGTTCGCCTTCCGAGACGCTTTCGCGGCCGCCGCTGACGTCTACTCCTTCCCTCGCTCCAACAGCATGATGCAGCAGATGCCGACTACCAAGACCCCGAGAGCTGGGGCCGCGATTCTGCACCTGCCGAGGACGACGCCGAACGGCGAGTGAGTTCGCCTCGCTCTGAAACCCGATCTTGAACGTTCGCTAACTCGAACGTCCCTCCAGCAAGTCCACCAGGAAGGCGAGGCTCCCACCGAGCAAGCTCTACTCGCTATGATGAGCGGATCCTCGTCAACCGCGGCGACGGCAGGGAGCTTCGGCGCAGGCGGCGAGCCCGAGCTGGCCTCGGGAGACTGGGCGGTGAGCTTTCGGCGGCTCTCTTGTTCTCTAAAGCATCTTCTGATCTTCTTCGCTACAGGGCTGGCTCTCTACGCACGGTCTGGAGCCCCCCACGGGCGATGCTCGACGACTTTCGACCCTCCTCCCCGACGAGCCTACGACGACGGGATCCTTCCTCTCGATGGACGAGTAAATCATCCTTTATCCAAGCCCCCCTCTGTATCGCCTGTCGCCCTCTATCCTTCCCCTTACCTACTTTAAACCACCCTCCCTCGGCCTGCCTTCAACCGACGCTCCGCCTCGGTACGAAGGGGAAGGGGATCTGTTGCTTCTTCTCTTGCTTGGACACTTTTCTATTGGTGCCAATTTAAACATTTTAGATAACGATTCTCGGTGTTGATCAGGTGCAATCTCGAGAGTAATCCCTCATCCCCTTCGCGCAAAGAGCAGGGAGAAAAAAAGTTCCAAAGTTCGACGGAGAGGCGGCGGCGTTGACTCTTTGAAGGCGCAATTCGCGGGTTGAGCTCTCCCCTCACTTTCCCACCTCATCATGTCCTTCGCTCGCTCTGCTACCGCCCTCAAGGCCATCGCTCGTCAGGCTCCTGCCGTTCGCTCCTACTCGGCTCTCGCTCGCCGTGCTGCCACCGCCAGCGTCTCCCGCTCCGCTCCCCAGTTCGTCGTGAGTCGCTCTCCCTCGCCCGCGATCTCCTTCAAGGCGCTTCGCTCGAACATCAGCTTAGCCTTGTTACGATCTCACTACAGGCTTCCCGTGGAATCAAGACCCTCAAGTTCGCTGGTGAGTTGAGAAGGCAGCCGAAAGGTGGACACGAAACGAGAGAGCCTAACTGATTGATCTCTCCGCTGCAGATGACTCCGAGGTTGTCTACGAGCGCTCCGACTGGCCCCTTCCCAAGCTCCAGGAGTGAGTCGAGCTTGCTCTGTACCCTTGCAGCTGGAACTTTGGCTTCGAAGGAGCTCAGCGCCTTTGCTGGCCCGGTTGCTTGACTCGGACGGGCGATAAGCAGTCGACTAATCATCATTAACCTCACTAGGTACCTCAAGGACGAGACCCTTGCCATGAGTGAGCTATCCATCCTTTCCTCGTCCTCTCATCTCTGTTTGCTAACCTCTCGGCGCCGTTCGCAGTCGGTTACGGCTCGCAGGGTCACGGACAGGGACTCAACGCCCGCGACCAGGGAATCAACATCATCGTTGGTGTCCGTGAGGGTGGACAGTCGTGGAAGGAGGCCATCGAGGACGGATGGGTGAGCAGCTCCTCGTCCTTTCGCAGAGTTTGGCGGTCGGCACGATCGACGGGCGGAGATAGCAGGGACGGCGGCAGCCTTTGCGAGACGACAAAGTTTCCTGGTGATAGAGGTGCAGGTGGTTGAGTCGGCGGAGGATGTTTAAACACCGAAAGTTGGACAGATCGTGGTGCAGACAGCTCCTCAGAGCGTAACGAGCGAGAGCTGACCACTGTTTTGCTCTTCGTGTTTGTGCAGGTTCCCGGAAAGACCCTCTTCCCCATCGAGGAGGCCATTGACCGTGGAACCATCATCATGAACCTTCTCTCGGATGCTGCTCAGTCGCAGACCTGGGACCAGCTCAAGCCCCTCATCGTGAGCTTCGGCGTTTGATCTTGCCTTTCGCGGGCCTCTTTGCTGATCCAGCGCTTCCTCTCTCCCTGTAGACCAAGGGCAAGACCCTCTACTTTGCTCACGGATTCTCGGTCGTCTTCGCCAAGGACACCGGTGTCGTTTGCCCCGAGGATGTCGATGTCATCCTCGTCGCCCCCAAGGGATCTGGCCGCACCGTCCGCACCCTCTTCAAGGAGGGACGTGGAATCAACGCCTCGATCGCCGTCCACCAGGATGTCACCGGCAAGGTGCGTAGTTGGAATTTGGGGCCGAAGGAGGAGCTACCGCTGACTTCCCATTCTCGCTCTCACAGGCCAAGGAGAAGGCTCGCGCTCTCGCCGTCGCCGTCGGATCTGGATACGCCTACGAGACCACCTTCGAGAAGGAGGTCTACTCTGACCTTTACGGAGAGCGTGGTGTCCTCATGGGAGGTATCCGTACGTTGAATGATCTGCCGCGGCCGAAGACGAGCTCGGCGCTGACCTTCCCGCTTTCGTTTTGCAGAGGGAATGTTCAAGGCTCAGTACGAGGTCCTCCGCGCCAACGGCCACTCCCCCTCCGAGGCTTTCAACGAAACCGTTGAGGAGGCCACCCAGTCCCTCTTCCCCCTCATCGGAGCTTACGGTTCGTTTTGAGCTCGGCGCTGGGTAATCGCGGCCGCCAGCTGACCCGCTTCTTTCCTTCTCTCGCCATAGGCATGGACTACATGTTCGCCGCCTGCTCCAGTGAGTCTCCCACTACCTTCTCAACCTTGAGCGATGGCTAACCGCTTCCCTTTCACAGCCACCGCCCGCCGTGGTGCCCTCGACTGGGCCCCCAAGTTCGAGGCTGCCAACCGCCCCGTCTTCGAGGCTCTCTACGCCTCGGTCAAGGATGGATCCGAGACCCGCCGCTCGCTCGAGTTCAACGGACGCAAGACCTACCGTGAGGACTTCCAGAAGGAGCTCGACGAGATTGATGCTCAGGAGATCTGGCGCGCCGGAAAGACCGTCCGCGCTCTCCGCGTGAGTTTTCCTATCTCCACCCGTTGCTCTCGCTTTGATGCTGACGAGCCTCCTTCGTTCCCCCTTTCAATAGCCCGACGTCAAGGCTTAAACCCTCTTACCTTCCCTTTCTCTCTCGATCTGACATGGCTAGCTGCTGCGCTGTTTAGCAGTGATGTAAGGAATCACCAAAAGGTTCTTATACGGCATTCGGGAGAGCTTCGCTCTAGGGCGCTCGAGATTGAGAGCGAGAGTGGGAGAGCGAGCACCGAGAGCAGCGAAGTCTAGTGAAGGCGCTCTCTTCGGCCGTTTGCGAGCTGGCAGATCAAGGTATAGACCTGCAGCTGACTCGGCGAATCGTGCATGTCTTTTGCGAATCCTCGAAACTTGAGCCAAGTCGAGCAATCCCGTCGCGGAGGAGCTCTCTCTTCTCCACACTGCTCGCTTCGCTTCATCATGAGCTGTAGGTCCGCCAGATGCCCCGCCGGCTCATTGATATTGATGTTCTTACTTTCTCAGTCTCGGTGGGCATTCTCACGGTCAGCGACACCGCATTCAGAGACGGCCCTTCGAGCGACAGGTCGGGTCCCGTCCTGCGCGAGCTGCTCGAGTCGCTGCCTTCCTCGCCCTACAAGGTCGTCAGTTCAGCTATCGCACCCGATGAGAAGGTCGAGATCCACCGTATCGTAGAGCAATGGTGCAAGGAGGGCGTCGACTTGGTGTTGACGAGTGGGGGAACGGGGTTTGGAGTCCGAGATTGCACGCCAGAGGTGAGTAGGAGCAGTGAGGAGGTATTAGAGCTTATCTTACCCTTCTCGCGCTACAGGCAGTCGCCCCGCTCATCGACAAGCCAGCGCCCGGACTCGTTACCCTCATGCTCACTCATTCCCTCGCCATCACCCCGCTCGCCGCGCTCTCTCGTCCAGTCGTCGGAGTACACCTCAAGGAGGGAGCTGAAGGAGCTGGCACGCTCATCGTTACGCTGCCGGGCAGTCCCAAGGGAGCCAAGGAGAACCTCGAGAGCTTGCTCCCGCTGCTGCCTCATACCCTCGACTTGATCGGAGGAGGAAGCGGTAGAGCGGTACACAAGGCTTTAGGTGCTCCCGACCGAGCAGCTCCAGCTCCTCCTGCTGCCCCGGCTGCTGCTGCTCCCGCCCCTTCGCTCGGCCACGGCGGAGGCTGCGGTCACCACCACCATTCGCATGGCCATGCTGCACCTCGACCTCGCACTCTCCTCTCCCAAGATCCTTCAGCATCCATCGCAGCTCGTCAGCGACAGTCTCCCTACCCTCTCGTCCCCCTTCGCGACGCCGTCTCGCTCGTCTTCGAGCACACCTACGTCTCGCCGGTCCAGACGCTCGCCGTGGAGGATTCACTCGTCGGTCATGTACTCGCGGAGGATGTCGAGTCAGCGCAGAACATCCCTGGACGACCCTCGACCAACGTCGATGGCTACGCTGTCCGCTGTGAGCTCGTTCGCTATCCCTTCTCGTCTCGGCGAAGCACTGACTCCCGTTCCCTCGCAGCGACCGACACGCCTGGTGTCTACAAGGTCGTCACCGAGTACCCTACTACTGCACTCCCCGCCGGAACGATCTACCGCATCAACACCGGCGCTCCTCTCCCGCCTGGCATGGACGCCGTGATCATGGTCGAGGACACCGAGGTCGTCGCGAAGGAGGGCGAGGAGGAGAAGGAGGTCAAGTTGCTCGCGCAGGTGGATAAGGGCGAGAATGTGAGGAAGGAAGGAAGCGACGTCAAGGTTGGAGAAAAGGTGCTGGAGAAGGGAGATGTCATCTCGGCGGTGGGGGGAGAGCTCGGCACGCTCGCCTTTATCGCCAAGCGCTCGGTCAGTGATGACTCTCGCCTCGTTCGACGAACCATCGCTGATGTCTTGCTCTTGCAGGCCAAGGTCTACCGTCGGCCTACGGTCGCCGTCCTCTCGACTGGCAACGAGCTCGTCTCGATCCAAGACACCTCTTCACCAAAGCACTCGTCCGCCTCCTTCTCCTCCATCGTCGATTCGAACCGTCCCTCGCTCCTCTCCATCCTCAAGCACTTGCACTACGATACGCTCGACCTCGGCATCATCGGAGACACGATGGCCGAGACGAAGGCAGCGCTCAAGAAGGGCAAGGAGGAGGCCGATATCATCATCAGTACGGGTGGGACGAGTATGGGAGTTGGAGATCTCTTGAAGCCGTGCATCGAGCGCGAGCTGAATGGGACGGTGCACTTTGGTCGTGTCGCCATGAAGCCCGGGTGGGTGGTCCCTCACTTTCGCTCTTCGTCCGAGGTTGTAGAGCTGACTGGCTCTTCCGTAAACAGCAAACCCACCACCTTTGCAACTCTCCCCGCTCACCCTATGGCTCCCGACCAAAACCCCAAGCTCGTCTTTGCTCTTCCCGGCAACCCAGCCTCGGCGCTCTGCACCTTCTTCCTCTTCGTTCTCCCCGCTCTGCGCAAGATGGAAGGTAGGCGCGAGTCCGAGTGGGAGC
Source organism: Leucosporidium yakuticum (assembly GCA_019775505.1). Lineage (NCBI taxonomy): Eukaryota > Fungi > Basidiomycota > Microbotryomycetes > Leucosporidiales > Leucosporidiaceae > Leucosporidium > Leucosporidium yakuticum. The sequence continues at coordinate 44,161 of JACWFO010000119.1, forward strand.
TTCCTCGAGTGCCCGTCACTGTGAGCGCTGCCCGAATTCTCCTTTCGACTCCGAGCTCTCGGCGCTGACTTCCTCCTTTTCGCAGCTCACGAGCACCGTGCCGCTCGACCCTCGTCCCGAGTACCATCGAGTGTGGCTCAGGCCTTCGTCGACGGGGCTCAAGGCGTTCTCTACCGGAGGACAACGTTCGAGCCGAACCGTCAGCCTCGCCGGATCGAATGGATTGCTCGAGTTGCCTTCGTCGTCCGAGAACGAGAAGGAGAAGAAGGAGGGAGAAGTCGTGAATTGTGTAGTCGTAGGCGAGATTGGCTCACTGGTTGCTTGAGATGCAAGATTGCGTTTGAAGGTCTTTCGGCGGAGATGGCGAGCGAGAGAAGGCGAAACCTCGGGTTTTGAGAATTGCGCTGCTATTGCGGTACAGAAGGCTAGGATTGAGAGTTATCTTCGAGTGCTGTACCGTACTCCAACGCAAGGACTGAACCGCGAAGACTAGTGAAGTCGAACAAGCGAGGCTTGATCCCAGCAAAACCTCGACGCGGAGCTGAGCCTCTGCCTTTGGACCCGCCTCTGCCGCTTGCTGCTCACCTCTTCTCGCGTCAGCTACTCTATCGACATGTTCCGTCTCGCCGTTCGCTCCTCGCTCGCTCGCGCTGCCCCCCGCGCCGCCCCTCAGGTCGCCGCCCGCTCCTTCCTCACCTCGATCCCTCGTCTCTCCGACCACGCCGAGCCCATGATCCAGGTAAGCGCTCCCAGCGCTCGCTCGAGGTCGACACAGGGCTAACTCTGGTTTTACTCGCGCTGTAGGGTCCCGGAGGAAAGACTGGAGAGGTCCCTACCGACTTCGAGCAGGCTACTGGACTCGAGCGCTTCGAGCTCCTCTACAAGCTCAAGGGCGAGGAGGCCTTCTCCCTCGAGCCCCTTGAGGTCACTCGCGCTGCTGGTGTCGACAACCCCATCAAGGTCTTCTCCCTCGTGAGTAGCGAGTTCATTGGCACCTCGGAGCTTTGTTGTTGGCCCGGGAGACGGAAGGCAGAGGATTGGACGCGAAGGCCAAGGAGGGTCATGTAGGAGACCGAGGGAGGATGATGAGGGTGCAACAGAGTGTTGCAGGATGTTTGGATGGTGCAGAATGGCTAGGCTGACTCTCGGCGATTCTAATTCTCGGCTTGCAGGACCACGAGCGCATCGTTGGATGCACCGGCTTCCCTGTCGACTCCCACGACACCATCCTCTTCCCTGTTGGCGACAAGGCTGCTGTGCGATGCCCGGAATGTGGAACTGGTACGTTATTACGAGAGCCCTCCGCCTACGGCGCCGAACTAACCCTTCGCCGAACCTCGCAGCCTACCAGGTCGACTTCCAGGGAGCTGACCACGGCGACCACCACCACTAAATGCGTAGGAGATAGGGAGTAGTTCAGAGGAGAGGTTAGATTGCAAGCCAGGCGCCGGGCGATTCGTCAGTTCTCAACTGAGGGGAGGGGGAGAGCGCCGCGAAGTCCCGAATCTCCTTTGCTCTCCTACCGCATCCTCGTCTCATGTCTGCTCGACTTCGAACGCTGCAAAGAGCTACCTCTGCTCTACTGCAGACTTCTCGACCACCACTACCACCTCGTTCACCTCGCCGTCATCTCTCCGCAAAGCCCTTCTCCAGCGCGACACCTCGGTCGGCTCACAACTCAGCGAGTTCGGCACTTGCGGTCCCGAGGATTGTACAGGGCAAGAGTGCTGCTCGCACACTGACAGTCGAGCTTCCCAATGGCCAACAGACGAGCTTGTGCGTCGCGTCTTCCGGTCCCTTCTCTTGGCTGCCGTTGCTGGTCGCTCACAGCGCTCTTTCACGCACAGCCATTACCTCTGGCTCCGAGATCATTGTCGAGAACCTCGCTCCTATCACCCTGCTACCAAGCAGCGCCTCGTCGACACCTTTCTGGTGAGTGGAGCGGCCGTTCAAGCGCTGAGAAGCGACGAGCTTACCCTCCTCACCGAGCAGATCCCAGCCGACCTGGAGTCCACTGCAGCAACTTGTAGCTCAGAGGGACTCACCGTCACCTGTACGTCGCATCAACCCGTTCAGCAACTCGGCGCTTGCTGACCTTCCGGCTTCCGCAGGGCCGCAAAGGGAGGGTTCTGGGGCTAGCTACGACTCGTTCTTCCCATGGTCGTTCTTGCTGGAGCATTCGTATGCTCCTGCGCTTCGCAAGGGTCTTGAGGAAGCCGACAGGTGAGTCGCCTCGGCGCTCGCTTCGCTGCCGTCGAGGGCTGATCGCCTTTCCTTGCGCAGGAAAGTGTTGTGGACCAGCGAGATTAGCGAAGATCTTCCTACGGTTACCTACGAGGAAGTTATGGAGTCGGAGAAGGGCGTTTACGAGTGGGTGAAGCGGATTGTGAGCTCTCGGTTCCCCCTTCTTCCTGCGTCGCTCGCTCTCGGCGCTGGGAAGCAGAACTCCCAAGCTAACCTCCTCTTCCACAGGGTATCTATGGATTCTCCCTCGTCTCTGGCATCCCACCGACTCCCGAGGCTACCGAGGAGCTCATTCGGAGGATCGCCTTCATTCGCGAGACTCATTACGGCGGCTTCTGGGACTTTACGGCCGACTTGAAGCATGGAGATCTCGCCTACTCCGACGTATTACTCCAAGGACACACCGACACCACCTACTTCACTGATGTGAGCGTCTCACAGCTCCGTCGAGTCGGCCTCGGCTGACCCTCTCGTCCACAGCCCTGCGGTCTGCAGCTCTTCCACCTACTCTCCCCCGACTCCTCGCACCAGGGAGGTCATAATCTTCTCATCGACGGTTTCCGCGCCGCTTCCATCTTCAAGAAAACCCACCCCACTCTCTACGAGCTCTTCAGCACCTTGCCCGTCCCTTCCCACGCTTCGGGCACTGGAAGCGAGTCGTCGCCATCAGGCGTGTACATGGCTCCTCTCGTACCGAAGCCGGTCTTCAACCATGATGAGAACGGAGAGTTGGTGCAGGTGCGCTGGAACGGGGACGACCGAGGCGTCGTTGGTGGACCGGCATGGGAGGGCAAGATGGACGAGTGGTTCGAGGGAGTGAGGGCATGGGAGGCGATTCTGAGGAGCAAGGAGGCCACTCTTTGGTCCAAGATGGAGATGGGGACGGCAGTCAGTGAGTGAAGCCCTCCCGCTGCTCTTGGCTAACACCAACGCCGAAGCTGACTTCTCTTCCTTCGCAGTCTTCGACAATCATCGCGTTCTGCATGGTCGATCATCCTTCACGGGAGAACGAAGGCTCTGCGGCGCCTACATCAACCACGATGATTTCCGTTCGAGGCTGAAGGGGCTGGAGAAGCAGTTCGGCGAGAAGAGCGCCGACAGGGAGCGCTTGCTGAGCAAGTACGGGCTCAAGAATTCGAGTGTCGGCGGTGTTTGGGAAGAGTATGCTTGATGATTAGGATGCAAGTGGGCTAGTGAGCTCAGGCTCGGGCTTGAGTTGAGTTCGGCGAAATGCACCGGCGTCGAGACAGGAAGGTGCTGCGTCTTCTCATCCTTCAGCGTTAGCTATGAGATGCGAACAGGTTTCAGGTGTCTTCTTACACATCTCGCTCTTCTCGGCCCCGCTTTGCTCGAAACGGCGGGGTTCGAAGACGCCGGCAGCGGAGCTCCAACTCTCTTCCCTCAACTACATTGTCTCGTCGCAATGCACGTCAACGAAGGACATCAACAAGCTCCCTACGCTTTGCCGGCCGCATGGGATGACAACCCTGCCCTCAAGTCGCTCATGAAAAGGACTCTCTCGAACGAGACCTTCGCTGCTGTTTCTCAAGATTGTGAAGGCTTTCAAGAGCGACTCGCTGGGCGTGAGTTCTTTAACAAGCTTTCGGGAAAGACTCCTGCTGACCCGAGCTCCGCTGTAGCCATTCACGACCTCCGGGTCAAGGTGGAGGAGCCCTCTCTCGTCCAGTTCAATCAGGCGAGTCTTCTAGGTGTGAGGGCGCTCCGAAACCAAGCTGACATCTTAAGCTCAACAGTGGGGCCAACGAGTCGATACTCTCAAGACGTCCGAAGGTTGGCGAGGGCTCAAGCAAGTCGCCGCCGAGGAAGGGCTCGTCGCTATTCCCTACGAACGCAAGCAAGGCTCGTCCTCTCGAACCTACGCTTTCGTGAAGAGCTACTTGTGGCTTCCCGAGTGCGGCTGTGAGTCGACCGCCCGCTGAAGATTTGGCGCTTGCTCCGAGCCTCGGCGCTGATCCTTCTCGTGTTCACAGACGTCGGATGCCCCATCGCTATGACTGATGGCTGTGCGCGAGTACTCGAGCTCTCCGGGACGACCGAGATGAAGCAGGAGATCCTGCCTCTTCTCACTAGCCGAGACGCTGGCAAGGCATGGACGGCAGGACAGTGGATGACCGAGAAGCCAGGCGGCAGCGACGTGAGCTTGACCGAGACAGTGGCGACTCCTGTAACCTTGTATGTGTTCCTCACTCCTTCGCAGGCTGCCATCGCTGACGCACCTCGCCTTCCACAGCTCGCCTGCGCCGAAGCCGGGAGATCCCTTCGTTCTTAACGGTTTCAAGTGGTGAGTGCCCTGCATCGAACACTGAGAGTCCCTCCAACTAACCTGAACCCATATATAGGTTCTCCTCTGCTACCGACGGCAACGTCGCTCTCGCCCTCGCTCGAACCGGCGGAGAAGGCTCGCGAGGGCTCAGCCTCTTTGCCGTCAAGATGCGCAAGGAGGACGGGATGACCAACGGTATCTTCATCCACCGTTTGAAGCGCAAGTTTGGTACCAAGGTGAGTGGTTCGTTCGGCTTCGCTGCAGCACGAGCTTCAATTGACCTCGAGCTCTTTCGCAGGCCGTTCCAACCGCCGAACTCTCCCTAGAAGGCTGCATCGGTCAGCTTGTAGGCCAGCCCGGCGACGGAGTTCGAATCATTTCCTCCGTTCTCAACATCACTCGCCTCCATTCGGCCGTCACTTCGGTCGCTTCCCTTCGTCGAGCGCTCGACATCGCCTCCGGTTTCGCTCGAGTTCGTCACGTCGGCGGAAAGGAAGGCTCGCTCCTCTCCAACAACGAGATGCACACCTCCGTTCTCGCCTCGAGCGAGCTCGTTCATCGTGCTCTGCTACAGGTCGTCTTCGGAACGATCGACCTCCTGGGCAAGTCCGAAGCCGAGCCCCTCAAGTTCACCGAGGAGGAAGCACATCGGCTGAGGCTACTCACGCCGGTCGTCAAGTCGTTTGCTGCGGATCTTGCATCTGGGGAGATAATGAAGTGTATGGAGGCATTAGGGGGACAAGGTTACATGGAAGAGAACGAATTCGGTCGGTGAGTTCGCTTCTCCCTCTTCTTTCTTCGCACAGCACTGACGGTCGTTCGACAGGCTCATCGCGGACCAGAGCGTGGAAAGGATTTGGGAAGGGTGAGCTATCCCTTTACCTCGAGAAAAAAAGCCCTCGCTGACTCTCGACCCGTACAGAACGACCAACGTCATCGCTCTCGACGTCGTTCGCGTCATCCTCAAGTCCAAGGGCGCATCGGTCAAGGCTTTCGTAGATGTAAGCCTTCAACTTTCAAGCAGCGCAAGCCGAGCTGACCCCCTTCGCTCACAGTGGGCGATCGCCGTTCTCACCTCAATCCCCGCCGAGCTCAACCTCGCCGTGCCTCAGCAAATCATCACCACCGACCTCGCTCTCCTCGAGAAGGCTACAAAATCCTACTTCCAACCCACTCCCGCCGACCCTTGTCTCGCCCGACCTCTCCTCTACCTCATCGGCTTCGCCGCTTCCTCGGTCCACCTCGTCGAGCAAGCCATCTGGTCGCATGGGAAGCAGGGAGAAGATGCGGAGGTCGACCGAGCTGCTGTTGAGAGGTGGTCGGATAACGGAGGCGTGCGAGAAGCGAGGAGAACGATTGAGGAGCTGTTGAGGCGAGGGGAAGACGTTCGCAAGAAGGAGGCCAAGCTCGATGCTTCTCTCGTCTACGGTAGCAAGCTGTGAATACTAGTTGCTAGTTCCAATCCAGAACCCCTCCTCCTCAATCCCTCTGGTAGTTCAACAGCTTCTTAGCCTCAGCCCTAATCTTCTCATCCGGATGTTGGCGATACAGCCCAGCCTCCCACCAGCAAGTTCCCTCCGGCTCGGCCCTCTCCGGCTCATCAACGTTACCACGCCACTTGCCGTCGATCCTCCTATCACCAGTCTCGAGCATAGCCTCGAGCTTGGGCTCGCGAATGAGTAGCGAGCGAAGGAAGACGAGGGTACGAAGTTGGGAGGCAGGAGGCCATTGAAGGGACGAGGTCATGAGTCGTTTAGAGAAGGCGAGGGTGCGGATCGGGGAGGGAAGGGTACGAGGAGTGAGGAAGATGGCGGCGAGAGCGCGGAAGAGGAGGTCGGCTTCGGTTTGAGCGAGCTTGGCGAGGATTTTGTTGCTCGAGGAAATGGCGTTGCGGCCGAGGTAGGGAGTTTCCTCGAAGGTGGGGCTGAGGGCAAGCGGGAGGATGAGGGCGTAGAGCGCTGAGACGAACTCGCCGAGGTCGATGTTGAGCGCCTCGCCTGCGAGGGAAGGGAGAGGTCAGCGAAAGCCGAGAGACCGAAGCGACGAAGAAGGTTTACCTTGACCCTGAAGTAGCTCAAAGGCAGTAACAATGCAGAGCAACTTCTCGCGAGTGTCGTTCCTCCTCACGAGACCGAGCGCCTCGTCGTTGTCGGCTTCGATCGACTCGGCCTCGACGGCCTCACCGCGCTTGATGATACCCTTGAGGACCTCGAGCAGATCGCGGAAGAAGTCAATGTTGACCAGGTGGGCGAAGCGAGCCAATCCCTCGAGAGCGGCAGGAAGGAGAGGGGAACGGTAGTCGAGCTTGACGATGCGGAAGTAGAGAGCGAACAAGAGTTTGAGCGTCTCGGTCATGTTGCGCTCCCTCTCCTCCTGGTTGATCTCTCCCTCGGCCTCGCGCATCTCCTTGTCAATGGCGGCGCGCTCCTTGCGCACCTCGCGAGCCTTCTTGGATCCCGTCTTGGACATGGCCTCCTTGGCTTTTCCTCCCTTGCGACCTTTGCGATCCTTCTCCTGGTTCCATCGAACGATGCCCTTGCGTCCTTCCTTCTCGCGGAAGATGGCGGCGGTGGAAGCGCGAACTCGACCTCCTCCGAGCTCGTCCTTGAGGCGGAGGTTGAGGAGAGCGGAGAGCACCTCGGGGCGAATGGCGAAGGAGCGGGCGCGGACGAGGCGGGAGATGAGGCGGACGAGGTGGAGCGAGTTGGAGGCGGTGGTGGTGGTGTCGTTGATGAAGAGGTGGTTGACGGTCTCGAGGCAGGCTTGGTGGCCCTGCGAAAGCGAAGAGATGAGCTTGAGCACCGAGAGCTCGAGGAAGCGAAGCCTAAACTTACATCATCCCATCCCTTACGACCCAAACGCTTGACAACGACATCCATGATGTTGACGGCAAAGTTGAAGTCGGGCTTCTCCTTAACGAGGGTGCACAGGCAGTGAAGGGCGGCGGGTCCGAGAGCCGAGTCCTCTGCGAAAAGGTGAAGGGCAAGTCAGCTCGAGTTGACGAGCAAGAGAAGGCATGAACAATCACGCACCGTTGACCTCGGTCTCACACATCTCGAGGAAGCGCTTGTAGACGCCGACGAGTCCATCCTCCCACTCACGCTGACGAGCGACGAGCTGACTGACCTTGACCTCCTTCTCGGTCTCAGTGAGGGGACGAATGCGGTAGCCGCTGTGGGAGATAAAGAGGGTCAGCATGTGCCTGCATCGAGAGCGAGGCAACACTGCAAACTCACGGCACGACATCGACAAAGACGGCGAGAAGTGAGACCATGGCCATGATGCGAATCTCTCGGTCGACGAGGATGGGGCGCTCTCCGGCGCTCTTGGCGGAAGAAGAGGATGAAAACTTGGGTGCGGTAAGCGACAGTAGACGCTTGAGGAGGTTGAGCTGTGTGAACAAGCAAGGTCAGCACTCTCGCTTCGTTTCGGCGACGAGAGCAAGCCGACTCACTCCACCTTCTCCCTCTCCGGTTCCACTAGCCTCCCTTCCGAGATCCGCAATCTCCTCCCTAGCCCTCCCAACCCTCTCTTTCTTATCCTTAATCTCCAACAACTGCCTAACCGCCGGCCTTCCAAACCTCTGACCCAACGGATCACTCCTATACTCGGGCTGCTTCCTCACAGGCTCAGGCTCGGGGCTGGGACTATACTCGGGAGTAGCGGAACGGGAGAGGGGAGTGTCTCCTCGGATCACTCGGCCGGAAGCGTCGATGGTAGGGAGCTTGGTAGGCCGGGATTTGGCGACCTTGGGAGCGGCGGGTCGAGCGGCGTAGGCTGCTTCGAGGGCGTCGTCGTCGAGGGTGGGCTTGGTCTTCTTCTTGCGAGGTGCGATCTCCTCCTCGTCGTCTGAGTCGTCGTCGAGGTCGTCGTCGTCGTCGTCGTCGTCCTCCGCCGAATCATCCTCGGCGCTGTCGTCCTCGGATCCCTCGACGCCATTCTCCCCCTCAACTCCCTCGCCCTCACCCGAGAGTACCGAACCATCCTCATCCTCCCACTCCAACTCCTCACTATCGAACGCCTCATCATCCTCATCCAAATCCTCCGAATCCAAATCGCTCATATCCGACATCTCACTCATACTCTCCATCTCACTCATAACACTCAAATCATCATCCGACCCTCCACTCCCAAACGCAAAATCGTCCTCCTCCAAATCATCCAACAGCTCTCCTTCGGGGTGAGCCTTGCTCGGTCCTGCTCCTCCCTCTTCCTCCGAGTCCATGGGCTCGTCATCCGACTCGCCAGCAGCAGCACCGTTCTTCTTGGCAGCCTTCTTGAGAAGAGCTTCCTTCTTCTTTTGAGCTTTGAGTTCGGATTTGAGGGGAGCGGCGGCGGGCAAGGGGATGCCCGAGAGGAGGGATTTGGAACGAGGAGCCGGTGCGGGCTTCTCCTTGCGGTGGGCTTTGAGGAGGGCGGGGCGGGAGCTGTAGTGTCATAAAAGGAGGAAGAATGTCAGCTGGAAGCCTAGGAGCGCACAGCTACAGCAAAGCTACAGCTCGTTTCTTGCGAAGAAAACAAGCCTGGGACGCTTCTGCCGTTCGGAGGGAGGGATAAAGAGCTACAGACTCACGTCGACATTCCCTTCTCATCCAACCTAGTCAAGAACCCGGCTTGTTCATCTCCCAACTCTTCCAACTCCTCATCAACGTCCATACCAGCTGCACTATCCTCCTCGTCGCTCTCGTCGTCGTCGCTCTCATTACTAGGCTTGACGATAGCAATACTAGCCGGTCCTTTGCCTTTACGATCCTTCTTCTGACTCTCTTTCAAGGGCTTGTCCGCGGGGAAAGCCGAGCTACGAGCTGGCGCTGCTGGGGCTGAGTCGAGAGAGGGAGCTTCGGCGCCGTTGCGTTTTTTGGACTTTGAGGAAGAGGAAGAGGACGTCTTGTGTCGTTTCGAGTGGGCCGATTGCTTGGCGTTGGTCGTCTTACGCTTGGGCGCCATCCTTGCCTTGAGAGCCGAGTTGAAGGGCAGGCGAGGTGAAGGTGAGGAGCGAGAGAGCCCTTCTGCGACTTTTTGAACGCGAGGGGTTGAAGCACTGAGGTTTAGTTGAACGGCTTTTGCAGAGAGGTGTAGGAGAACAGAGTAGGAGGTATCACTGGTTACAAGCTATCACCCTTCGACTAACAAAATCAAGCTGCAGGAATCTCCACCTCCCTTTCGCTCGTCGCAAGGACTACGGTTTCGCTGTTCACCACCAAATCCGTCAGCTACTCTCCTACACGCACAGAAAGCATAACAGTAGAACACTCACCGATCCCCGGTATACATAGCGCTAACCACCTCATTCTCAATCCATTTGGTCGACGTCTTGCTCGAGCCGAACGCCGAGCTCTCCTCCGATGAGTCCTCTACGGGCGTAAGAGTGTAGAGGATCTCGAGAGCGGAGTGGGCTCCTCCGTAGGCGCGGGAGATGCCTGTTTGAGGGTGGGTGTGGAGGGGAGAAGGGGGGTGCAGGGAGGGAGGGCCGAAGGGCAGGGTCAGCTTCGGAGCTCGACTCGAAGGTGGGAGAGCGGGTAGCTCGAAAGATGCTGGGGTGGCGAGACGTACCCGTATCAATGAGAAGGATCTTTCCATCACAGCGGGAGACCTGTTCAAGCGAGGGAGAAGGTCGGGCATCAGTTCAGCTCCCCTCGGCGCACCCTCTACGCTCACGAACGACTCACAATCCCCCCAAAGTGTGGTGTATGACCCATGATCAACCGTCTAACACCCAACATCCTACAAGCCTTCTCCGCCCTCTCACAAATACTGTCCTCATCCTCATCGAGCGCATACTCCCTGTTCCACATGGGCCCTCTCTCGGACCAAAACTCGCGCTGCTCTTCCGTCGATCCACGAGGGAGTGAGAGAGGCGCAGGAGTGTCGAGAAGGGAGTAGAGGATCGAAGAGCCGAGGGCGTTGATCTTTGAGATTGGGTGCTCGGAGGCGAGGGAAGAGAGGTATTCGGGGGTTATGCCGCCGTGTACGAAGGAAGCGGCGGCATGGGAGAAGGGATCCTCCGAGGCAGGGGGAGGAGTGGGGTCTCCGAGGAAGAGTTGGGAGGAGGAACCTCGGGGGGTTTTAGGGAGGGTGGGGGTGAGAGAGGAAGGTAGGGAGGTGAAGGATTGGGTGAAGGGAACGCGGGCGGTAATGCTGTAGTTGTGACGCCAGGTTTGGCCGATGAACCCTGTGGAGAGGGCTGCTCGACGTTGGCGCTCGCCGCCGAAGGAGGCGATATCTTCTTTGGTCACGTAGCGCCAATCGCCGAGGGCGTTCACTGTTGCAGGTGATGAGGAGGGTCAGTCGATTATCCTCGGTAGGTAGCGTTCCCAAGCCATCTTATAACCCCAAAGACATGACGAGAACCCCCTGGAGGCCCTCCCTCCCCCTCGCTCGCCGAGTCCCCTCGCCTAACTGGACCATATCCGAAGGCGGTCGTTTGCCAGCCTCTGAGGCAGTTTGAGCGCCTCTCATTGTCACAGCTTAAAAGATGGAGCCACGAAACCGTCCCTCGTTCCCCAAGCACCAAGAAAGCGAACGAGACGGCGTTTCGTTTCTGGATCCGATGGAGCGCCGAACCCGACTTACTGATCTCGTGGTTGCCAAGAAGATTGACGACCCCTCCTCCCGCCTTCTCAGCTTGAGGACGAAGAGTATCCCAGAACCTAGTGATAGCAATGAGCGCTGGTCCTCGGTCGACGAGGTCTGCACGGGGCGCGGCGCGGACAGCGATTTGAAGGGGAAAGGTCAGCTCGAGCTGTTTGGTAGTAGGATGAGAGCAGAGCAGGAAAGAGAGCAACTCACCACCCGTTTGAACGATCACGGCGTTGCCTCCGATCCATTCGCCCCTCATATCAACGAGCTTCATCCTCCTAAGGATGGAAGTCATTGCTGGTAGATCGCCGTGGATGTCTGCTAATCCGATGATCCGTTGCCTGTGAATTCCATCTTGCTCCTGCTGTGCTACAGGAGCTGCTAGAGGTTGTTTCTTGGGCGAGGATTGGGGAGTTGGAGCGGCGGAAGGGGTGCGGATGAGGTAGAGGAGGTTGAAGAGGATCAGGATACAAAAGAGGACGGGTCGACCTAATCCTAGTGAATTGGAGTTGGAACGAGGTGTTGGTGGCATCTTTCTGTAGTCGATACCCGATTCCCAAGGGGTTCAAGTTCAACGTTGAAGATGCGCTCCACGCTTCTCTCCCTCTCCCTCTTGCCATTCACTTCGACTGCCACCTCGTCACTTCGTCGAATCACCTACAGCTCAAACAATGTCGTGGTTCCACTCCTCTTCTACCGATTCAAACTCGGCCAACTTGCACCCTGTCCAGCTCGCCTTCGACCAAGAAGCCCTCTTTGGTCCTCTCGTCCCTCAGGACACCGAGTGGCTTCAAGCTGGAGGTTTCGTCACTGAGACTCAGGTCTTTTACGCTACTACCAAGGATGGTGGAATCATCATGTGTCAGGTCATTCACTCGTCCGTTGGGTGAGTCTTCTGCTCTGTTACAGCTCGGCCTTCGAAGAGACGCTAGGGCCTCGTAGACGAGACCGACGACGCGTCAGGTTGTCTCGCCCATCTCGGACTTGACCGCTAACCATCGCTTTCCTTCTCTGTAACGCATCAAACAGAGTCTGGTACCCTTCCATCCAATTCACCTTCCGCTACGTCAACCCCAAGACCAACCAACACGTCTGGAAATCCACCGCCGTCACCAACTTTACCACCGCCCCTTCCTCCAACTTGGACAAACGTTCCATCAAATCCGACCAATTCACCATCACTGTCGATCCTTCCACTCCCAACAAATATACCATCATCGGCAAATATGATGATGAGGTCCAAATCTCTCTCGTTTACGAATCCCTCACCCCCGGTTGGAAAGTCGGCGCTGGACCTCGTGGTGGGATGACCTACTTTGGACATTCCAAGGAGTCCAAGTCGACTGCTGGACCTACTCCCGACCACGGAGGAGGAGCTGACGGTTACGCCGTTCACCGATTTTGGCCCCGTTGCGCCGTCTCGGGAATCGTTCGAATCGGTCAAGAGGTCCTCGATGTCGATGGTTCGCGCGGAACCTTCATTCACGCAATTCAAGGAATGCGTCCTAACGTCCTTGCCGCCAAGTGGAACTTTGCAAACTTTCAATCCTCGGCCGAAGGAGGGGAGGGAGTCGCTTTGACGATGATGGAGTTTGAGACGACGCCGAGTTATGGTAGTAAGAAGGTTAATATTGGATCTGTTGTGGTGGGTGATAAATTGGTGGCTATTACGGCGGGTGGGGAGGGAGTAGTGGGAAAGAGCGTGGCGGAGCATGTTGGACCCATCAAGGATGTCGAGACGGGCTATCACGCTCCTTCGTCCATCAAGTACCAATGGGAGGGCGTTACTCTTACCGAGGACGGCAAACCCACCGCCGGAGGAAAGGACCTCACTACCGCCATCCTCAACCTCGACCTACTCACCTCCAACCCAGGAGAGCCTTACCAAACTCGAGGTCTCATCGAGAAGGTCGACGTCCTCGGTCAGATCCCTTACCTCGTTAAGAAGTTTGTCAACTATGCCGCGGGAACTAAGCCTTACATCTACACTGTGCGTTTTCGAGTTTCTCTCCTTGCCGAGGCGCTGTAGCGCTGTGAGACCGAGCTGACCCGCCGTTTCGACCGAACAGTGGCTCAACCCCGCCAAGGCGACCATCTCCACTCCTTCCAAGGAGGCTCCCATCGTCGTTGACGGCCACGTGTTCTCCGAGTCGACTTGGATCAGCTAGGGTCGTGTATGGGTCGATTTGAGGTGATTTCGGACGTTGGAGCGAGCAGGGAGGTCAGGAAAGGCTTCGGCTTCGGACTTTGTTTGTAACGATTTTAGCGGCTAATGCTTGGGAGGGGAGAAGGATGTCTACCGCTGTATTTCTATTAGCTTTAACCTACTTTTGCGCTCTGTGGCTTTCGAGAGCAGCGAGCGTGTTGTCGGAGCAGGAGGAGCTGCGAAGACGAACGCCGAGCAGTTCGCTTTCGCCGCTTCAAGTGCTTCGCGCTCGCTGTTCGACGGTGGAGGCGACGAACGGATGATACGGAATAGAACTTCTCACTGCACAGCTATACAACACTTCTCCCTGACCTCCCTCCTTCCCTCGTCTCTCCCCTCGACTCGGTTCAAGTCCTCCAAACCACCTTGCCCTTCTCCCACTTATCCAAGGCCAAAGCCCTCCTATGAAAAACCTTCCTAACCTCCCTATACTGTCTCGCAAAACTCTCATCATCACCATTCCCATCATGGAAAGCGTTTGCTAGTTGCTCGGAGAGGGATTCTTGCAGAGTTGTTGCGGAGCGCAGGCGCGAGAGTTGGGTTGCCGGGGAGAACCGCTGTGTGCAGAGGGGAAAAGGGAGGGAGGGTTAGTCGGGGAGCAGAGAGAGAGAGCGGGGAAGGACATGCTTTGAAGGCGTCGGCTTGCGCTGCTTCGAGTAAGGACCATCGGGTTTTGAGATCTTGGGCTTGGGTGAAGAGGTTGGAGGTTTCGAGACGGAGGGATTCGAGTGCCGGTCGCATGGATTCGTTCTTTTCTGCTCGGTGTTCGATGAGGAGAGGGCGAGGGGAGGGAGAGAGTGGTCAGCGAGAGCCGAAGCGAACGCCGAACACTCCTTCTCTCTCCACCGCGAGGGAGGGTACACGAAGGGCGCGGGAAAGAGCGTATGAGAGCGAAACGTACCAGCGAGAGCGATATTGGACTTTAACCTCTGTTGATAAGCCTGATGCAATTCCAAGGCTTGGGGCATGGTATTAAAGTAAGCATCGAAAGTCGCTTCGTCTTCTAGGAGCATAGTTAGGTCTTCCTGTCTGTTTGGAGAAGTTAGTTTAGGGCGTTTAGGTCTGAACTGTACTCCCCTACAGCTCCCGAGAGGAGACGAGAAGGACGTACGATAGCCCTGCTAGTTGAGGGAAGTCACGGGTTAGGGCGTCGTTGATGGGGGGTTGATGGGGGGTTGGAGCTGTTGGTAGTGTTGTGGTGGTAGAGGGGGCAGTGAAAGGGAAGATGGGAGCAGAGAGGGAGCAAGGGGAGTCGATGGGAGAGGAGGGAGTCGTCATCCCTTGGCTGGTCAAGAGTTGGGAGAGAGTGATAGAGCAAGGAGAGGCTGATGAGGTACAGATTTAGCTGGTGATGGGCCTGAAGAGGTACACAAGTGAGAAACGAGAGCGAAAGAGGACCAAGGGAGACGCCGAATCCGCTGCTTGGCTCTGACCAAACTCGCTTCTCGCTCGACTACAGCCAATCAATCAAATGAACGATGTGGGACCGTTATTATCCCAATTAGAAGGATCCAAGCTACCTAGTCACCTACAACACCTCTCAATCCGCCTTAGTCGTCAATTCGCTCTCGTCCTCACTTCTGCCACCTCTCCCAACCATCAACTTGAACATTGGACCAGGTTAAGATCAAGATTGAAAGAGATTGAGGAGGAACTCAGAGAAGCTGCTACTGCTACCACCCTACACGACACTCCACCACCGACTAGACCGCTGACTGAGCAATCGCACACGACCACCGCTCAAAGTTACTTGGACCTCGCAGAACGAACTAAATCAGTCAGGGAACAATTGGTGAAGGATATTCAACTACAATCTACTACTACCCGACCCTCCAACACCCCCTCACGCGATCTCTCTTCCTCGCCCGAACCTCGTCCCCGGAAAGCTCGGCCACCTCCCTCGGCCGTCTCTCCCTCTTCAGCAGCTCAATCAGCCCTCGATGCGATCCTCCAATCCTCCAACACCACCACCTCCTCACCACCCGCTCCCGCTACAGCACAGACTAAAGCCGACTCGCTGTCCTCAGCCTTCACCCTCCACCTACTCGCTACCTCCCCTTCCTCCCTCCTCTCACCAAACACTTCCCTCTCCGCACTCCTCCGCTCCCAACTCTCCCAAGATCCCACCACCACCACCACCAGCACCCCACCCACTCCCCCTCCAACTCTCCAAGACCGAGTAACTACCTCCCTCCGAACTGCCTACTTTGCCCAATCCACCGAAGAGCTACAAACCGGTCTCGCCGGTCTCGACTCTGCGTCTTCTTCGCGCGTTTGGAAACAGTTGAGCAAGGATTTGTGGCAAGCGGTGCGAGGGTTGATACCCGCGAGGTTAGGGGGAGGGAGCGTCAAGAGGAAGGTGGAGGAGGCGCTGATGGGTTCGGAAGAGGGGGCGTTTGAGATGACCAAGGCGAGGGAGGTGTTGAGAGGTGTGGTCGAGTTATTGGGCAAATTGTGTGCGCCGGCGAGGGATGGGGAGGTCTGGGATCTTGTTTCCTCTCTCTCGCTCTCGGGGTCAGGCTCAGCGGAGGCCTCGGCGCTCGTAGAGGGCGTGAGAAGGACGCTCGCACTCGCAGAAGGGATGCAGGATGACCTCTCGGGGTTTAGGAAGAATTTGGCTGGCGCTACTATGGGGGACGAAGAGTTGGAGGAGGTGGTGAGGAGGGAAGCGGGGGAGAGGGAGAGGAGGGCTGTGAGAGAGGTTTTGGGCGAGGAGGGGAGCGTGGAAGGGGGTACAAGGGAGTGGGTGGAGAATAAGTTGGGTGAGAGGGGAGTAGGGTGGGAGGACGCGGGGAGGAGGAAGCAGTTGGTCAGAGAAGCGATGTGGGAAGCCCTGTTCGAGGATCAAGCCGTCGCCATTCCTTCTTTCGACTCTCCTCCCACCACCACCTCCTCCACGCCGCCATCGAACACCCTCCCACCGACCTTCTACGTTCCCTCCCCCCGCCTCTTCGCCCTCCAAAACACCCTCCAAGCACTCGTCATCCTCGCCTGTCTGCAGCACCTCTGTCCTCCCCCTCCCCCTCCCGCTCCCTCCTCCTCCCCCTCCGTGCCCAACCTCCAACAACGGCTCTGGACCCTCCTCTCCTCCACCTCCGCACCCGAGACTAGGCCAGAAGAGTACACCCATCTCGCGCATATCTCGGAGGACATCCTCTCCGCCTGGACGATTCATCGCGGTTCCTCCTCCGAGTCCGACCTCCCACCGCCTAAAGAGGCAGAGAGGACGAGGATTAGTAGCAGTGTGGAGAGGATTTTGAGGTACGAGGATCCGGTGTTTAGGCTTATGAAGGGGAGGTTGAGGGAGGGGATCAAGGGCGCCGAGTGGGTTCAGGCTCAGGGCGCCGAGGTTGAGCCTTTACCGTCGAGTATGAGGAGCGGGAGGTTGGCGGCAGCGGCGGCGGAGGGGATGAGAGGGAGGGATATTGTGAGTAAAGAGAGGGCAGTGGCAGTACGAGTACCCGGTATCAAGGGCTTTGAAGCCGACTTGGTGAGGGAGAAGATTGAGGAGGCGGCGAGGGAGGGGTTGAGCGTGTTGAAGTGGGTCGGGGAGGTTTGGGGGAGGGAGGTGGGGTTTGTAGTGGAGTAGTTATAGTGGGAAACTGGGCTGGAGATTGTTGAAGACGAGTTGGGCTTGAGAGGAGAGAGCAAAGGCAGCGAAAGGGAGCGCCGAGATGGACGGCGATGGGGCTCTTTGGAGAGAGAACTGCTCTAAGCTACAAGCTCAGATTCGGGTAACACTGCGAATGAAATCTATCTGCTCCCCTCGGCGTTTCGAGATAGCAAGCATGTACTCGATCAACCGACTTGACGAGCCGCTCGACCGTCGGCGCGTTCGCTGCTTGCCTTCTCCCAACTTTCTTCGTCTTCTCTCTCTCTCGACTCGTCGGACTGTGGCAGCTCGGGTAAACACGTTCTCTATGGCCTCTGTAGGCCACTCACGACAAGCCTCGTTAGCAGCCTCGACCAGTTCAGCCCCAGTTCACAACACTCCGGAGCGACCACGGTTCGTCCTCCCTTCTCCCTCTCTCTCTCTTCCTTCCTCTCTAACCCACCTCCTCCACCCTCCAGCACGCGGCAACCCCCTTCCACACCCGACACCCCAACAGGGCTCCATCGCTACCTCCCACGCATCCTCTTCCCCTTCGACAGAGCAGGGACAGGCGATGAATGGCTCGCTCAAACAGCTAGGGTTCGTGAAGCTTACTTGGATGCTAGTACCATAGATTGGTCCTATGAGGAGAGCAGGGAGAGGATTAGGGTACATGAATTGGCCGAGTTGAAGGGGTTGAGGTGCGTCCCTCTCGCTCCTCTCGCTTGCTATTGTAGAGAAGAGCTGATAGACTTCGATTTGAGGCAACAGGGGTGTGAGTGAGAGGCTCTGGGATAGTGCAATACCCTGGCTCGTGGTTGTTGCGACGGGCATTGGGACAGGCGCTGTAGCTTCGTGTCTTGATATCCTAAGCGCTTGGTTGAGCGATTTGAGGATGGGGGTTTGTAGGGATACTTGGTGGATGAGTAAAGGCGTTTGTTGTATGGGGTTGGATCGTGAGTCGTTTGCTTGAAGGAGTGGGGTGGGGTGGGAGGAGCGATGAGCTGACCCCGGGGCTCGGCGACGAAATTGACAGCGGGAGAAGTGTGCAATGCTTGGAAGGTTTGGGGTGAAGGAGCAGGGAATAATGGTCATTTAATCCTTCGCTCAATGACGCAGTACAGCGTCTATATGATCCTCGCCGTTCGTCTTTCTCTCTCTCTCTCTCCTCGGCTCACTCGTGCTGACCTCCTCGATACACACACAGGTCCTCTTCGCCGTCACCTCCTCCTTCTTCGTACAAACCTACGCTCCCTTCGCCTTCCATACCGGCATCCCCGAGATCAAGACCATCCTCGGAGGCTACATCATTTCAGGATTCCTCGCCCCCATGGTCCTCCTCGTTAAATCGCTGGGATTGCCTCTCGCCGTCGCTTCGGGGTTGTCGCTTGGCAAGGTGAGTCGATTGTGCAGAGAGGAGGGACGACGACTGACGATGTTGGACTGCAGGAAGGACCGCTCGTGCATGTCGCTTGCTGTATCGGCAATCTGCTACTTCGGCCGTTCGCTGTGCTGAGAGGGAACGAGGGTGAGTTGGCATGGCGCAGAACGGTCTTAGCTTCAACTGACACTCTACCTCTACCTCTGCAGCACGCCAACGTGAGATCCTATCAGCCGCTGCTGCTGCTGGAGTCTCGGTCGCATTCGGCGCTCCCCTCGGAGGGGTACTCTTCTCGCTCGGTGCGTTCTCAGCTCGCTCGCTTCTCCCTCAACCCGCTCACCGCCTCTCCAACCCACAGAGGAGATCTCGACCTTCTTCCCCGGTTCAACCCTATGGCAATCCTTCGTCTGCGCCGTCGTCGCTGCCATCACTCTACAATACGTCGACCCCTTCAACACGGGCAAACTGGTCCTATTCCAAGTCACCACCTCACAAATCTGGCGAGGGTTTGAATTAATCCCTTGGTTGTTCTTGGGCGTTTGTGGAGGATTGTGGGGAGCCTGGTTCATTCGATTGAATGAGGAGTGGGAGAGGATGAGAAGAGGGTCCGGGTTGAATCAGTGGCCCGTTACAGAGGTGGCAGCGCTGTCGTTGTTCACCGCAGTGGTTAGCTACCTCGTCATTTTTATGAGGATCCCTTCCTCGGAACTTGTAGCCAATTTGTTTCAGGATTGTAGCGCCGTCGATTCTTATGGGCTTTGCGAGTGAGTTGGCCTCTCCCTCCTTCCTCCCTCCTCGCCGGTTTGCTGATCCTCGCTCCACTCCACAGCACCTCCAACTCCTTCGCCATAGTAACCTTCCTCCTCGTCACCGCTTTTGCCAAAACCCTCCTAACAGCCGTGACATTCGGCGCCTACCTCCCCGCCGGAATCTTCCTTCCCTCCCTAACAATTGGCGCCTGCGTCGGTCGAGCAGTCGGTATCATCATGTCCAACATTCAAAGAGCTCATCCCGAGGCTTGGTTGTTTGCTAATTGTCCGGCGGATGGAGCTTGCATCTCTCCGCCCGTTTATGCTGTGATTGGTGCCGCCAGTGCGTTGGGCGGAGTGACGAGGATGACGATTAGTTTGGTAAGTTCGTTGATGAATGTGCTCGAGGGGACGAGGCTGACTTTGAGTCCTACAGGTCGTCATCCTCTTCGAGTTGACCGGAGCTATCGACCTCGTCTTGCAGATCATGATGGCCGGTGAGCCTCGCTTTCCTCTCGTGTATCGAATCGTTACTGACCCTCCCCACCACAGTCATGGTCTCCAAATTTACCGGCGACTTCTTTTCCAAGAACGGTATCTACGAGAGTGAGCCTTTGCCCTCCCAACTTGCGCCGAGCTTGGAGCTAACCTCCACCTCTCGCAGCGTGGATTAACATCCGTAACTACCCCTTCCTCAATAACAAGGTCGAATATCGAAGAGATACCGTGGTCGCTCGGGACGTTATGACCAAGGTCAAGAACATCGTCTACCTCAGCGACGAGGGGTGGACTTTTGATCGACTTGGTTCGTTCTGCGATTCCCTCGGCTTTTGAGAGAGCTCGCTGACTCCCCTCTTCAATACAGAGGCCTTGCTGGATACGGAGGAGTACCGCGGTTTCCCCATTGTCCAAACCCTCGCCAACCGAGTCGTCATCGGCTACATCGCCCGCCTCGAACTTCAAGTCGCCCTCGGTGCGCCTTCTCCCTCGCTTCCCTCCCCTCCTACGCGCTAACCTACACCACCTCACAGACCGCATCCGAGTCAGCCCCGACGTCACGCCCACCACTCCCTGCTACTTTAGCATCAATCCCGCTCGAGGACCTCAGGTTGGTCCTAACGCTCCTCCGTTGAGCGCTCAACCTGCTTCGGGGAGGGAACGAGCTTCGGAGAAGAAGAAGGGCTTGGGGATTGGTTTGGAGGAGCCGCATGTCGAGGAGCAGGGTAGTTGGGTTAGCTTGAAGGATTGGGTCGATGAAGTGAGTCGTTCGTGGTCGAGCTCGGTGTCGAACGCCCGCTGATCGCCTTCCTTTCATTGCCCAGATTCCTATCACGATGAGTCAGGAGACTCCCATGGAGGTCGTCGTACAGATGTTCCAGCGATTGGGGCTTCGTTCGGTGCTCTTCACTCGGCAAGGAGCCCTCACTGGCATTCTCACCAAAATGGTTCGTCGGTCGCTGCTCCTTTGCCGAGAGCCTTTCGCTGACGCCTTTCTCATCTACAGGACCTCCATGCCCATATCCACCCCAAACCCGAGACCATCATTCGCCGTCTACGACCAGGCGCAAGAGCGACCGCGCCAACGCCGAGCTCGTCGACTTTGAGGGCCCGCGATCCCGAGAGCAGGAGACCATCAACATTAGAGCATGGAGTGGGAGAAGATATCGGGTTGATGGATGATGTGAGCGTAGCGAGCTCGCGGAATGCTCAGGGTCATTGGGTTTGAGCTATTGAGCAATAGAGCCGAGCTCTTCCTCCTTCTTTCGCCTCTCGTTTCTCGTCGCGCGAACGAAACGGCGAGCTGCACTGAACGACATAATATTGCTAATCGACTAAGCTCCTAAGCTGCCACCGCCGTCTGCAAGGGCTTCTCCAACGCCTCGTGAACGATGTCGGGTTGAGCAGCCGGCGCCGAGATGGCAAAATCGCGGGCTACAACCTCGTCGTAATGCTCCCTAGCGTACGCCGTCGCATCGTGATCCCAAAGCCAACTGCGAGGCGAAGTGTGGGTCAGCACGAGTCGAGAAGCTGGGTCGAAGCGACGGAAAAGCTCACACAGCGAAAGGAAGCTTGACGCTCTCGGGATCAATATCCTTCGAGTAGTCGAGCTTGTGCCACATATTCCTATTGGTGACTCCAACCTGCTGGGCCCTCTTCACTCGCTCTGACCTCAGAGCCTCGTACGCCTTGAGAGCGTAGCCGAGAGGGTGACCGCGCTCCTTGGCGAGGGTGAGAGTGTGAGCGATGGTGACGCCGTCCTCGACTGCTTGAGACGCTCCCTGTTGCGATGTTGGGAGGAAGGGGTGTGCAGCGTCGCCCATGACGGCGATACGACCAGTGTCGCTCACCCAGCGAGGGAGGGGATCGCGGAAGACGAGCTTCCAGTCGATGAGAGCGCCGGGGGGAGTCGTGTTGATGACTATGGGGAGAAAGCGGGTTAGCACATCTTCTTCAGCGTCGCTAAGCTCAACTCACCAGCAGACATGACGGGATCCCACCCCTTGACGACCTCGAGAGCATCCTTAGGATCGCCAGGCAGCATCCACGACTCCTCGACGTCGGCCGTATCGAGGTGAGTAAGGAGCCAATGGATCTCCTTGCCATTCATCGAGGTGCCGTGGATAAAATGAACGTCGGGACCGATCCAGATAGTCCGAGCATCCCTTCCTTCGGGAGCGAGGTGAGCGCACTCGGGGTTGGCGCGAATGAGGTCGGCTGAGTAGGCGGTGCGGAAGATGGCGTAGCCGCTGGGCTTGGGAGCGTCGTAGATGCCGAGGACGAGCTCGCGAGCCTTCGACTTGACGCCTGCGAACGAGACGGAGGAAGGAGGTCAGCGCCGAGGCGGGAGAGAAGCGAGGCTACAAGCTCACCGTCAGCACCTAGAATGACGTCGGCGGTGTAGGTCGTTCCGTTGACCTCGATGGAAGCCGAATCTTCGCTCTCGATGTACTTGTCGACGCGAGCACCGCGATGAAGCTGTGAGAGCGGGAGGAAACGAGTCAGCTTCCTCTCCGAGCGGCGGGGAAGACAGCGGTACTCACAACCGCTCCGAGCTCCTCCGCCCTGGCAATTAGGATACGATGAAGATCTTTCCTAGTCGTATCGTACAGCGGCGCTTCGGCGAACGGGTCGGCGACGCCCTCGGGGCGTTCGGCCTTGTGGTTTTGATGGGTAATGAAGGTGCCATCGTACTTCCTGTGGGGTCGAAGCAAGGGTCAGCGGCGGTATTAACTTTCGGACGATACCACTCACCGGATCGTCAGTCCTTCGGGGTAGGCGCAGAACTTGGAGAGCTCGTAGTGGATGCCCCAGCGCTTGACGAAGCGACCCGAGTTGGGGAACAGTCCTAGATTGTCTCCGTAAGGCTTAAATTCGCTCGCCTGCTCGAACATGGTGACCTCGTGGCCTTGGAGTCGGCATTCGATGGCAGCAGCGAGCCCGCCGATGCCAGCGCCGACGACGATGACCTTGACGCCGGTGGGAGCGCCAGGAGGAGGACGAGGGTAGTCAGTGAGAGAGGGGTCGGGTTGAGTGGACATGGTGGAGAGTTGGATTGATGCGAGTGCGTGGTGGAAGAGAAAGAGGGAGGAAGAGGAGGGGAAGAGGAAGGGGAATGGGGTTGGGCCCCACATCGAGGAGCGAGAAAGAGAAACGCCGGCGAGTCGGAGCCGAATGCCATACGCCGCGACATGAGCATGGTTATGTCGAAGGAAGGGTAAAGCGTGGCGAGAAGATGGAAGAAGAGGGGGAGGCAGAGGACGACGCCGAAGGAGTTTGGTCGAATTCTGTGGTGGGAGATCAGAGAGGTCAGTTGAAGCTTCTGCAGTCGGAAAAGCGGGAGAATCGCACCTCAAAGCGTTGGTTCAGCGTCCAAAGGCGTCAACTCGACTTGTCGTAGAGTCGCAAACCTGCACGAGGGGAGGGTCAGCAATCGGTTGCCGAGACGACGAGAGAAGGAAAGCGACTGACTCCTCTGGGATCCATGGTTCTGTCGCCGAGCTGGATGAAGCATCCAGCACATCGAAGTCGACCCGCTGTTCCTCGCAAGCCTTCTTCAACTCCTCAAGCCGCCGCTCGCTCTCCTCCCTCGGCGCGAGAGACAGTCTCCTCAACTTCCGAGCGAAACGAAGGCTACGACCAGCGATGATCAGACTTAGCATCCTCCTATCGAGTCCGTTCCTTTCCCCCTCTGACCTATCCGTCAATTCCAACAGAGGCATCTCGAGGTTGCCGAAGAGCCGAACGCCGTCGACGGGCACGCTGGCCTTGATCGTGAGCCTCGTGAGCGAAGGGCAATGCAGGGCAAAGTTCTCCACTACGCCAGGTGTGGTGGTCGTGAGGTGAAGCCTCTCGACGCGGAGGACGGAGTAGCGGATGGGATTGAGGATTCTCGGCGATGAGTCCCAATCCAAGGCGAGGGTCCGAAGGCTCTCGGCGAATGATGTCGAGCGGAGGAGCCAGTGGAGATGTTTTGGAGTGAGGTTGGGTGTCGAGTAGAGGGCGAAGGAGGTGAGAGTGAAGGTAGGGTAGGGGGAGAGGCCTTCGAGCGAGGTCGGCGAAGCGTGAATGTGGCGCAGGGCGAGGTGACGCAGCTGAGGAAGGGAGATGACGATTTGACCGACGGTGTGGAGGTTGAAGAGCGAATCGCTGGGATGTGAAGAGGGTGCAGCTGCTGGCCGACCGGAGATGGAGAGGGTGTGAAGCGAGGAGAGCTGGGAGGTGAAGTCGGAGAGGGAGCGCCGACGAAGGGACGTGAAGGCGAGCTCTCGGAGATGGATTGCTTGTAGTTTAGGTAGCGCTGTAGCGAGCTGCACGAGCTCTCCCTCGGTGACGGCATCCTCGACCTGGCGCGCTGCTGCTCCTCCCTTGCGCTTGCTCGCCGAAGCGGGCTTGCTGCTGTTTCCTCGTTCTAGCGTGAGCGTTTCGGCCATCTGTGCTAGCGATGGATCCTTCTTGAGCGAGCGCAGGAAGAGTTGAGCTGCTGCCGAGCTGTTCAAGACGGGCGAAGTGAAGAGAGCGCGACGCGTTTCAGCATGCAAGGCTGGGCTGACGAGGGCGAGTTGGGCGAGCGAAGAAGGTGGAGTCGAATCTACGACCATTTGAGCGAGCTCTCGTGGCAGTTCCATGTCGAAGCAGAAGAAGACGAGGTTGTGAGAGATCAAGAGAAGGGGGCAGCGAATCTCGCGACCAAGGCTCTGTCTCTCGCTACAACTTGCTCGACCTACTCGACCTCGGCACACGGCTCGTAAATGCTTGTAGGGCTACGGAGCAGGAAGGCGCTACTCGCATGGATCCTTCTCGTTCTTCTGCGCCTGCTCATCGCCCTCACCTCGACCTCAGCGATTCACCCTGACGAGCACTTCCAAAACCCCGAGATTGCAGCGGGTCTACTCTTCGACTACAAATCAACCGGAAATGCTCTGTTAAAGACGTGGGAATGGATTGAAGACAAGCCCTGCAGGAGTATCGCGCCCGTGTGGGGGTCGACGGGACTTGCCTTTGCGCTGCTCAAGAGGGTTGGTGGTGACGGTAAGTTCGACGGAGAGGTTACACTTGTCGTTCGCTAACTCCCCTCCCCTCCAGCACCATCCGGCCGCGCTCTCTTCGTCGCTCAAAGGCTGTGGATGTGGCTGCTGAGCCTCTTCGTCGGTGAGCTCTTCCGCTCCGCGCTTTCGTGACAGAAACTGACCTGCTTTTCACTAGACTGTTCTCTCTGGAGCATCTCGCGGTCCTCCCTCACCCTCCTCCTCTTCGCCAGCTCCCCCGTCACCCTCACTTTCCTCCTTCGGCCCTTCTCCAACTCGCTCGAGACGGTCGTGCTGGCGGTAGCCTTCCTACTGGCCGATCGCATCCTTCGCAAGACGACGGTAAAGCTCGGTCGATCGGCATTGCTGCTACTAGGCGCTACTCTAGCCCTGGGAGTGTGGACAAGGGTCACATTCGTCGCCTTTGCAGCGCCGCTCGTCGTTGCAGTCGCGCTTCACGCGGCTCAAACGACCTCAAACGAGGTGTGGAAAAGGTAAGCCTTGCGATGAAGAGCGAGCCAAGTCTGCCGCTGATCTCGCCTCTCCTACAGACGGCCACTCGCTTTGGCACTCTCGGTCTTCCCTGCAATCGCCTCCTTCGCCGTCACAGCCTTCGCCCTCATCATCGTGGACACCGCGCACTTCTCGTCCTCCTTGCCATCCTCCTTTCCCCTCTCCTCCATCCTCCGCACTCCTCTCATCCTCACCCCACTCAATCTCCTCAACTACAACCTAGACTCGTCAAATCTCGCCGATCATGGGCTGCATCCACGATACCTTCACCTCGTCGCCAATTGGCCGATGTTGTTTGGAGTTGGACTATGGGCTGCTGCAGATGCTGTATGGTGGTCGTCGAAGGGGATGGGGGTAGCTAAGGAAGGGCAACTGCGCCGAGGGCAACGTGAGTCCTCCCTTGACCAGCCTGCGAGACTTCAGATCGCTAATCCTTCTCACCTGTAGTGTATCTTGCCTCCTTCGTCGTCCCTCCACTCCTCCTCTCCATTCAACCGCACCAGGAGCCTCGCTTCCTCGTCCCTCTCATCATCCCCCTCGCTCTCCTGGCCCCATCAGCGTCGTTCTTCAAGCTTGGTACATCAAGTGCGCGGCGGAAGCGCGTGTCATTCTGGGTGAGCTCCTCTCCCTCGTGCCCCTGTGTCGTTCGGTGCTCGCGCTGACCTTTATCGCTCCCTTTCTCGCTCGCAGTCCATCTGGATCCTTCACTCGCTCATCTTCACTGCCCTCTTCGGATACTTGCATCAGGGAGGGCTCGTACCAGCGCTATTGAAGCTCAACGATGAGCTCCGAACGCCCGGGCTACCCTTCCTCGGCGGTCAGAAGGGAGTCGCCGCTCCCGCTCATGTCGACCTCGTCTTTTGGAAGACGTTTATGCCGCCGAGGCATCTTGTACTTCCTCTCCTGGGTGAGTTCCTGCTTCTCTCTACGATCCGGCTTTCGGCTCATCGCCTTCGTTGCAGACGACCCCCGTTCAGCACCTTCCATCCGCATCGCCGACCTTTCCGGCGCGCCTCCCTCCCAGCTCCTTTCGACTATCCACTCCCTCAACACATTAATCAGCACATTCAAAGAATCCAACATCAGCAGTAACATCCTCCTTGTTATGCCCGCGTACCTCTTCGACGCGGCGGAGAAGGAGCTCAGCGCTCTCGGCGGAGAGGTCGACTGGTGGCCGAGGCAGGTCTTCGAGGGACGGACGTTCGGAGTACATGTAGATATGGATCGGCTAAACTCTGTTGTAGGAGCGAGCTGGGAAAGGATGGGAGTGGGAGTGTGGGAGGTCTAGCTGGGCTTGCAAGACGCTTGGCGCTCGGCTGTCACTCTCGCAGGGCTTCAAGGCGCCCCCAAAGTCTCTGGCTCTGTTACCTTGCTTCACCAAGAAGGATCTACGCTATCTGTAGCTCGTTAAGCTGCGACCGAAGAGCACCGGCGAATTCATCCCGACTCGACCAACGCCGAGCGCCGAACTCAGCTTTCTCTTTCTCCCCCGCCTTGCAAGATTGCGACGCAATACTGCCTCTCGAGGGGCTACAGGCGGGTCAGGATCTTATCGCTGTGGTGACCTCCCTAGCACAATTCGCTGTCGTGGTCGAGGAGTGGATGCTGAGGGAGGGGGCGAGCCGAGACGGCGGTTCCGCTGCTTCTGCTCTTGAAGACGGATGGGCTCTTCTAGGCTCGCTGCTCCGGGTTGTTGCTATCCTCCGAGGGCTCCCCTGGATGAACAGGATGCATGTGAAAGACGAGGAGGCTTGCCGCTTCGTCGAAACGGCTCCGAGAGCGCCGTGCGCTGGTTGACCTTCTACCACTCACTCGTCCTCCCATGCCCGACTCTCGCAAGCTCAACACGCCGCCCTCTGAGGCTGGCTCCTACGCTACAGAGTCTCTCTTCTCCTCCTCCACCGCTACCACGACGGCTCGCTCTTCGCCCGAGCCCGAAGGCGCGGTCAGGCTGCTCGTCGACGGCCGTCGAGTTCCGGGCTTCCCGCTCTTGGATGGGTCAGTTGTGACATTTGACGATCATCTTACTCCCGAGGATAGCGATAAGGCGTGGTATGACGTCCTCAAGCCTCACACCACCATCATTTCTCACATGCGAGAGCCAATGTCCGTGCCCCTCCTCCATCTCGACGAGCTTCAGCTGCAGTACGTGTTCGGCTCGCGCTTGTCTGTTAGCTCCAGCTGATATTCTTCATCCATAGCATCTCTAACGGTCCCAAGTTCTCTACGGAACGCCCCATGAGCTCGGACACTAAGCTCAGCCTCTACGCCAACTTTGTCAACCCTCGCGAGATCAAAACCCTCCGCCAGGTCTCCGACTATCTGATCAAGCGGCACGAAGTCACTATCAACAAGCCTATACTAGACATGGCCACCGTCTCCATCAACGGCCAGACCTACCGCATGTCAGTGCTCGGCGATGTACTCCTCGGCCGACGCCCCGAACTCGGCGCCTACCTCCATCGCTCGTGCAGGCTAGATGAGGAGCTACGAAACGGAGAGGTTATTTCCATGGCGTTCAGCGCCGGTAACGTCAAGTGCTTCTTTCGAGAAGGCAAGCTTTACCTCATTCACGTCAAGGTCCATCCCATTTCTCGCCCCTGGCAGAAGCTGCCGCTCTCGGTAGGTCGTTCGCGCCTTTGCCGAAGGCGTCGGTACTCAATTTTCTCTCTCCCCACAGCAGTGAGGAGGCGGGAGGTCCTCGTCGGCCGACGGACAAGAGATCGCCGAACTCGGCCCAAGGTGAGTCTGATCTCTTCTCCTCCCTAGAGCACTTTCTGACGCTTGTCGTCTACTCGACAGTGTCTCTCAAAATCAGAACCGTTTGTGCTGTATGTGAATTGGCGATTCAAGGCTCAGAATTGTCCGAGGAAGCCTGCAAAGTATCGCCGAGAGGACGAGAGGGCGAGATGCGATCCTTTCTGCCTGCGTCAGCATCACCTCGACTCGGGACACCTTGAATAGAGTGACTGGAATGAGTTCCGTGCGATTTCTGAATCACGGCAAAAGGCAAGCCTGCGAGCGAGAACCTCGACAACTCGATCAAGGCCGAGTTGCGCTCTTCGCTTCGCTTGAGAGGGTACAGCGGTCTTTGCACGTCTGAAATCGCTATACAACACATTTCTACTTCTATCTGTACCCTTCAGAAAGCGCCTTTCGCTCTCAACCGCCCTCCGAGCGACCTTCACCTCCCTCTCGACCCTCGCTTCGCTCCTCTTCCTCTCACATCTCTCGTCCCGCTCATGTCGACCTCTGCTCGCTCGTTCAGCCCTTCGAGCTCTGACAAAACTACAGAATACCTCTTCCCCGCCTCGCTTACCACCATGCACCCCACCACTCTCGTCCCAGGCTTCCCTCTCGCTAACGGCTCGCTCGCTCGCTTCGACGCTCAAGTCTCGGAGAAGGATAGCAAGGAGAGCTGGGTCGAGAAGGTCAAGACGGGAAGCTGAAGCTGGTTCACTGTATGGAGGAAGAGCTACACCCTCATCGAGCTTAGTCCGGTGCAGATTGAGTGAGTTTGAGCTCGTGCGAGCCTGGACAAGAGAGTAGTCGCTGATCTCCTTCTCGTTCGCTGTACAGGATCGCTCGTTCGGCGGAAGGAGGCAAGACCGAGTTTACCGCCTACACGCTCGACGAGGTCGACCGAGAGCGTATCGAGGAGCTACAGCGCGAGATGAGCTCGCGCAAGGGATCCTTTGGCTTCGGCGGGGCTCCTCCCAGCTCTGAGACGTTCAAGATCACCTACAGCGGGAGCCGATCTCGATCTAGCTACGCTCGACGTTGATGGAGCGAAGTACAGGATGCAGGAGCTGTTCGAGACGGTCAAGGGGAAGCGCGCCGAACTCGCCGAGAAGCTCGACCTCGATCTCAACTCGCCCGTCTCGACTATCATGGCTACTAAAGCTCAAGGATTTTCCAATGGGTCGGACCTGCACCTTGCTCACCTCGACCTCGTCCCCGTCGAGCGCCCCTGGAGCAGCTTGGACTTCTCGGAGGTGAGCTTCCGAATCCCGTTCGCCGAGCTTTTCCACGCCTCGGTCTCGTCGAGTCGCGGAGTCCGCCGAGCTTACGACCTTCACCGTACGACAGAAAACTTCTGACACGCAGCCGGAAGCCTCCATCGAGGACTCTACTCCCTCGCCTCCCTCCCAGAACGTCAAGACCGAGTCGCTCAACCCTGCCGCCGACGTGAGCTCGACCCTTCTCGAGCTTCTTCAAGCGTCCACACTCACTCCACTCCCCTCGCTTCGCAGTTCAACTCGACCGAGACGAGCTACAGCACTGGAGAGGCGGTTCACGACCCTACCGTTACCGTTCATGGCGATTCGGCGCACTCGGTTTCCCCCTCGGCTTGGGATGATCTTGTGAGCTCGGATTTGGCCCGTTCGCACCACAGTCTCGCTGATCCAGGTCCTCTCGCAGCCCCCTCTCGAGGATGTAGAGGATGAGCTCTACGCCTCACCCCAGGGCTAGACGTCGAAGCTCGTTCTTGGCGTGCTCAGGCGCGGGCTGGGGACGGCTGCAGGTGAATGAGAGGGCGATGAAGGAGGTTGGGTCGAAGTGAGTGGGGAGGGGGAGGAGAGAGGAAAGGAGCTTGGATAGTCGCTCGGCGGAAGCGAGGAGGGAGAAATAGGCTGGAACAGATCTCGGTACTCCAATCTGATCCTGATGAGCGGGAGAGCAGTGAGAGTAAAGCAGCAAACTCGCATCGCGGACGAGGAGAGGCGAAGATTTGCCAACTATGCTTCTCCTCCCGCTCGGCGCTCGCCCTCTCCCTCTCCATCTCTCGGTTCGCGCCAAATCGCTCGTCAACGGATCCTCACATTGCGAGCTCCCCTCTCAACAAACACAAGCGCAAGCAAATTCCCTCTCCTTCTCCTCACTCCTCATCGCTCTCCCCACTCTCCTCACTCTCACTCCCCTCCCCCTCCCCATCTCCATCCTCAGCCTCACCAGCAAACCACTCCCCCAACTCCCCCCTCTCCACCTCCACGCGATGCCTACTCCTCAGATGGCGTTGGACGTCGTAGATGCGGGAGAACCAGTAGGGGCATGGTCCGGCTTCTGGTTCGGGTTCGGCGGCGAAGGGAGCGGCGAGGGGGGCGACGGCGGTGGAGGGAGGGGGACGAGGAGAGGCAGTGGTGGACGGGAGAGGAGAAGGAGCCAAAGGAAAGCCGATATCGAGGATCGCCGGGAAAGGGCAAGCGAACTTCCTCTTCATCTTCTTGCTCGCTCCCTGTCCCTCCCCATCCTCGTGCTCGTGGGAAGGGAGCATCGAATCCGGCGCATAATTGGCTCCGGTGATTAGGTCGAGGAGAGAGACTCCGGGAGGGGCGAGAGGGGGCTCTTCGTCCTCCGAGTCGGAGGCGGCGGCGGCGGCGGTGGCGCTGGGCAGGGAAGGGAGAGGAGGGAGAGGAGGGAGAGAGAAGGAGGGGGAGACCATGGGGATGGAGGGGTGTGAGGTCGTTTGATGGGATTCGAGGGCGTGGGCCTGCTCGAAGTGAGGAGGGAGAGGTCAGCGAGCGCCCTCAGCGACGAGCGAGCGAGGGAACAAGAGACTCACCGACTTAAACCTCTTCCCACACTTCTTCCCACCCCTAATGCCCACCTCACAAACCCACGGACTAGCAGGACCAAACGCCGCCTCGCTCTCTCCCTCCTCCTCCTCGGCTTGATCCTCAACCTCCCTCTGCTTCTGAATCCTCCTCTTCTTTTTCCCGCCCCTCGCGAAATCATAAGCCATACGAGAATCGCGCTCTTCCTCCTGCCTCAACTGCCACTCCTCTTCATCCTCTGCATCCTCTGAATCCTCCTCCTCACCACCTCCTTCCCCTCCACCACCCGCACCACGATCCGTCTCCTCAGCCGTCTCCTCCTCCCCACTACTCCTCTTTCCCTTCTTCCCTCTCCTCCTCCTCTTCCTACCACCACCACCTTCCACCCTCCCCTCCTCATGCAGCCCCAAATGACCCTTCAATCCCCTATTACTAGCGAACGTCTTGCCTCCACACTCGGGGTAGGGACACGTAGGAGGATGAGAGGTCTTGGTGTGCTTTTGGAGGGAGGACCAGGTAGGGTACTGCCTTTGGGCGAGGGGGAGGGAGAGGCAAGAGGGGTGGGCACAGAGGTATCGGGAGGCTGGTCGTTCAACGCCGAGCGGGGCGGGGGGTCAGCTCAGCGCGAGGAGAAAGAGGGGAGAAGGATGAAGAGGGAAAGGGACGAACGATCATGAGTCTTGACATGAGCTTTGAGGTGGACGTTTTGTTTGAAGGATTTGTCGCAGCCTGGGTGATCGCAGATGAAAGGATTGGTTCCCGGGGTGGAATGGACTTCGGCGATGTGGGTGCGGAGGAGGTGGTGCTTTCGGAAGGTGGAGGTACAGGAGGTGCACTGTTGGTGCCGTTCGGGGGTGGGGAGGAGGGAGAGGAGGGGTAAGCGAGCCGGAAAGGGAGAGCGCCGAGCTAGAGAGAACCGAAGCTTACATCGTAAGTCTTGCCCTGATGGACCAACTCTGCATGCTTCTTCAAATGTTGATTGGTCCAAAACCTCTTGTCACACTGATCACACTTGAGCGGTTTCTCCTCCTCTGAAGCGTGAGTGCGAAGGTGAGCTTTGAGGTGCGAATCGCGAGCGAAGGTCGAGGTGCAGTGGGGGCATTGGAAGGGTCGCTATGGATCAGAAGGGAGTGAGCAGGTGAAGAGAGCAAAGAGAGCGAAATAGACTACATACCTCTCCTGTATGAGAGCGTTGATGTTCCTCTAATCTCACGGGGCGGGTGAAGGCTTTGAGGCAGCCTGGATGGGTGCAGGCGTATTTTTTGAGTCTACCGCCAGAGGATTGTAGTTGATTAGTTGGAGTGAGAGTACCGTTGATGAGGATCGCTTGAGGAGGTTGAGGTTGAGCTACAGAAGTTGAGCGAGGACGAGAGGCGGGAGAAGAGTAGGGGACGGCTGAGGTGGAAGCTACAGGTGTAGCTTGTTGAGTGCGAGCTACTAACATCCCTTCCTAGCCCGACCTGATCCGGTACAGAAACCCGAGACGAGACGACAAACAAGCAGTGAATGGCAGGAATCAAAGACGCATTCCCTCGTCGCTTCTTCGACTCTTTGCCACCTTCCTCGTCGCTCGCTTTTGGTCTCCTCTCTCTCGCCTCCCGTTTCTGTAGGTCTTTAGCTCGAGCCCTGCCGCCACCGCTGTGCTCTCCTACGCCCAGCTTAATCGGCTACAGCTCCCAACCGAGGCCTCACAAAAGTCAATCCTCCTCGACTCGCTCGCCCGTATCTCCCGACTCGTCCTCTAGCCCGTCTAGCTCGGCTGAGCTGTACTACAGAGGAACATACCAACCTACAGCTCTCCTACCAACCTACAACCCACTCTCATCGCACACTAGAGCAGAGCTAACCTTCCGTTGCGTTCCGCGCACTCCTTCGGCAGCTCCCCCTCCTCCCACTTTCTGTACCATGTCCGCCCCCAACTCCCAAGACATCCTCGGCCAAGCTCGTTTCTCGACCTCCTCCCCCTCTTCCTCCTCTTACGCCCCCGAAGCTCCAACCGCCGACTCCGTCCTCGGCGGCGCCATCGACCCCTCCGCTCTTCACCCTCTCGCCGGTCTGGTCGATAACAAGGATTTGGATTACTTGCTTTTGGAGGATGATAAGATCTCTGGTGTCGAGGGTGGAAAGAGTGTGCTGCCGAGTCGTGGATGGGGAGATGAGCTTTGCTACGGAACGGGATCGACTTACTTGGCTGGTATGTTCTCTTTCCTCCCTCTCCTACCTTCCTACCTACTTCTCAACTCACGCTCTCCCTCTCTGCTACAAGGCCTAGCCGCCGGCGGTCTCTGGGGCCTCCGCGAAGGCCTCCGCCGCGACATCCCTCGACCCTCCTCCTCCACCGCTCCCCTCCCTACCGTCACCCCAGGCGGCGCACCCCAACCCATCGGCTCCATCAACCCCTCCGCTACCGCTCCTCCCGCTTCCGCCGTTGGAGCTCAGGCGACCGCTTTCGCTAAAACCGCCGCCGCCGAGGGTGCTGCTGGAAAGGAGGGAGCCGCTGGAAAGGAAGGAGCGGCAGGAGCAAGGGCCACGGCGCAGAAGGTCTCGAGGAGGTTGAGGTGGAACAATGTGTTGAACCAGGTTACTCGTCGAGGTAGTTTTACGGGAAACAGTGCTGGAGTGCTCGGTCCGTCCTTTACTTCTCCTTCTTCTCCTCTTGCTTCTCTCGCTAACCTCTCCCCTTCCCCACCACTCACCTCACTACCCCACCTCACCCCTTCAACAACCTTCACCGACAACGCAATCCCATCTGAAACAGCCCTAATCTACAACGGCTTCAACTCGACGCTGGACGCCTACCGCGGGGGCAAGCATGATATCTATGGATCCATGTTTGCGGGAGCTTGCACGGGAGTGGTTTGGAGGTGTACTGGTGAGTTTCGCCTTCTTTTGAGTGCCGTTGAGGCTGCGTGGGCTAGGAGGGAAGGGAGGGAAGGGAGGGAGGGAGCGCCGAGGCGAGGACCAGCGGCAGAGTCGGAGCAGAGGGTGCTTGACTCGCTTTGTCGAAGCATTCGCTTCGGCGGAGAGGGTCATCTTCATCGCCTCAATCCCCTCTCTCAATCTCAACTTTACGGGATGAAGGTCGAACAAGGAGCAGGGCTGAGCAGCACCTCCGAGACGAGCGGTCTCGGGGTTGTTGCTCTCCTCCCATACTCCTTCTTGACCAGGATGCGCCTGCTCAGGCCAGAGGAGACGGAGACGGAGTAGAGCGCCGGGACAGAGTGACTTTGCTGAGCTTCGAAGGAGCTTCGGCGAGGTCGTTCTTCGTCGCTGCGATCCGCTCCGCTTGCTATTCTCACGCTTTACTCACATGCATCGACTACTGAAGACCATCTGAGCACCGCCGTCGAAGCTCAGAGCTTCGATGGTGATGCTCTTCCTCCGGTCTTCTTCTCGCTTCTCAGCCAGCAGGCTCTGCTCACGCCGATTGACTCGCCGAAGGAGCTGGGAAGTCGCTGCTGGGAGTGCGCTCTCGAGCTACGGTTCTCTGGTCTTCATCGGTCGGGTCAATTGCGGCGACCAGCAGAGCTGAGCTCGCCTGCAGCTTCGAGCGCTGGAGAGGACGCTGAACAGTTGAGTGGTCGGCGTGGCAGCGTTGGCGAGAGTGCTTTTCGAAGGTCTTCCAGCGCTCGATGCTTTGCCGGGGCTCTTGACGATTTGTATGATTCGCTCGAGCTTGCAGGACGAGCTGGGCTGGTCGTTCGGAGACTTTGACGCTTTCGAGGGGTCGCCCTCGTTGTCCTCGGTTTTGCAGCTCGAGCGGCGGGCGGGTGCTGACGAAGCAGTTACGTTGGGATCGTGTTGCACGGGGCTGCTCTACTCCAGCTGTTGCTTGGAGCTCCGAGCGGCCTCGGTTCGAGGGCAGAGCGCCCGAGCAGACCACGCCGAGCAGCGAAAGTGGGGGCCTAGCAGCTCTCGCTTTCGTAACTCTGCATGGTGTCGGTGCGCCCTCGCTCCGTCGCTCCAAACCAGCTTCTCCTTCCATTTTCGAGCCCTTCGCTAACCTCTCCTCCTTCCTCCTCCCTCGCAACAGCCGGCCTCAAGCCCATGGTCATCACCTCCGGACTCCTCACCGTCGGCGCAGCGGCATGGACTACCGTCAAGACCGAGTTCCTTTAATCTGCTTTCTTATTGACGAAGGGAAGGGGATAGAAATGAAGCGAGGAGGAAGGAGGGGAGGGAGAGGGGAGCGACGTTCTGTGCTTGTACATGTCTTGGAGGCTGGCAACCACACACCTTTCACATGCTTGCTTTGGGGTCGCGTGAGGGAGAGAAGTGAGCGTGGGGGTCGCGCGAGGGAGAGGCGAGAGCGAAACGTCAAGCTTCAAGTTCGGCGAAGGGGAGGAGGTCGATTCAGCCCTCGTTAGAAGGAGAGAAGTGAGCCGGGGAAGGCTCCGAGACGGCAGAGCAACGGAGACCGGAGTCCTCGTCCGCTACACGACCAGAAGAACGATCTCGCTCGCTAGCAGCCATCGCTGGGCCGAGAGACAGAAATCGCCAAGATCGCTGTCTCGTCGTTCGGCGCTCAAGCAGCGTCAGTGACGTGGCATCCTTCTCTCGTAGATACCCTCATTCTTGTGCAAGAGGAGGAGGAGGGCAGCGCCTACGCGGGTCACCATCAACTGCTTTCCTCGCCGGTCCAGCGCCGCCCTTGCCCTTCCCAGCCCGAGATTGTCCCCCTCTCTCCCTCTTTCCCTCCCTCGAACATGCCGATGCCGTCGATCGCTGTAAAGAGTATCGTCGGCTCCCGCTTTCCACGATCTCGTGCACTCGCCTCGCAAAGAAAAATGTAGCTGATTGCTTCGCATGCGATGCGCCGAACCGAGAGCAGCTTTTGACGTCGGCGTGTGCTTGCTTCGGGGTTGGCCATGCTGCCGCAGTTGAGCTTAATGGAAGGTTTGACAGACGATTAAACTTGATGAATACCCTAAACCGAGGTGCTGCAGCTGCCACCGAGCCTGCTCGTCAGCTTCGGCGACGAGGAGACGACCTTTTCCTGCTCCCCTCCCTCGACACCGACGACAGCGAGGAGGAAAGGCGGACTCCGCTGCCAAACGACGGCAAGGCATCTCTGTGAGGAAGGTGTCGCCTCCGCCACCAATTTTTTCTTCCCTTCCTCGCTGAGACGCCAGCACTCTCAGACTTGCCGAAAGGATCGCCTGTTGCTCGGCGCTCAGGGCTCTCCCGTCTCCAGGCTTCTGCGGCTGCACTGTGTTCTGTGCGAGGTTCCTACGGGCTTCTGCGAACTCTATAACTCTAGTGCTCGGAGCCTGGAGCGAGGCGAATGAACTCAAAGAGGAGAAGGATGAAGGGAGAGCAAGAGTTCGGCGAAGGCAGGTCGTCTCTTCTTCAGGCGCCGTTGCTTGACTATGTACAGCTTCGGTGTCGGTGACGCGCAGTGGATTTGCGAGGGATTGCCCAGCTCAATGGATGAGCTCAACAAAGTTTAGATGAGGAGCAGCTGAAAGAGGCAAGAGCAGAGAAAGAGCGGAGAGAGCTTCGACGAGCTGCCTCCGTACCTGGAATTCCACTTCATCGAGTGTCGAGGCTGCTGATACGGCTTAGCGCGAAATAAGGTAGAGATGATTGAGGCCTCGTGCGAGAGGCAAGGTTGCTGATCCCACCAAGCGCCAACTTGGCCACCCCTCGGCGCTCGTCTCGCTTCTTCCTCTTCCCCCTACCTCCTGGCGACGACCTACAGCCGCCAAACCTCTGGGATGAGGTACCTCGGCCACGTCGATTCAGGGCTCTACTGCCACTGTCTCAAATACCCAGGGCGTCCTCTCGGATCAAGACTCTGACATACCGCCCGTGAAGGAGGGCACTCAATGCAGTCCGGCGACCACTCTACAGCCAAGGTCGATCTCTCTTCCTCTTGCCATTCTCTCCTTGAACGCTCTCGCGCTCGCCGTCTGCCGCCTGCTCGCCTACAGACAGCCTCATCTCGCTCCATCTCACCGAGGCCGCACTCGCTCTCCCGCGCCTCGCCGTTCGCCTGCGCTCCTGGGGCATTCAAGACACCTCCTCTGCGACACCACCGCCACCTCGTACGTTCCCTACAGACGCGCGCCATCCACTTCGGCGACTCCCTCAAGAGGAGCAAGGCGAACCTCCCCGCACCTCGCTCGAACCCCCGCCTTCGACAGGAGCTGGCCCATCTCACTTGACAGTCTGTGCGTAGGAAGAGGCTCTCCTTTTCATGCGTATCGCCGCTGACGTTCCTTCTGTAGCTCTTTCACTCCCCTTCCCATCTCCTCATCGCCAAGTCGCTCCTTCGCGATGAGCCGCGAATCGAAGAAGGGGACTTCCCCCTCCGCCGGCACTCCTTCCTCTTCCTCTTCGTCCACTCGCGGCCGCTCCTCGGCTCGTCAACAAACGGCCCGCTCGTCTCGGGGAGCTACATCTTCGGCTTCGAGTGCAGCGAGCACCCCTGCGCCTGCACCGTCGAGGATGTCGAGGAGGCGGTCGCTGGATCCCTACGCTCGCCCTCCACCGCCGGCGAACGACCCTAGCGATGACCGGGAGCAGGAGGAGAGACCTGTGACCGAATCGGTACCAGAAGAACCTGCAGAAGAGGTAGCAGAGGTGCCCATGCAGGAAGAAGTCGCTCAGCAGGAGGAGGAGGAGCCCGCCGAGCAACCGCCGAACGACGAGTAAGCTCTCCCTCGACGGCGAACAGCGACCGGGAAGCTGACTCGGTCCTCTCTACTCGGCAGCACCAACTTTGAGCTCGTCGTGGTACAGCAGCCCGAGATTGGCGCTGAAGCAGGCATGGACAAAGTCACGCTCGGTCGGGTCAGTCCAGAGCTCTCCCTCCCTCTCCTGCGCCGCCTTCGCTGACCGTGGGTCTCTTCAACAGCTTCCCATCGTACCAGCACCAGTCGTACAGGTCTTTGTACGCAACGCTGATGGCCAGCAAGTGTGCGTTTTCCTTCTCTCACCCTTGATTGCGCTGCCCCCTCCCCGCGCCCTCGCTCGTCGCATGCTGACCAGCGACCGCCGGATTCCGGTCTTCCCTTCTTTTTCCAGGGACACTGAGCTGCCATACCTCTTTTGCTCCTGCTCGCTTCGCCAAGAGGATGGGATCAACCCCGTCGAACTCGCCCAACCTGCCGCAGAATCGGGCGCCGAAGGAGGCGAGCAGGAGGAGTTCAGCGCCCTCATCGGCAACCTCGTTCGCAACGCTCATCGAGTGCCCGACCTCGAGGGCAACCCGGGCTCCTTCTTCGTCTTTGAGGACATGAGCGTCAGGACCACCGGCAGGTTCACCCTGGAGTTCCGTCTCGGCGAGGCGTAAGTTCGGAGGGGTTTCGCGCTCTCGTGAGGCTGAGCTGACCTCTCCTCGCCCTTGATATGCAGCAGACGACCCAAGTCGCCCAAACTCGCGGCAGCCATCTCGTCACCCTTCAACGTCGTGCCATGGCAAGAGTATCCGGGTCGGCCTGCAGCTGGTGAGTCGGCTCCGAAGGCGAAGAGCGATCGCCGAACTCATTCGTTCTCTTCGTGGTGCAGACACCGTGACGGACCTCTCTCGCCATCTACACGAGCATGGAGTACCAATGTACATACCTCCCCTCGTGCTCGGGTCTGGCCTGGAGCCACCGCCCGCTGGATCCAACCCCTTCCCCGCCGATATGGCTCCGCCGAACATGGCTCTCGCGACTCCACCTTAATTCTCAACTCTATACACGCCACCCTTCTTCGCAAGATTGTCTAAACGCACTTGCCTCGTATCCAGACTGTTGTTTCTACCCCTCCTTCCTGTCGTTCTCCCCCTTCGCAACCACCTCCCTTCGCAGAGCTCTCGGGCTCCCTTCTTTCCCCCTCTAATCTTGTCGTTCAGCACCCGTTTTTAAATCGTTCTTTAGCAGTTGTAGCAACTGCTGTCTATTTGCAAAGCATCAAACTCGTTGTCCTCTACCTTCAGGCAGTTGGCGAATTCGACTTGCTCCGCTCGCTCGAAGCTGCTGCTGGTCGCTCTTGCCTTCGTCCAATCTTTGAGCTCACTTCTTCCGGCTTCAACTCGCTTCACTTTCACCATGTCCGAGAAGCAAGAGATCCCGTCCACCCCTCCTCAGGTGAGCAACCTTCTGTACTGCTTTACAACAGCGCGAGGACACGCGTCGAGGGCGCAAGTTCACTGACCCTCTCGTCCTGGTTCTCCCGCTTCGTCTCGTCCTGTAGGCCATCGTCAAGTCGGCCGACATGCCAGAAGAGGTGAGTACTCTGTCCTGCTTCCCTGACCTTGATTGGCGGGGACAGCAGCAAGCTCGGGCAGGAGCAAGCAGCTGACTCGACACTGCTTCCGCTCGAGCAGATGCAGGCTGGGGCTATTGAGATTGCTATCGAGGCGCAGGACAAGCACGAGATTGAGAAGGATGTAAGTCACTCTGTACTCGAGCTGCAGGGCGAGCGAGCGAGAGCTGAAACCCGCTCGGGAACCAACAGATCGCTGCTCAGATCAAGAAGGAGGCCGACAAGCGCTGGGGACCGACTTGGCACGTTGTGGTGGGCAAGTCGTTTGGATCCTACGTGACCCACACGGTGAGTCGAGCTTGCTGGAGCTGGTCCGAGGTGCGGAAGGTTGGGCTGACCCTCCTTCCTTCGCGGTTCTCCAGTCTGGCAACTTCATCTACATGTACATCAATCAGCTCGCCTTCGTAGGTTCATTGCACTCCTTCTCTCGGTGCTTCGCTGACCCTCCTGCACCTACAGCTCATCTTCAAGGCTGGCTAGAGCGCGTCGCTCCTTCGCGGTCGAGCTGCTCCCTCCCTTTTTGTCGTTCTCCTCGGGAAGCTCTCCCCTACATATTTGAATCTTTTCGAACTTTCGTCTACCCTCCTTCTCTTCCTCCCCGTTCCCTATACCCTACGCTGCAACATCTTTCGTCCTTTCCTTCAGCCCGGCGAAGCTCCTCACGCGAGCACAGGAGAGCAAAAGAGCTGCAGTGGGAGCGGCGAGCCAGCTCTGAGAAGAGAAGAGCTATTCGGATCTCTCTAATCCTTCCCCCAAAGTCACAGGTCCCCGAGCGACGAGGCTGCGAAGGGAGTTGAGCGAATCGTCGACTTTCGGCGCTCTCCTTCCTACTTCTACCTCGTCTCGTCATCTCACGTCTCAAAGCAGCAGCAAGTTAACTGCTACCTCTAGCACCTGTACTCGACTCGCTCGTGCCCGAAACACCTCAGCAACCTCAGAATCGCAGCGGCACCGTTGAGACCCCACCTCCACGATGGTTCAAGAGCGCGAGGGAGCTTCACCAAGCGAGAGCTCACCTCTGGGTCCACCAACGAGCAGCTCCACCAGCTCAACAGCACGCTCCCTCGGTCGTAGGACCCTTCGTACGGCGACGACGGACGTCAACCCACTCTCCGCCTCGGACACGCCTCTCGGACTGAGCAGTTCGCCTACAGGAGGACAGTACGCCGTCTACAGTGGCGCAAAGAAACGAGCTTCAGTCCTAGGCAGCACCTTCGACCCTCCACCACCCGCTCCCGTTGAGCCATCCCCTTCCGCTGCGTCTCCCACTCCTCCTTCGCCCAGCGCACCTCCCACGCCTCCCTTTGCACCTACTCCTCAGCCGAGCGTACCACCTCTAGTATCACGAGCATCCAATTCGACCCTCCCTACAACTTCAGGTCGACCATATGCCCGCTCCGTGAGCGAGGCGAAGGAGCTCTTGCAAGGGCAGTCTCTCAAGGCGGAGGTGCAGAGCTTGGGGCTCGGGAATGAAAGCACGGGAGCGGCAATGGTTCAGAAGGTTGCTTTGGTGGGCAAGGAGACCGAGTGGGCTGGCGTGATGAAGGCGTTGGAGACTGGCAAGGTATGTCGATCTCTCGCCGTCGCGCTGAGAAGCTCAGAGACTGATTTCCTACCACAGATCACCCTACTACTACCTGCTGAGAAGCTACTGCCGACGATGCAGATCACACCCGCCTTCTTCCTCGACCATTTGGCCGTCTTCGAGTCGTCGCCGAGCGCTTCGACCGAGGCGCCGAGGGGAGGATTCGCTACTTTGAGTGGATTCCGCGGTACTCTGGGCCCGTGAGTCTGACCGAACTACACTGAAGATCTTCGCTGACCTCTGTGTGGCTCTACAGAGACGAGCTTGTCTTCGCGAGCTGCAGCGACAGCTCGAGGTCGTTAAACCTCAGCTCGCTGCCCGATTACTCGGATGCAGACGTGCTCAAGTGAGTCGGCTCAAAGCTTTTCGAGCAGCTGTTTTGTAAGCTGACTGGCCTCCAAGGGCCCTTTGCGGTCCTATCAACCCTTCGCAACCCTCGGGCGACAGCTTCCCCTTCCCTTCCACCATGCTCATCTCGCCTCCCTCCAACCTCTCCATCCCTCGCAGCACCCCAAGGTCTACTTCCTCCTCCGCACCATCTACGTCGTCTGGAACCCTCGGTCGCGCCTCTGCAGGCAGTCGACTCGCCGCTCTCTTCGCCAAACCCGCCGCCTCCAGCGACTCGGACCTCCCTCCCGTCGTTCCCGCTCCACCTGGCCTCCTAAGCGGAGATTCTGGATCCAGCACACCATCCTCCGCCCCGAGCCCATCTCCTTCGACCTCTTCGAGATCTCAAGCGCCGAACCTCGAGATTCCCGTGCTCGTGGTCGGAAAGGTCGTTCGCCACAACGAGCTCGTCAAGGCCATCGGCAAGGCTCTCGAAGGACAGCTCCGCCAGTCTCTCAAGACGATCGAAGGCTGCGATGACTCGGCGCTGCAGGACCGAGTGTGCGCCTTCGCCGGTCGCTTCCAACCGCCCTCCTCGTGGTCGAGCGCCGAGGAGATCTCGCATGCATATCAAGATCTCAGCGATGCCACTCGAACGGACCTCAATCGTACGCTTCGAGCGCAGCTCATCAAGGAGAGGCAACAGGATGGCGAGACGGGAGAGGTCGAACTCGGCCACGTGGACTACGTTCTGCTGGAGGAGAAGGCCGACGCCGCACTTGATGCGGTGGAAGAGGTGGTCATGACTTCCCTCTACGACCGCATGTTCGCACCGGCGATTTCGGGCGACGCACAGGAGGACGAGAACCTCGCTTCGAGGATCGCGGCGCTCAACATGCTTGAGCTCTCGCTGGATCATTTGGGATTGGATCTGAGCAAGGGCGAGGTCATGAACGAGTGGGGAGAGCAGAGTCGGACCATTCGGGATAGCTTGGAGGATATTGTGGGCATCGTCGGCAAGGGTAAAGCTGCCCTCTTCTTTCTTGCTTCCGCTCCTCGCTAATCCGACCTCCTACTCGCGCAGAACTCACTCGGCTGGACGACTCATCAACCCGAACACCAAAGGCCAAGCTCGACATCTTCGTCAACCTCCACAAGATTGTCGTCGAGCACC
Organism: Leucosporidium yakuticum; assembly: GCA_019775505.1. Classification (NCBI taxonomy): domain Eukaryota; kingdom Fungi; phylum Basidiomycota; class Microbotryomycetes; order Leucosporidiales; family Leucosporidiaceae; genus Leucosporidium; species Leucosporidium yakuticum. Next base: position 86,131 of record JACWFO010000119.1, read on the forward strand.
TTAGCAGCTTGCCTCCCATCCCGCTCAAGAAGGAATCCGCCGACGCTTCGACCGCCAACGCCCCTCCCGCCGAGGTCGAGATGGACGATGCTTCGATTCGCACTGGTACCTCTCGGACCTCTTCTCGTCCCATCTCACCACTGGTAGCCCAGGACGACGAGGCTCTCCTTCGCACTCCTCGGCCACCAATGGAGGGAGAGTCGAGCTCACCAGTCCCCGAGATCGACCTCTCCGGCGCTGAGCTCACTTCTTCGGTCCACGAAGCTACTTCCTCGTCCCTCTTCGACCCCGTGGCCCCACCCAAACCCTCTCCTCCTGCCTCGGTCTTCGACTCCACCTCCTCCAGGCGCAACTCGACTGCCTCCGCCGCTCCTTCCTCCTCCAGCGCCGACCTCATCCTCCCCATCCTCATCTACGCGGTCGTCCAGTACAACCCTCGATTTCCCTCCCACCTCAACTACGCCCAACGCTTCCGTGCCGAATCGCTCCTTCGCGGGGAGAGCAGCTACTGCTCAACCAACATTCACGCCGTCATCGAGTTCCTTAACACCGTCGACATCTCTTCTCTCGGTCTCAGTAGCCAAAAGGTGCTCGCTTACAACAGCAGCAACTCGGCTACCACCGCCTCGGGCTCCTCGACCACTCGCTCGCGACCCTCTTCCATCTCGTTCGGTCGCAAGGGCGCCCCTGGAGTCAGCACTCCCCGCTCGCAGGATATCGATCAATTTGTCGACTCGGCCAATCACGCTCTCGTTCGCGCCGCCGACCTACTGTTCGGCCCCAAAGGATTCGCACCCAAGACGATTGAGGACGTTCGTAACGTGCTCGACGGCGCTGGAACGGTCGCCAACAAGGCGAGAGGCTCGCTGTTGCGTAGGACGACCAACAGTTCGACTATGTCGCCGGGAGCGGGCGCTAGCGAGTCGCTGCCGAGGGAGATTTCGGTGGGAGGAGCTCAGCGGGAGATGGTCGACTTTGTCCCCGGTTCAGGCGACGCTTTCGATCAAGGAGCGTCGAGCGAGTATTCCGCGCAGAGGGAGCCAGAGAAAGACCGAGAGGACGATGCCAGGAGCGTGAGGAGCATTTCGTCGATTTTGAGGGAGTCAAAGTTGGGCTTTGGGGAGAAGAGGACGGATGGGTTGGGCGTGGTGGGTGAGGAGAGGCCCAGCTTGGGAGATAGGTTGTCCAGCATCCCGGGATTGGGTCGGTTTGGGAGCGAGAACAAGGCGGCGACCATCTCGGGCTCGGCGACGCCTTCGCAGAAAGTGAGTTTCGCTGACACGCTCTGTACCTTTGCGAGTCTTGGCTGACGTCTTTGATTCTCACAGACCTCCCTCTTTGCCGCCTTCAGCCCCGGTAGCAGTCCCTCTTCCCGCCGTTCGACCATCAACTCGACCTCGGCGGCCGCACCCTCCTCCCTCCCTCCCGCCTCGTCCTCTCCCGTACCTTCCACCTTCTCCTTCTTCGGACCAAGCTCGACCAACTCGACTAGTGTGCAGCCGGTACAGCGATTCATGGAGTGTGAAGCGGAGGATCTGAGGTTGGGCGAGGTGGCCGAGCTGTTGAGGGAGTATAGGAAGCTCGCGCTGGCGCTGGCGACGAAGGAGGCGGGTGGGGATGATAGTAGCGTGACAGCTGCACCGTAACTTGAATAGTTTGCCCTTCTTTCATTCATTCGGAAGCGAGAGACCGCGAGCCGTCGAGAGTAGAGCATCACCGAGAATCCAGCTCCTCGGCCGAAGGACCTCACGAACAGTTCCTTCGCAGGCTCTCCCCTCACCACAGCACATCGTCCGAGAAAGATTGGGCAAGGAAAGTAGGGTGTTTGCATGGTGGACGCCCAGCTCCCTCCCAAGCCCTCAACGGGAGCCTTCACGCGCTCCCCGCCCCCTGGACACCTCGTACACCTCCGATGCCATTCAACAGGATCCACAAAGCGCTCCTTTTTGATCAAAAGGATGCTAAGTTTACTCCTTGGAAGGCTTGACCTTGCGGGTCGCGGTGGTGCCCTCGCGGAAGCTGTTGTGGACGATAGGCGGGGTCAGCCTCTACGAACGCCGCTAGAGATTACTACACCACTTACCCGTTCTTGAATCGCCTCGACACCGATTTCAAGTGAGCCATACGACCGGTACCAGTGGTCTTTCGTCGCTTAGCCTTCTGTCCCCACTCGACTGTAAGTGCAGAAGCAATCCGTAGGTCAGCGCTCCGATGCTCGTCGGTCACGTCTCTGCTGCTCCTCGGTCGGCCTCCTGCTGCTCCTCCCTAGTCTTCTGATACTCCTCTGTAGCCCTATAAGGCTCCCCTACAGCTAAACGTTCCCCCTAGCTCCAACGGCGCTGCTCGGACAGCTCGAACTCGAAAGGGCGAAGGGGATGAGACGCACAGGAGCGGATCTTGGCGGCGGGGAATCCACAGGAAGCGCAGGTCTTGTGCTGCTTGTGGAAAGCACGACGGCCGCAACGACGGCAGAGCCTGTAGAACGATAGTAGGATCAGCCTTCAGTTCGACTGAACGGGCAGAGGTTCCCCCTCCCGTCGCTACGGCAGCAGGACAATAAGCGTACGTGTGGCTCTTGGTGTGGCGCAATCCGAAGGAGGTTGTTCCCTGTTATACGCAACGGAAAGGTCAGCGGGCCGTCCCCTCGAGTCGTGTGGGCTGTCTGGGTGCTGGGAGGGGCGAGTCGAGTCGAGTTGAACGGGTAGCGGTTCGTCGTAGGGGAGGTGTAGGGGTGCTTAACGCCTCCGGTCTCATCCCATATCCATCATGCATCCCTCCCCTGCTTCTCACTGCTCCTACACGCCTGCAGCATCTCCCCAGCCTCCAGCACCAAGTTTTCTCCGAGCGGCCGTTCGAGTTGGCGGTTGGGCGAGAGAGAGTCGAGGGGGAGCAGGGCGGGGATGTAGCACAGTAGGCGAGATCAATGTACCTTGGTCATGTTGAGAGACTGGCACTGGCGAAGAGACGAAGGCAAGAGCCAGAAGTCGAGGCGGCCAAGTCTCAACTCGAGGGCTCGACCCCTTTTCGACGAGCGGCCACTGAAAAATCGCTTCAAGTCCTCTTTCTCTCTTCTTTCTCATCGCCTAGGACCGCATCACTTGCGTAGGAGGTCAATCAGCATGCAGATCTTCGTTAAGAGTGAGTACTACTACATCCCGCCGTCCGCGCCGTCGTAGCTGACCTGGCGCCCGCTCTGCTGCTCCTCCTGCTTGCTTGCCACCTTCTCAGCCCTCACGGGTAAGACGTAAGTAGTCGTGTTCACTTCCTGTACCGTCTAGACGTTAACGCTGACCTATTGCCCTACAGCATCACCCTCGAGGTTGAGTCTTCGGACACCATCGACAACGTACGGCTCCTCCTACCCCTCCCACCTCACCAACACGTCGTCCTAATGCCCCCCCTCCTCTTCCCCTACAGGTCAAGGCCAAGATCCAGGACAAGGAGGGAATCCCCCCTGATCAGCAGCGTCTCATCTTCGCTGGAAAGCAGCTCGAGGACGGCCGCACCCTTTCGGACTACAACATCCAGAAGGAGTCGACTCTTCACCTTGTGCTCCGTCTTCGTGGAGGAGGAAAGAAGAGGAAAAAGAAGGTGCGTTTTATAGCATCGGGCTTGTGGTGGACGCTTGAGATTAAGAGGGAAGGGACGTAAGCTGACTTCCGAACTCTCCGCCGAGTAGACCTACACCACCCCCAAGAAGATCAAGCACGTCCGTAAAAAGACCAAGATGGCCATCTTGAAGTACTACAAGGTCGACTCGGACGGCAAGATCAAGCGCCTGAGGCGTGAGTGCCCCTCGCCTGAGTGCGGCGCCGGAGTCTTCATGTCGCTTCACTCCAACCGCCAGTGTGAGTAGCCGTGTCCTCTCCTCCACCGTAAACCTTAAGCTGACCCTCCCGATGCCCTACAGACTGCGGAAAGTGCGGCCTTACCTACCTGTTCGAGGAGGGATCCGCCCCTGCCCAGTAAACGCCCTCGGCGCTGGTGAGCTGGTGACCGACAGCAACCTGGCTACTCTCGAGTAGTCGGGCGAGCCCCGTCAAGATCCGCTCTGCTTTGCCTAATGATGATCTCGATCGTCTGACTTGCTGCCTCGGTCCTCGAGAGATTGAGAGCTCGGCGAAGATGGCCAACTTCGGCAAAGGCTTCTCGAGAGCGAAACGAAGGGCTTGTGGTGTCGCGAGGTGTCGAGACGCACTTCTGGTGAGAATTCGTGATCTCAAGCATTCCTCCTTACGCCTTGAAGGGCCGAGAGACGACGACAGCGCCCCGCCTTCTCCTCGACCGAGCGCCGAGATCCGCGCCGCCGTCGTGTAACTCGTCCTCGCTTGCTCCAGAGTCAAGCCTAGCATTGATAGCACCTCGAATACTCGTACTGATCGCCCTCTCGTCGATTTTGGCCGTCGAGTCACGGTGCAGCTCCGAAAGCCTCAATTGAGCAGAGCGCCTCGTCGATTGCACCCGCATTCAAGCCCCGGCTACTCAACTCTCGACGCCGCCGCCTGCTCTTGCAATCCTATTCGCTCGCCGTAGTGCTGTTCTGTGAGGGAAAGAGGTCAGTGTGGCCCTTGACGAGCCGGAGTAGCGAAGGCTCACTTCCGACAAGTCCAAATCATTCCAAGGACGCTCGATGGGGACGAGTTCGAGGAGGTGTACAAGATAGAGTAGAGCTCCGACCAAGAATCCTCGAGCTTTAGTGGCCATGATAGTCGAGACGGGCGAGTTGAGATCGAGGTCGAGCTTCTTGGCGAGGTCGGCGCGCTTCCCCTTGACCGTCTCGAAGAGCTGCCGCATGCGATACGTCTCACCATCGACGGTGAAGGTAGCGAGATTGAGAGCGGCTCCGCTGTAAGTGAGTTTGAAGCTCTCGGAGCTGAGAGGAGCGCCGCCAAAGCCGAAGGATCCCTTGCGCGAGCTGATCTGGCGCTGTAGCTCCTCGATGCGCTCTCGGTCGACCTCGTCGAGCATGTAGGCGGTAAACACGGTCTTGTCTCCTTCCGACCAGTGAGCGATCCTGTGCAGCGAACGAGAGCAAGATCAGCGACTGCTCCCTCCCTCGTCCTCGCACGAGCTCGAACTCACTCAATCTGCACTCCAGTAAGCTCGATGAGGGTGTAGCTCTTCCTCCATTCAGCGCACCAGCTTCCACTCCCCGTCTTGACCTTGTTCACCCAGCTCCCCTTGCTGTCCTTCTTCGAAACTTGAGCGTCGAAGCGAGCGAGCGAGCCGTCAGCGAGAGGGAAGCCTGGGACGAGAGTGGTGGGGTGCATGGTGGTAAGCAACTCGGGGAAGAGGTATTCTGTAGCTGTGTAAGAGCTCGAAGGGCTGAACGAGCGAGCAGAGGTCGACATGAGCGGGACGAGAGATGTGGCGAGAAGAAGAGAAGCGAAGCGAAGGGCGAGAGGGAGGTTAAGGTCGCTCGGACGGGGGTTAAGAGCGAAAGGCGCTTTCTGAAAGGTACAGATAGAAGTAGAGTCTTGCTTGATAGCGATTACAGACGTGCAGAGACCGCTGTGCCCTCTCAAGCGAAGCGAAGAGTGCAGCTCGGCGCTCGGCGGCGGCGCTCGTTGAATCGTCCCTCGCTCTTAAGGTGAGAGAGAGTCGAGGGGGATCAGGGCGGGGATATAGGACAGTAGGCGAGATGAACGTACCTTGGTCATGCTGAGAGACTGGTACTGGCGAAGAGACGAAGGCAAGAGCCAGAGGGGAAGTCGAGGCGGCCAAGTCCCAAGTCGAAAGCTCGGGCGCCTTCCGACGAAGGGCGGCCACTGAAAAATCGCTTCAAATCCTCTTCCTCTCTTCTTTCTCATCGCCTAGGACCGCATCACTTGCGTAGGAGGTCAATTAGCATGCAGATCTTCGTTAAGAGTGAGTTCTACGCCTTCAGCCCGTCGTCCCCGCCGTATTGGCTGCACTTGATGTTTCTTGCGCTGAAGAGCAGGGAAATCCCTTCAGCTACAGCTGCTCGAGCATTGAGCTCGGGCGAACGCTCGAGGAAAGCTCCCAGGTCGGGATGCAGACCGAAAAGCACATCGCCGAGCGCCGAGAGGCGTTAGGCCTGGCCCTTGATGCAAGCTGTACCGCTGTTAAGCATCGCTTTGCTCAAAGACATGCTGAGGAAGGACGAGTGATGAGGTAGAAGGAAGGTCAAAGACGACCGGCACTCTCGGAGCCGAATTCGAGGAGGACGGTGCGAAGCTCGCGCTCCACACGACACTGGCTTGACAGCACGAAAGCTCGTCATTTTGGTTGCAGTCCTACAGAAAAGAAATACCCATCGTCTCGTCTCATCTCATCTCACACAACCTCTATCTTCCCAACGCCAACGCCAACGCCGAGCTCAAGCGGTAGTTCCCGCCCTCGATCCATAACTCCTAACCAGAGCCGCGCCCGTAGCCTCGCTCAACACCTTAGCGGCGCCCTCCACACCGGACAACGCGCACATAGTCTCCAACCTCGAGGGCTCCTGAAGGGCCAACTCCTCCGGCAGAAGAGGGAGGAGGGGAAGACCCTCTTTAGCGCGCTGCTCATTCTCCTGACGCCTCCTCTGCACCGCAGGGTTGGTATCAAGACGTGCGCGATCGCGACCGAGTTGACGGGATTGGAACGACAGAGTCGAGAGGTGTGCTTGGTGAGTGTCGAGCGAAGTGAGGAGGGCGGTGAGGGGTGCGGTGAGGGGAGCGGGGAGCGCCGTGGTTTGAGAAGTGGAGGTGGGGAGGGAGAGAGTGTCGAATGCTGAAGTCGCGGAGAGGGGGGTGGACCGGGGAGAGGGGAGCGTCGAGGTGGAGTGGAAGGCGGGGGCGGCGGAGGGGGCCGAGGAAGGGGTGACGAGAGTCGAGAGGAAAGCGGTGAGGAGGGGGGAGGTGCGGATGGTGACGGGGACCTCCTCGAGGATGTTGGTGGGGACGAGCTTGTTGTCGATGAGGCTTTGGGAGGGAGAGAGAGGGTCAGCTTTCGCAGCTCAATGGCGAAGAGGAAGCAACGAAGTCGAGAACTCACCTCTGAGTGTCGAACTTGCCAGCACGGTAAGCCTCGACAAAGTTGGGAGTAAGGCGGTAAGCGCGAAGTCCAACGTGACCCTGGTTGGCGCTGGCGAGGTCTGCGTCGCGACAACAAAAGAAGCAGTCAGCTTGCGAGTTCTCGCCGCGCTCCAGCAGCAAGATCAGCGACCTACCGTAGACGAGAGCAATTCCCTTTCCAGTCTTAGATCCCGAACCGCTCTGCAGAGGAGTCTTGGCCGCCGACCTTCCAACGGGGGTGGCCTTGGCCTGGCCGGAGCCGATTCCTCCTCCGCTCATCTGAGCGCCGAGAAGAGCATCAACGAAGCCAGCGGTAGCGAGGTGCTGTCCGTTGTTGGTCGAGGTGTAGAATCCAACGAGCGAGGCGTCGGCGTTGAGGTCGGCGAGACGAGGGAGGAGCTGCTGGGTGTACTTGGAAGCTGCGAGAGAGAGAAGAAGGTCAGCTTGAGCTCTGGCTGGCCCGCAAAAGCGCAAATTAAAGGTGAACATACCAGCCTTGACGCCACGAGTCTCGGAATCGTCACCCTGAGCAACTCCGAGGGATCCAGCGGGGAGAGCGAAAGTGTTGGAGATGTCGAGCACTCCGTTGGAGTCGATTCCGAGGAGCTGACCGACGGCGGGGTTGAAGGTGACGGTAGCGTTTGAAGTTCCAGCAGGAGCGGGGATGATCTGATGAGCTTCACGAGCGTGCTTGATGATCTTCATCAGAGCCTAAAGAAGGAGCGAGAGAACGCATCGTCAGCTAGCTGCTCCTACAGAGTCCAGTAACGCGTCTGCTGCCAGTCCTGATGCGCTACAGCGTGTGGAACGAGTAGCGCTATGCCCTGCCATCCTCCTTGTGCTTCCTCTGCTGCTCTACAGCGCCCAGAGACGAGCACGCGAAGAAAGGGAGCTGCTCCCTCTCAGTCCACAGGTTCCCCTTGGTCTGCAGCTCTTTGCTCGGTGCTGTACCCTCTAGCTGATCCAGTACATGATCCAAAGTGAGCGACTCACCAAGCCATCGACACGGATCGACTCTACGCGAACCTCAGCGAGGCCTTGCTCGATGCGAGCGCGCTGCTTTGCCGACTCCTTCTTGACCTGAGGTTGCTCGACGGGGGTGGCCTCAATGGCGGGAGCAGCGATATCTGCGAGACGCTTGCCAGACTGCATCCTAAGTTGTAGTAGAGTGGGAAAAGTGGGGAGAAGGGAAGCGAGAGGGCGCGACTTTAGCTAGAGAGAGTCGAAAAACTAGCAATTAGAATTACAAAGTAAGAACAAAGTAACTTAACTTGAACTGGGAATTGTAATCGGCCATGGGTTGGCTCCGCACCTCTCACTTGGCTCGTTTCATCACCTCTCCAATAGAAGGGAATAAGCAGCAGCACCTACCAACACTCGACTACAGACCATCTGAGCCCTCCCTACTCAACTACAAGGCCTGTCATGGTCTCTTCTCTCGGCTCAGCTCTCGCCTCGTGTGAGTAGCCGCTGTAGCATCTCTTGCACCTTCCAAGCTCACCGGTAACACACTACAGACGAGAACTTGATCCTATCCTCCTCTACTCGAGTATCCTCCATCGAATCATCCCTTCGCTCTCTCACCTGGTTCTTACCCGGTTCGTCCCCCTCTCCCTTCCAACCGGTCACGCCGCTCTTTCCTCCGGCTACTACTCTTACTCGCGTACTGACAACTTACACTTCAACAGGTCGATTCCAAGACTCTGAACTAGCCTCCGAAGCTCGTACGTCCCTTGCCGATTCTCCTGCTCATCCCCCTCCTTGTCGCGTTAGCTCGGCTAACCCAAGCGCTCTCTCCTCTCCTCCAGTTTACACCCTCCTCAACATCCTCGGCATCTACCACGATTCCATCGTCCTTCGTACCGTCTCCGTCCTCCCCGCTCCTCTCCGACCCCCTTCCTCCTCCCACGCCCGCTACACTCGACACTACACCACCTCCTCACCTACTTACGCCGCCCTCGCGCGCTCGCTCACCATTCTCGGCTACACGGAATTGTTGCTCGAGATGGGCATCAAGAAACGCTTGGGAAAGGATAAGGCCGAGAAAGCTGTCATTGCTATCGAGGGACTTAAGGCCATCCTTCGACTCGCCATTATGAAGACGACCGAGGGGAGGACTTCGGTGCAGCCTCCCATTGCGGAGAGGGAGTTTGATCCTAGCGTACTGGATCTGCACAAGCCGCATATCGTCGGTCAGCCGCCGAACGCCAAGGTCTCCTTCGCGAGGACGGGAGAGACGCCGAGGTCGGCTGCTGATGTGCTGTTGGGCAGGGAGGGCGAGGGGGAGAGGGATAGGGTTGCAGGAGCAGCGGCAGAGGAGTTGGGACAGGAAGAGGTGCAGCAGGAGTATTGGAAGGGATCAAGGACGGGGTATGCTCGGCCGACGATTGCGAGTATTCGGGGCGCAGGGGAGGCACCTTTGGGGGATCCGACGGCGATGATGGGAGCGAATGGTGGGAAGGATTCGGTCAAGGAGTTCTTGTTGACGAGGGTGTTGACCGTGGAGGACGTCAAACGGCCGCAGGATTTGGTCAACAAGGCTAAGGGGTTGAAGAAGCTCGCCGAGGTAATTTGGATCCTCCGTCCCCTACTCTACGGTGCGTCTTTCTCTCTCCCCTCCCCTTCCTCTCCTCGCTGTCGCTGACCTTCCCTCTCCCCACCAGTCCTCGCCATGCGCAAATGGGGTCGCCGCCACACCCTCCCCTACCTCCTCTCCCTCGCTCTCGAATACCTCGCCTTCTCCCTCCGTCGATCCTCCACTCAACGACTCTCCCTTGGCAAGGCTTCAGGTCCTATGCTCCCCAACTCGCCCAGCGAGGTCGAGAAAGCCGAGACGAAGAAGAGGGCGAGGGCGTTTTGGTGGTATCTCGTTAGGGGACCCGTTTGGGAGAGTTGGACCAAGTGAGTTCGAAACGGTGATGCTTTGAGGTGATGAGTATGTTGCTGACTCAGTCTCGTTGCGTTACAGGCCTCAACTCGAGCGTATCGCCGGCCGCTTCGAGGATAAGCCTCTCATCGGCTTCGTCTCGACCCTCATTCACGACTACACTCCTCTCGTGGACGACTACTACTTCTGTGCGCTCTCTTTCTCTTTCAATCTCCTCCTCTCCGCGACGCTGACCCCCCTCCTCTTGCAGACACTTCGTAACCCCCTCGTTCGGCGGTCTCGTCTCTTCCTTTTAGTTGGTCGACGTTGGATCCCTCTTCTGTGCATGTAGCTTTCTCGGAAAGGTGCGCGAAGCATCGGTGTAACCATAGGAAAACGGTTCAGTGCTCAAAACTGTATTAAGGAGAGCCAGGGTGACGCGAAAGGAAATCTCGGGCGCGCCGAAACGCCCTCGCGATAGATTGCATGCCTCGAGAGGCGGTTCTGGAGCTCTGGAGAGGTTTGGTCCTCTCTTTTTGTCCTCTCTTTACTCTGCACCCCTCCCTCGTCTCTCCATACTTGACGACGACAAGGACCAGCGCTTGCGAAGGATTCGGACGGGCGCCTCGCCTTCGCCTTAAGCCGCTGGAGGATGTTTCGATGCTGATGCGAGCGGGAGCTGAAGGCATTCGACGGGAGTGACGCTGGTTGTGCTTCTCTCGACGATTCATCGACCTTCCAGGCAGTAACGAGCTTCGCACGAAGGAGCGGCGGATGCTCGGCGATGATGACAGTGTGGAGGGCTCGCATGGACGAAGAGGGAGTGGGAGACCCTCCGGAGTAGCCCTCGGATGAGGTTCCAGCAGTTTCAACTCCTGAAAAGCCTTCCCTGGAGCTGCAGCTGGTGGGACAGGCTCAAGTGCGTCTCCTTCTCATTCGGCGGAGCCTTCTCATCGCCGAGATGGCTTCTTTCGTCGGAGTTTGCGGTGGGAGGGGTCGGTCAGGTCTGTAGGATTTGCTGGCTGACCCTTTCAAGTGATTTGATTCATTCTGACCGGAGCAAGAGCTGGTCGAGCGAAAAGGGCGGGCTTCGCAACAGGCTCGGCGGAGAGGGGACTGCTTCAAGAGCGGGAGGAAGGGTGAGGATGAGTTCTGATGGGGCTGGTGAGGTAGGCTGATCTCCTACATCTCACACCAACCCCTAACGACCAGCAGAGCGGTGGCAAAGCGTCCGGTTTGCCCTCCCTTCTGAGAGCCCCAGCTCGGAGGGCTTGAAAAGAGGTCGGCTCCTTCGTTTCTCTCTTTCCTTCCTTCTTTTCACTTGGTCCGCATCGTCTGTTTGCTGTTGGGCTTCAGCCTCTGCTACCTAGCAACCTTCGCTCGTCTACAAAGCTACAGCAGCTCCCTCTCTCTCGGCCCTGCCAGCGCTTCATCACATTCCTCCCGCTCTTCACAACTCGCCACCTCCTCAAGATGCTGTCCATCACTTCCGCCTGGATCCCTAGCACCTTCACCGCCTTCTTCACTACCACCAAGTCACCAGCAGTCAGCAGGAAGAGCAGCAACAGCGAGCGCAAGAGCAGGGTGAGTTTCAGAGCCTTAGCGAGGCAGAGTTTGCAGAGGACGCAGAACTACAGGAGCGCCGAGCTGACTAGCATTCGCTTCCTACCATCCTACAGAGCACCGCCGTTACCTTCCACCCCACCAACATCATCTCTGCCCCTCTCAGCTCAACTCGCCTCATCGTCAAGCCTCAAACGCAACCGCTCCTCGCTCCGCTGGTCGGTCCCATGACGGTCGCCGAGTACTATGAGGATGAAGAGGAGGATACTAGCGAGGAGATCGTCGGGGAGAAGATGGAAGAGAAGGAGACAAGCTCGGCGGAGAAGGAGACCAGCATCAGCGTTCGCTCGTCATCGTCGCAGGAGGTCACCACCATCACTCGTGCACCCTTCGTCAGCATCACTACCGCCTACCCATCGCTCTTCACTCCCGCCGCTCCCTCATCCGAGCTCTCCCCCCTCCTCCTCACCAACACCCCTCGTCTCCCTTTCGCGCTCCTCTCCCGCTCCTCCCCCCCCCAGCACCACCGTCGCCCCGCCTTCCACTACGACGCCCTGCACCACAGCACCAGCAACCCTCTCCCCATCGAGCAAGAGTCAGAGCACTACCTCCCCGGGTTCGCCGACCTTTCCTCCCTTCGCCGTGTGAGCCCCGACGCCGAACCTAAGTCGTCGAGGTTTAGCAAGAGGAGGAGGGAGCAGATGAGGGCGAAGAGTAGGAAGGAGGGGATGTTGAGGAGGGATACGGTTGTCAAGCAGGCGGACATGATCAGGAGGAGGAGGGAGCAGGAGAGGAGGGAGCGCGAGGAGGAGGAGAAGGAGAGGGCCGTGGATTTGCTGTTGAGTTTGGCGTGGAGGGTGTGAGGGTGTTGAGGTGGTCTCAGACTTGGGTCATCATGTATAGCAGTATCGTTATTTAGCAGTCTCTCGGTCAGTCCTAGTGTTGTTTCAATTCAGATCTCGTTTCTCTCGGCTTTCGCACCGTTCGCTCGCTGCGAAACAGAGTCGAGGTCTCGGGAAGCCTCTCCACCAACGGGGAGGCGCAAGCACTGAAAACTACTGTGTGATAGTTTCGAGTCACTGATTAACCTATAGCTCTCCATCCCGGATAGCAGCCGCCACCCTCTCCTCCATCGCGGGCACGCCCAACTCTGGCACCTCCGACTCGCCCTCGAGCTTCTTGCCCGAGTTCAATCCCGCCTTGAGCTTTTCCACCTCCCTCCTACTCGACCTCTGCTCCATCTCAATCTTCTCGTCGTCATCCTGAGGTTTCGCCGCCTCGGCCTTGATGTCCTTGAGCACCTCCTTCTCGTACGCTGAAGGCTGGTCCACTTCGAGAGAGAGGGTGCCGCTGGCGAGATCGTTCTTGAGCTCCGAGACCTCCTCGGGCGAGAGGGAGAGCTTCTCGACTTGCTCGATGGGGGCGGAGAGGGAGGCGCCGCCGAGGCCGACGACCGAGGTGGCAGCGGCGAGGGCTTCGTCGCTCTGAGGTGTAGTGTCTGCGGCGGGGTCCTCGCGGGTGGCATCGTTGGGCTCCTCCTTGTCGACCTCCTCCTTGTCGTCCTGCTCCTTGACGACCTTGGAGTCATCCTGGGCCTGCTCGGGCAAGGGCTCCTCGGCGGGAGCGAGCATATCCTGAGGGGCGGGATCCTGCTCCTGTAGCGGCTCCTCCCCCTTCTTTTCCACCTCGACGACCTCCTCGACCTCATCCTTCTCCGGCACAGGCGGCGCATCCTCCTGCTCGCCGTTCATCTTGCGCTCCTCGGCCTCCAATTCCCTCGCCAGCATCTCCAGCTCTTGCTCCGAAACATCCTCCAGCCCCGCCATATCGTCCTTCGGGGCATCGGAAGCGAGCGGTCGATCTGGTAGAGGCCTGACATACTTGATGCGCTCGCCCGTGACCGGATCAATTTCCTCGCGGTCGGCCTTGGTGAAGCGGAGGGGTTGCACGGTGTGGTGAACGGTGGAGGAGTAGGATGCAGGGGGTTCGGAGGCACCGAGTCCAGAGTCGAAAGTGTCGCCCTCGAGGAGCTCCTTCTCGAGCGCGGCGAGCTCTTCGGCGGTGAGGTCGAGGGCGGCGAAATCGTCGAGGGAGGGTCGGGACGAGGTGGACGGGTTGGGAAAGTTGGGGAGCGAGAAGGAAGGTGATTTCTCTGGTGGTGGGGGAGGAGGAGAGTCGAGACGAAGAAACTGTAGGAAGGAAGGAAGGTCAGCGAGAGGCGTGTGCGGGGGTGGGGGGAGGGGACTGACTTGACGAAGCTCGCCAAACTCGACACTGCAGAGCAGAGGGGTTAGTATAGAGTTTAGTACAGCTTCCTCATCGTAACGCACGCCTCGTCGAGATCAGCAAAGCTCTGCGAAAGGCAACCGAGAGTTAGCTCCAGCCTCCCATCTCGGTGCAGCTTCGGCCTCCAAAGTCGCTACAGCTCCAGTCTTCCACCTCGTCGGAAGCTTCAAAGACTCACTCCTACACGCTCGCCATCAACCAAGATACACGGCAGCTCGTTGGTACTGTCCTTGCGCTTCCAAAAGGACTTGGCTTTCTCGTCGCTAGCCACGTCGTGTACAGAGTACGGCACACGCGCACTGACAAGGTAGCGAGTCACTCGCTCGTGCCGACTGCGAATTCCCGGGTTACTGAGGATGGTAGTGACATAAACGTCGATGGTGGGCATGTGGCAGGAGGCTTGAGGGGGTGCGAGATGCTACTGAGGAGCAGTCAGAGCTTGGCGGGGCTACAGAGCTACAGCTGATTGATAGCTCGAGCTGCCCTGCTAGGTCGAAGTTGGGTACAGAGGCGAAGAGGCGAAAGGAGACCTTCCAAGAGCTCGCTCGGACGCGGTTTCGTAGGTCTCCCTTCGCCCAATCACTCGCGTCTGCTCCAACCTCGCCTATCGCTAGTGAAGGAGAGGGATGGTACCCTTTAGCAACACTATCAAACGAGCGCACACTATCCTCTTCTGCGTGGGAGGAGCTTACGCTGCCTTCCTCGTCGCCCTATCGCTGCCGGCCGTCCAGCGCTCGCTCGTCTTCCTGCACCAGATTCGATACCCTTGGACAGCCGAGTTTGACGCGCCAGAGACCCTCGGATTCGCTCGTATGCCTTGCTTCTCCTTCAGAGCCCCACTTGCAGGTGATCCTTCGCGCTGACCGGTCGATTGCTACAGCTGGCAAGGTCCGCAACTTTTACCTCGACACTCAAGACGACTGCAAGCTCGGTACATGGCATGTGCTGCCCAATTCAGCCTACGACAAGGCTTCAAAGCTCGGCACAGGAGTTCCAATCGAAGGGCCCTTCGCCGAGTCGGTCTTTGATGCTGCTTTGAGGTGAGTTGGGCTTCCTGGAGACTAGTAGAGAAGATTAAGCTCACATCCTTTACGCAGGGACTATCCTACCGTCCTCTACTTCCACGGTAACGCGGCTACGAGGGGCGCTCCGAACCGAGTCCGAGTGGCTCGACACATGAGCGACGAGGAGCACAACTTCATCATCGTCGACTACCGGTGAGTGAACCTCTCCTCCTGTCTCCCGGATTCTCGCTGACGCCTTCCGTCGCCAACAGTGGCTTCGCCGACTCGACCGGCACTCCCTCGGAGGAAGGTCTCCTCACCGACGCCCGCCGCGTTTGGGACTACCTCACGCTCGAGAAGTCGGTCCCCGCCTCCCGCATCACCATCATGGGTCAATCTCTCGGTACGGGCGTTAGCGCCGGTCTCGCAGGCCGTCTCGCCAAGGACAACCTCAGCCCCAAGGGTCTCATCCTCGTCGCTCCCTTCTCTAGCGTCGGCGCCCTGTTGGAGACGTACAAGCTCTTCAACACGATTCCCATTCTCAGCCCGCTGAAGAGTATTCCATGGATGATGAAGGCCTTCCTCAACCTGCTGCACACCAAGTTCGACACCAAGGGAGTCATTCACGTGGGTCGTCTCTCGCTGTTCCCTGCTTTTGACTTTCACTAACCTCCTACTCCCATACTCCGCCCTTCGCTAACCTCCTTCGCTTTGTAGACCATCACCTGCCCGATCCTCATCCTCCACGCTCAAGACGACCCCGTCATCCCTCACCTCCACTCCTCGGCACTCGCTCACCACCTCCTCGACCCACTCCTCCCCTCCCTCGAAGAGGAAGCAGAAGTCCGTGCACTCGCTCGCGCTTCCATCGTAACGGAGGCCCAAGTCGGTCGTTGGGGAGTCGTTACTCGTTTTGAACGAGGGAAGGGCGTGGGAGCTGTCGTTTGGGCCGAAGCGGTTCGCGGGGAGCATAACGATATCGGTACCTCCGAATACTCGCTCAAGCTGATTTCGGAGCAGTTGCACACTGTCTGAGGGAAGGGGATCTCTCGCCTCGCAGAGTGATGCGACGAGAGGGAGGCTCGGCGATGAGTATTTGCTCGCGGGCGACGACGAAGGGGATTTCAAGTAATAGAAATGGCTTTGCACTCTGGTATCGAACGAAGGAAGGAGAGACTACGAAGGAAGAGAGGGGGTATCATGCTGCTGCTTCCGAGAAACTGAACGAACGACTGCTTTCACCGACCGCCCATCTCGGCGCTCGCGTAGGCCGCGAGGGCCGTGTTGACCGTCTTGCGCATCTGCTCCCACTCGCCTTCCTTGGGCGTGACGAGTTCTGAGGAGCCAAGCGGGTCAGCGCGGGAGCGAAGAGGGAGCGTGAGCAGCGAGCGAGGACCCACCTTGAGCGACCTCGTAGACGTAGACCTTGCCGTCTGAGGATCCAATCGCCGCACGTCGACCTTCTCGGCGATCCCAGGCGAGCTTGTTGAGTCCTCGAGAAGCGTTGGGAGCGACGGGGGTCGAGATGATGGGGATCTGCTCAACGCCGAAAGGGTCAGCTCGGCAGGTTCGAGCTTCATCGAGAAGAGGAAAGCAAAGAACGCACCTCCGTATCAGTATTCAGGTTCCAAAGATCAAACTTGCCCGCTCCATCGACCGTTCCAAACAGCGCCGGATGATGAGGATGCCACCTGGCGTCGTAAACGTAATCGTCTGCTCCCTCGAACGAAAGAATGGGCGAAACGACCTTGGCGGCGGTACTCTTTGACGTCGGCGCCGCGCTACTAGCCAGTCCCGTCGCTGCACCAGCCTCCGCAGCAGCCGTAGACGTTCCCGCCGCTCCTCGTTTCCAGAGCTTGACCGTCCAATCGACTCCCGAGGTGAGGAAGAGGTCGGAGAGGTCGACCGCTCCTGCGAGGGGGTGGAAATCGATACTAGTGACGGGACCCGAGTGACCTCGATACGTCTCAGTCTGCACCAACCCCCTCTTCAATCCTCCGAGATCATGTCGATTGGCGGCGTAGACGTTGCCTTCCTCCGTACCGACCCAGAACGTCTTGGTATCCGAATCGGGGAATCCCAACGAAGTAACGCTGACCTCGTCGGTCTTGTTATGCGCAGGATGCAGCAGTTCAAGCACCTCCTCCGGCTCGGCGAGACGGTCGACTCCCCAAGCGCAGACGGTACCGTCGGTGGAAGCGGAGACGAGGTTGTGGGCGTTTTGAGTACCGATCATGTCGAGGGAGTAGATGGGGTGGGTGTGGCCCGAGGCGGAGAGAGGGGATTTGTGGACGGGACTGGGGTGGCGAGAGCGAGTGTCCCAGAGGAGGATTTGGCCGGAGTAGGTGCCGCCGGCGACGATGTTGGGGTGGAAGGGAGTGAAACAGACGGAAAGGACGTCGGACTGCAAAGAGTGAGGGAGTGAGTGAAGGTCGAAAGGAGGCAACGAGAGGACGAACCTGGGCGTGGAAGACGAATTCGGGTCGCTCCTTGAGGTGCAGGTTCCAAACGCAGGCGATACCATCGGGCTCATTGACCGCCATCGGACTCTTGTTGTAGGACGCCACGAAGAGCTCGGGGAACTGGCGACGAGTAAAGAGGGTCAACGGGGTCGGCGACGGCGAAACGAGGTCGAGCAGCGTACCTTGGGACTCCAATCGACATCCGTTACACTCCTACCTCGTCCCCACTTGTCGTCGTACCAGCTTCCTAGCAGCCGGACCTTGGCTCCATCGGTATCGGCGTTCTCATCGGTCGCGCTGACCGTGTAGTCCCTCAAATAATCGTAAGAGTCGGACAACGCGCGCTGCACAATCTTTGACGAGTTGTTGAGGAAATAGAGGAACGGTGGTGAAGCGAGTACCGAAGCCAACGCGGGCTGGGAGAGGCCTCTTGCCCTCTCCTCCTCCAACTGCAGCTCGGCTTTCCTCTTCTCCTCGGCAATCTCGGCGTCCATCTGCTTACGCTCCTCCTCCAACTCGGCCATGATCCTCGCTCGAAGCTCTTCGGTATCCTCCTTCCCTACGCCGCCAGCATGCGAGTGAGGATCGGCCGAAGAGGGCAAATCGTCTCGGGTTGAGGCTGAGAAGTCGGCGGTTTGGATCGCCTTGTCGTACAGCTCCTTGGGCTTCGGTGGAGGGATCACGGGAGCTTCAACGATGGGTGCAGGAAGGGTTGGTGGTGGTGGTGAAGCGGCGGCAGGGGTAGCGGGGAGGGGAGATGTTTGGACTGAGGTCGACGCGCCGAGGTCGGTTCTGCGGGTGAAAGCAAAGGTGAGCTGAGAATACAGACAGCTAGTTAGTGATACCACTCACTTGTCGGTCTGCACTGCTGAAGCGACTGGCTCAACCTCGACGCTTGGGCTCCCACTCTCGCTGCCCGCTACGCTCGTCCCAGCGCTCGCCCTGCTATCCGTACTCCTTCCCAGCACTGATTCCCTCAATCCACCACCTACCCCCACCCCTCTTAGCAAGTTGTCAATCTCGTCGTTGCGACTGGCGCTGGAAGCTGGACGCTCGCCGGCGGTTGAGGGAGGGCGAGTGGTAGCTGGAGAGGCGCGAGATGAGGCGAGAGCAGCTTCGCGATCTTCACGAGCTTTACGAAGTGCTGCTAGTTTGGCGCGCTTCTCGGCCATTTCGAGGCGACGACGGTCAGCCGCTGGGAGAGGGAGGATGAGGAGCGTGTCGTGAGGTTAGTCTGGCTGTTTGAGAGCTGTAGGACGGTAGCTAGAGCTCACTAGAAGACTGCATATTGGTATAAAAGCTCGACTCGGACGAAGGGGCGGCAAGGGAAGCGACGACGAGTGAATGGGCCAAAGTCAAGAGGAGGGACGAGAGACGCGCTTCAAGGGTTGCTCTGCTACCGAATTTCCCCTCGTCTTAGGCTCACTCGGCTGATCGACTACAGCTTCAAACAAGGATGGCTTCAACTGCTACTACCACTCAACCAGCTGCTGGCCCTTCCACTCCAGCAAAGACTCCGCTTCACGGCACTCGACCCGAACAACTCGCCGCTTCTCACAAGCGTACCAAAGGTCCTTCGCTGTACCACAACTTGCTCCCGCTCATTCCAGCAAAACCTTCCTACCTCGCTACACTCCTCTCCTCCTTCCCTTTCCTCCAACTCTCGCCCCCGCAAATCCAGGCAATCTACGACGAGATGACTAGGACCGTTTGGGTCCAACAGGACGACGATATGGTCCTCCTCTGGCGTAGAGGTTTCTTTGGCAAGGGAACGCTCTCTCGCAGTGAGCCGTCATGGAAGCGCCGAGTGGAGAACAAGATTGCAGAGCTCGAGGGGCGCGAGAAGAGTGAATTCATCAGCTATATCGCTATGAGGCGCAATGCTGATCCTCCTCATCGACAGAACTCACCTCCGAGGAAATCACCGCTCTGCGTCGTGTTGAACGGAAAGCGACAAAGCACGTCAAGAAGCTCGAGCGAGAAGCCGAGAAGCTCCTCGCCGCCTCTGCTGCTGCATCAGAGCGAGGATCGTCCATTGGCACGCCATTATCGACTAACAGTGATGCTACTCTTGGAGGTGACGCTGGCGTGGATGAGGCATCAGCGACTGTCAGGGAGAAGCAGCTCGCGGCGAAGCTGGATCAGATCGTCGAGGAGCAGGCAGGGGGCGCAGAGGCCTCACCCGAGGCCGATGCAGTAGTAGAGGAGAAGGAGATCCAAGAACCACCACCACTGTGGCACCTCGGCGCCGAGCACACCCAACTTCAACCCGAAGAGGCCTTCTTCCTTCTCTTCTCCCTCGGCGCTCTCTCCCTCACCACTTCCTCGCCCTTCACCCCCAACGCTACCTCCACACCACTCTCCATCCTCTCCGCATGGCAACTATTCCTCAAGGACTCAGCAATCCTACTCCACCCATTACCGACCCCGACGGCTGGACTCAAGCTCGAACCGAAGGACGACCCCAGGCTCTCGCGCTTCGACTCGCCCTTCCTCATCGCCTACGCTTCATATCATCACTTCCGCTCCATGGGATGGGTAGTTAGGTCAGGAGTCAAGTTCTGCTGTGAATGGGTGCTGTACGGACAGGGAGGACCAGTTGGAGGTCACGCCGAGTGAGTGTCTTCTTCCCTCCGCTCTTTCTCGAGGCGGCCAGCTTACCTTTCTTTCGTTCTCGCACAGGTTCTCCGTCGTTGTGGTACCCAACTACGCTGACCCAGCAGACGCCGAGACCAACCCCTTCCGCTCAACAATGGTCAGCGATCACCTCGGCGAAGGCGAGACCAAGATGTCCTGGCGCTGGTTCAACACGATCAACCGCGTTTGCTCGGGAGTCAAGAAGGTACTCTTCTCTCTTCTCTCTCGCCCCTCCTCTCGCCCTTCACTGACCCCCTCGTCTCCCCTCGGCGCCCCCTCACTCAGACCCTCGTCCTCCTCCACGTCCTCATCCCACCACAATCCTCCCTCCCTTCGCCAAACTTCATCGCCGAGAACCCGGCGCAAGCAATCGCTATGCTGCAGATGAGAGAGGTGACCGTTCGACGGTTTTTGGCTGGTAGGAGTAGGGATTGAGCGAGCGGAGCAGAGGCAATTCGAGATGCCGTTTCGCTTGCGCGCAGGGCTTGGCGGGAGGAGAGGATGCGAAGCGGCTGCTGTGCGAGCTGATGGTCTCGCTTCTTGATGCTCTTGCTCGCGCTGCGCGAGGATCGGACGAGACTCGAAGCTCGGCGTGAACAAGCAACGCCGTTTCAAGTCACAAAATCGTTACGACGTCCTTCGGCGCTACTCCAACTTCTCGAAACTGTCGACGTTGACGAGCACGCCATCTACGAGGGAGGAGAGGCGGTCAGCGCAGCACGAGAAGAAGCGAGGGAGAGCCACCGACCTTCATCCTTCGTCGAGTGCTCGTCTTTCGTCTCCTTGTCGCCGGCACTGATCGAGAGAGAATCGATGCGCTGCGATGAAGGGAGTGGAAGAATTCGCCTGTTTGTACAGGCGTTTGTACAAGAGAGTACTCTAACTCACTGGCAGATTCGGCTGCGTCAAGGGACGATGCATCGGCCGAGCCTCGAAGTAGACTAGCACCATCTTTCCCTCACAAAAGAAGCATTCGACGTTCCTCGCCCGGAGAGGGAGGAAGCGATGCCTGCCTGCTTTGTGAAGCTCGCCGAGGTGGCTGGATGCGAATAGGTGCTCGGCCTCGGTTTCCCAGCGGCCCTCGATAATGCGCATAAGCCCCGACATGCGCCAGACTTTTTCCGGGTCTTTACCCTTGAATACGCCGGCATCTAGGATCTCGTCGTCCATAAGGGTAGCGATGGGCGCATGTAGACCCTGGCCTGAAGCTCGGCGAAAGCGCTCGGCCTCCTGCTTTCCAACGACGACTGCCGTGATCTCGGGTGTGCCCTTGTACCCCTTGTCGACTATCCTGTAATTCCTTCTCACTGTCAGCTACAGCTACTCGACGCCAGCGCAGCCCGACGCACCGCAAGTGAAGTTCGGCGAACCGAAAGATGGCAAAGATGGGCTCCTCCTTCTTCCTCCAATCCTTATCGGCATGACGAGCGAGCTCTTCCTTCCACACCTCCTCACTGCTCTCCATATCAACAAAACCCTTGAAGAAGGCTACTCCCCCATCTGGAAGCGGGAAACGGGGAGGGCTGACGGGCTTGGGTTTGGGAGCTGGCGCCGGCGAGGTGTTGGTAGAGGACACGAGAGGCGTCTTGGAAGTGGTAGATATGTTGCTCTTGCTGTCATTGCGCCGAAGGAACTTGAAACGGTCGAGCATGGCGAGGACGAAGATGTGGCGGGAGAGAAAAAGGCGACGAGTGCTCTCGGAGCTGCAAGGCGAAGGAAGCTCAAGCGGCGGCCAGTTTCGTCATCGGCGCACCGTGGTGCCCGAGCAGTAAGTTCGAAGCGCTTGGAGCAGCCCAAAGAGCGATGTGGCCCATTAGTCGACTGAGTAGCGTTCACTGCCCGTTCCCCTCTCCTCGCCAACACCGACCGAGATCTAGCAAATTAAGTAGTATTGACGGCGTCCTGCCCTTCAGACCTTGTTCAAGATCCGCGTAAAGTTATTCTCCTGCACCTGCGCCGGCGAGTTACCTCCCATCGCCGACCCCGAATCGCTCCTCTGCATCACTCCCCCGCTCAAACTCCTCACCATGCCCGTTCCCTTGGCCACCGCCGGCGAGAATGGCGGGTCCTCATCATCGGCCGGCTTGCCCGGTCCTCCATTGCCGAGGTTGCCCATGTGCACCTGGTCCTCATCCTCCCACAGCGTCTCGGCGAGGGTCGTGTCGGTCCCTGCGTCCGTAGCGACGCTGGCGCCACGAATGTGGGTATACCGAGGGCCGCCAGTGGAGCTGTGACGAGTGTGATTGGGTCCAGAGACGCTGCCGCGTTGAGCGAGTTGCTGCTGGTAGGCGTAGGAGTTGATGAAGGAGGAGCCGCGAGGACGGGTCTTGGGGAGGGTGTGGTAGGAGTTGCGACGGAGGTGAATGGCGAAGGAGTAAAGGCAGAGGATGAAGTAGATCTGTGATTGAGGACAGGTCAGCACGAGCGTCAAGGGGAGGACGAAGGAGAGCTCACCTTGATGAACCAGCCGAGGATGAGCACGGCCGCCGAGAACCCCCTCTCACTCTTCCATACACCTTGAGCAGCCAACGCCCTCTGCTCATCAGTCAATCCTCCCATCGTGCCATCAATGCTGCCCATCATCTCCTTTTGCGCGTCCGAGTTGGCGACCCTCCGTCCATCGTGCGGCGTGTGGACATACCACATGACGGCGAAGATGGCGGTGTAGATGGTGCCGACAAAGTGGTCAACAGCGAAGAGATGAGCGTAGATGAGGGTCTTGGGTCCATTCTCCTGTAGCGCGAAAGAGGGTCAGCGAGACCGAGCGAAGCGAAAGCAACACGGGCAGCGAATGAGCGCACCTCGCTAATCTTCTTCAGCCCCCAGAGGAAGACGACGAGGGTTGCGATCGAGTAGATGTACATGGTCAACTGGCTGACAGGCTGAGCCAGAGTACCGCCCGTGAGAACGGCCATCATGCCGTACGCTCCTGC
Organism: Leucosporidium yakuticum; assembly: GCA_019775505.1. Taxonomy (NCBI): domain Eukaryota; kingdom Fungi; phylum Basidiomycota; class Microbotryomycetes; order Leucosporidiales; family Leucosporidiaceae; genus Leucosporidium; species Leucosporidium yakuticum. Next base: position 108,901 of record JACWFO010000119.1, read on the forward strand.
GACCTTGTTGAGTACGCCGAAGAGGGACACGATGGAGACGCCTGTAAGCAAGTATAGACCGTCAGCTTGGCGTGAACTCCACTGCTCGACGCGCTGCAGCTCACCAAGCTTAAGGTCGAGCCCTAAGAAGTTGGTGAGCAGAGGCGGCGTCTTGAAGCGGATTTGCATGATGGAGGAGGGTGCAGGGTGATTAGAAGGGTGTAAAAGAGTGAATGGGCGCGCCGGAGAAGCCTGGGAGACGACGAGGAAGGAGGACTAGCCCGCGAAGGACGCGAGGAGCCGGGCGCAGGGAAAGGCGATGAAAGGGAGTCTAGTGTTGGTGAGAGAGGGTGCAGAGACGCGCGTGATGGATGTAGCTTTCTACTGCTGTCGATTCAGCGTTACGTGTCGATGCGAGATGGACGAGTGAAGGGCAGGAAGCCAAGGTGCGAAAGCGCGCACGAGGGGTAAGGCCTTCGAAGCGAGCTGTTCTGGACGGAACTGGGTGGACGTTGAGGTTGGAGCAGGTAGAGTTCAAGCTATATGGTCTGCTCCAGGTCGCGAAACCGCCGACGAGACTGCTCCAGCTCGTCTGCTCCTTTTCTCGGCGCTCGCGAAGAAAGGCTTGCGAACTGCTAGCGCTCTGGGGGTGGAACGCGAGGGGGATCGAGGAGAGAATGGCGGACAGAGGTAGCTTTAGTCTTGTCTTGGGACCAGCCCGCTTGCTTTCGGGCTCGCTCTCTTTTCGCAGCGAGCGAACGGTGCGAAAGCCGAGAGAAACGAGATCTGAATTGAAACAACACTAGGACTGACCGAGAGACTGCTAAATAACGATACTGCTATACATGATGACCCAAGTCTGACACCACCTCAGCGCCCTCACACCCTCCACGCCAAACTCAACAGCAAATCCACGGCCCTCTCCTTCTCCTCCTCCTCGCGCTCCCTCCTCTCCTGCTCCCTCCTCCTCCTGACCATGTCCGCCTGCTTGACAACCGTATCCCTCCTCAACATCCCCTCCTTCCTACTCTTCGCCCTCATCTGCTCCCTCCTCCTCTTGCTAAACCTCGACGACTTGGGTTCGGCGTCGGGGCTCACACGGCGAAGGGAGGAAAGGTCGGCGAACCCGGGGAGGTAGTGCTCTGACTCTTGCTCGATGGGAGAGGGTTGCTGGTGCTGTGCTGCAGTGCGTCGTAGTGGAAGGCGGGGCGACGGTGGTGCTGGGCGGGGGAGGAGCGGGAGAGGAGCGCCGAAGGGAGCCGAGGAGGGTTGGTGAGGAGGAGGGGGGAGAGCTCGGGTGAGGGAGCGGCCAGGGCGAAGAGCGAAGGGTAGGCGGTGGTGATGCTGACGAAGGGCGCGCGAGTGATGGCGGCGACCTTCTCCTCCTCCGACGAACTGCTGTCGGTGCTGTTGCTCTCCTCCGCCGAGCTCTCTTCCTTCTCTTCCACTTTCTCCTCGACGGTCTCCTCGCTAGAATCCTGACCCTCATCCTCGTAGTACTCGGCGACCGTCATGGGACCGACCAAAGGAGCGAGAAGCGGTTGCGTTTGAGGCTTGACAATGAGGCGAGTGGAGCTGAGAGGGGCAGAGATGATGTTGGTGGGGTGGAAGGTAACGGCGGTGCTCTGTAGGATGGTAGGAAGCGAATGCTAGTCAGCTCGGCGCTCCTGTAGTTCTGCGTCCTCTGCAAACTCTGCCTCGCTAAGGCTCTGAAACTCACCCTGCTCTTGCGCTCGCTGTTGCTGCTCTTCCTGCTGACTGCTGGTGACTTGGTGGTAGTGAAGAAGGCGGTGAAGGTGCTAGGGATCCAGGCGGAAGTGATGGACAGCATCTTGAGGAGGTGGCGAGGTGTGAAGAGCGAGAGGAATGTGATGAAGCGGGCTGGGAGGGCCGAGAGAGAGGGAGCTGCTGTAGTCTTGTAGACGAGCGAAGGGTGCTAGGTAGCAGAGATGAGATCGGAGAGCCAAGGGACGATGATGTCGGAGTGAAAAGAAGGAAGGAAAGAGAGAAACGAAGGAGTCGACCTCTTTTCAAGCCCTCCGAGTTGGGGCTCTCAGAAGGGAGGGCAAACCGGACGCTTTGCCACCGCTCTGCTGGTCATTAGGGGCTGGTGTGAAAAATGTAGGGGATCAGCCTATCTCACCAACCCCATCAGAGCTCATCTGCACCCCTCCTTCCGTTCTTGAAGCAGTCCCCTCTCCGCCGAGCCTCTTGCGAAGGCCGCCCTCCTCGCTTGACCAGCTCTTGCGCCCGCTAGAACGAATTGAATCGCTTCAAAGCGTCATCCAGCAGATCCTACAGACCTAATCGACCCCTCCCAGCGTAAAAGTTCACCGAAAGAAGCCAGCTCGGCGATGAAAGAGCACCGCCGAACAAGAGGGAGACGCACTTGAGCCTGTCCGGTCAGCTGTAGATCCATGGAAGCCTTCGGAGAGCTCGAAGATGCTGTAGGGCTGCTCTAGGGCTACTCGGGAGGCTCCCGCGCTCCCTCCTCGTTCATGCGAGCCTTCTAACACTGTCATCATCGCCGAACGCCCTCCGCTCCTTGGTGCGAAGCTCGTTGCTGCCCAGAGGGTGGCTGACTCACCCAGTAAAGCACACGCAGGGTTACCTCCCGTCCAATACCTCCATTCCCCGCTCACAGCACCCCGGAGACGTCCTCCAGCGGAGCAAGGTGGAGGCGAAGCGCCCGTCCGAGTCTTTCTCAAGCGCTGGTCGTGGTTTGTCGGGCCTGGAGAGACGAGGGAGCAGAGCAAGAAGAGAACAAAGACAGTGCAGCGAAGCCTACCCAGAGCTCCAAAACGCTTCTTGAGGCATGCAATCTGTCGCGCTGGCGTTTCGGCGCGCGCGTAACTCGGGAAAGCAAGCCTTACTGCGCTGCTGTCGCCTCTCTCGACCAGCGTGAGTGCATCATAGATGCTATTTCTCCTTGTGCACTTGTGGAGCGCACCACGAGTCGAGCTCATGAGCTTCGCCGAGAACTGGATCGCCGCAAGCCGTGAAGTCCGCTCGGCGAAGGAGCAGACGTTCGAAAGGGGTCGTGAGGCTCCATGAAGGGCGTCAGCTGAAGCTCAAAAGCACAAAATAGTGCTGCTGAGCCTGACGCGAGGTGCAGGTCATTATCCAACAGCATCGAAGAGAATCTTGGGAGGGGGCGATTGGCAGACCGAGGCAAAGGTCGGCGATGGACTCAAACGGCGCGATCCGCTCGGATCTGCGCGGTTATAGTTCCATGTAGGTGTCAGACTGTATACCCGAGCTCTGCGCCTGCTCGAAGCTGCTCAATGAGCTGCAGAAGCCAGCGAGCGGCGGTTGCGAAACCTTCAACTCGGCCCCCACATGACCTTTGCGAGGGAAGCAAGAGGTGCAGAGGGAAAGTTCGAGCCAGCAAGGGGCAGAGCGAGAACAGGTGAAGAGCCCAACGAGCACAAGGAGTACAAAAGGACCAGCGAGCTCAACGAATAGACGGCCGAGGCAGCCATCGATTGGCAGGACTTGGGAGAAACGCGAGGCGCCCACTCGCCTCTTTCCTTCCTCCCTCTCTCTGCACTCGATTACAACTCGAGCCTACTTCACCACCTTTCACTGATCTCTACCGCAAAGATGCTGAACGTCGACTCTGTACGTTGTCTGTCCCATTGAGCTGGGAGCGAAGCTGACGGCCATCTTATCGTCTCCCCCAACTCGCTTTTGCACGTTTTACAGGTTTCCAGCCAGCTCGAATGGCTCACCACCCTCTCGATCCCTCCCAAGTTCGAGGCTGACCTCACTGGCAAGAACTTGCGCAAGGTGAGTGACCAGTGCAGCGTTCGCAAAAGTCGAAGGAGGCGGCACGCCGGCGGAGATGCTGTCGTGGACCAGGAAACGATTTTGCGGAGCAGCAGGAGGCGGAAGCTGACTTTCTGTACCTTCTCATAGACCTCCATCATCGCTACCATCGGTAAGTCGCTGATCTCGGTGCTGGAAACGTGGACCCAACCGCCTTCCACCTCTTGCTAACGCGCTTTCTCGCCGCAGGACCCAAGACCAACAGCCCCGAGATGATCTCCAAGCTCCGCACTGCGGGTGTCAACGTTGGTGAGCTACAGCCACCTTTTCAAGCTGGAGCCGACAGGCGCTGACCGCCTCCGAATGACGCAGTCCGTATGAACTTCTCCCACGGATCCTACGAGTACCACCAGTCGGTTATCGACAACACCAGGGCTGCCGTTGCCCGTACGTGGACCTTCTCCCCCTGCCGCCGCTTTAGTTGACCCTTATTCCGCTCGCAGAGGGCCCCGAGGGACGCCCCGTCGCCATCGCTCTCGACACCGTCAGTTCACCGCTTTCCTGGTCGAGTTAAGGGTGCATTGCTCACCCATTTTCCCGTTTACAGAAGGGACCCGAGATCCGCACTGGAAACATGGTCAACGACACCGACGTGAGCCCTTCTCGGCGCTCGGTCGTCACTCGGGGCTGTCGCTGAACCTCTTCCCTTCCACAGATCAAGATCCCTGCTGGTCACCGCATGCAGATCTCCGTCGACCCCAAGTACGCCACCGCTTGCACTGACAAGGTCATGTACGTCGACTACACCAACCTCCCCAACGTGATCTCGCCCGGCAAGCCCATCTACGTCGACGACGGAGTCCTCTCCTTCAACGTTATCTCGATCGACGGCACCACCGTTGAGGTCGAGGCTGTCAACGCTGGAACCCTCTCGAGCAAGAAGGGAGTCAACCTCCCCGGAACCGACGTCGACCTTCCCGCCATCTCGGAGAAGGACAAGGCCGACCTCACCTTCGGAGTCAAGAACGGTGTCGACATCGTCTTCGCTTCCTTCATCCGTCGTGGACAGGACATCAAGGACATCCGCGAGCACCTCGGCCCCGACGGCAAGAGCATCAAGATCATTGCCAAGATCGAGAACTTGCAGGGAGTCGCCAACTTCGACGAGATCCTCAGGGAGACCGACGGAGTCATGGTCGCTCGTGGTGACCTCGGAATCGAGATCCCCGCCAGTCAGGTCTTCATGGCTCAGAAGATGATGATTGCCAAGTGCAACCTCGCCGGAAAGCCCTCCATTTGCGCCACCCAGATGCTCGAGTCGATGACCGTACGTTTCCTGACCGTTCAGCTTTCGTCTCGCCGTTCTCGGGTGACTGACCTTCCCTCGCTCTTTACAGTACAACCCCCGCCCCACTCGTGCCGAGGTTTCCGATGTTGCCAACGCCGTTCTCGATGGTGCCGACTGTGTCATGCTCTCCGGAGAGACCGCCAAGGGAATCTACCCCATCGCTGCTGGTGAGCGCTCCTTCTCGTCTCGTCTCGTTGATGACTTGACTAACCTCGTTCGCTCCTTCCCACAGTCGAGATGATGGCCGAGACCTGCCTCCTCGCCGAGTCGGCCATCTGCTACCCTCCTCTCTTCAACGAGCTCCGTGCCCTCGCCAACCGCCCCACCCCTACTTCCGAGACCGTTGCCATGTCGGCCGTCGCCGCTGCTCTCGAGCAGAACGCCGGAGCCATCCTCGTCATGTCGACCTCCGGAAACACCGCCCGCCTCGTCTCCAAGTACCGCCCTCCTTGCCCCGTTATCACCAGTGAGCCGGTACAGCTCTTGCGAGAGTTGCGAGATTCAACGCTGACTCCCTGCTCGCCTCGCAGTCACCAGGAATGAGCAGACCGCTCGCCAGATCCACCTTCACCGTGGATGCTACCCCATGTTCTACGATGCCGCCAAGCCTACTTCGAACGAGGGATGGCAGACCGACGTACGTTCACTCTCCTCATTCCCTTCTTGGCGACGCCGAAGCTCATCTCCTTCTCCCCTTCGCAGGTTGACAACCGTATCCGGTATGGACTCGCCAAGGGACTCGACCTCGGCGTTGTCAGGAAGGGAGACACCATCATCGCTATCCAGGGATGGCGTGCCGGAGGAGGATCGACCAACACCGTTCGTCCTTTCCCCCTCGCTTTCGGATCTCTTCCCCGAGCTGACCGTCCCCTTTCACCCCACAGATGCGTATCCTCAGTGTCCCCACCGCCGACAGCGGCCTCGTCCTCAAGCCCGTCGACTAATTCTTTCAAAAAATATAAGCTCGCCGGTCGGTGCTTGCGATGGGAAGAGGCGGAGGAGGTAGAGGAGTGGGGAGAAGGCTTTCTCGTTTCTTTGTGTGTTTTTGTGTCTTTGTCGTGTGGTGGCAGTAAAGCTAGATTTTGCCACATCATTCGCCTCGTCCTTTTGAGAGCTGAGCGAGCGACCGAGCGAAGTCGAGCTGAGCGAGGCCGAGCGGGCGAAGAACGGGAGGAAACACTTGGTATGCACATTTTGCAAGCACGGCACTACACTCAAAATGGTGGCCTGAGCCTCGAATGGCACCTGCTTGAGAAGGAGGACGGTCAGTTTGGATGAACATCGCGGAGGGAACGCCGAGAGGAGCGGCGAGGAGCAAGGGTGAAAACACTCACCAAACACCTTCAAAGTCCCTCAAACAAAGCTTCCCAATCCGACAACGTCCATCAAAGTTCCGAGCCCTTCGCGCACAGCACCTTGCCTCTTCCTCCTCACGCCGTCGCCGTCGCCGTCGCCTGAGCTCATCAACCTCTCCCCTCCCTCCCAGACCGCAGTACTGCCTGCGCCACTCGCTAGCCTCGCCCTCGAGTAGGCTGATAACTCTCCGTATTCGGTCCAAGCGCCCTCATCGAGCTGGACGGGCGCGAACATGTCCAGAGCGAGGGAATGAGACGAGGCGGCTCGGGAGATGGGAGAGGATGGTGGAAGGGAGGATCCAGGGGTGATGGGACCGGAACGTGGAGTCTCAGTGACGGAAAAGGAAGGGGGAGTCGCGTTGGTGGGAGTCGACCACGGCCATTCGATAAACTGCTCCACCAGGCCGAACACTCCCCAGCGGTCTTGAGTCGCGAGGAAGGAGTGGGCGAAGTCGTCTAAATCTTGATCTCCTGGCGAAGTAAACTTCTTCGGCTCTTGAGGTCCTCGAGTGGAAGAAGGAGGAGGGGAATGGAGGGGTAGCGAACGGGAGGAAGTCGGCGAGGAAGGGTTCGACATGCTGAGGCTGGTGAAGGACAGGGAAGGGGTCGAGAAGGGAGAGCTGGAATGGGAGGATGGTCGGAAGTAGTCGTAGTCCGAATGAGGGTCCTCTCCTTCCTCGAATTGGTCGTGCCAGACGGCGAGAGCGAGCTTCGTGCGCTCGGCGCTGCCAGCGGGCATCCTCCTCGACCTCTGCGCTCCGGTGGCCAGACGAACGGGGACAAAACGCTCCTCCTCATCCTCTACATCACCGTCTCGCCCGTATCCCGCTCGTCCGCGCCCGTTCTCTCCACAACCCCACCGCCTCCCCTCGCCCTCGGTCCATCCTCCAAACCTCGACGCTCGTGCTCCCAAGCGCTCCCACCATCCATCTTCATCACTAAGCTTCGACTCCTTGCTCACGGTGTTGCTGCCTCCGAAGCGAATCTCGTTGGAATCGAGTTGAAGCGCCGTAAAGGGATCGGTCGCTGCATCAAAGCCTCGAGTCGTGAAGGTTGAGTCGAACGGCCAGGAAGCACCTCCTTGTCCTCCTGCGGCGTCGGAGAGTCCTGCCAGCGCGTCCGAAGTGGAAGAAGAGCGAGCCCGTCCGGGGCGTCGAGTGGCCGACGACGCCGGCCCCGCATCATTGTGCTGGCTGGTGAGCGGGGTGAAACTGGAGGAGAGGGCTGCCTGTGAGAGTGCTCGCTGAGAGCGTTGTAGTCCTCCTTCGCTGTTGGATGGCATGGCGATGCGAGAACGAGGTGACGGCGAGAGATCAAGAGAGTTGGCGCCCTCGCAGCCCTTCTCGGTGGCTCCAGCATGTAGTCTGTTCTCGAAGGTCATTCGGAATAGGTACTGGCGGTTCAGGAATAGGTTGCTTGTCCTTCTACAGGCTGTACATTCGCTACCGACAGCGCCGAGCCGTCGCGTCGCAGCCTCAGTTTGCTCGCGATATCATCTGTGGTTAATCAAGCTCTTTCGAGGCTCTAGAACACTACTCATTTAGATCTCCTGCCTCGGCCTCATTCGCGATCGGTACACCCTTCTCGTCGAGGTAGCGGAAGAGGTCCTCGGTCGTGGGTTCGTAGGCCTGCCGCGAGAGGAGGGGTGAAGGGGACGAGAAGGGAGAGAGAGCGTGTCAGGAAAGGGTAATGCGTACTATTGAAGCCCTCGGGAGCTCACCCAGTGGTTCAAAGTCTGCCGAATTCCCTTGCTAATCTCCTCCGCGTCGCGCTCGACCTCGCGAAGGCCAGCTTTGTGATACTTGCCATAGAAGATTCGTCGCCAGCGTCCGGAAGCTTCTCCGGCGAGTCTGTACCGTCGTAGGAAAGCATCAGCGCGGCTCAATGTCGACGGAAGAGGAAGGGAAAGACGAACCGATCCCAACGGCCGATTTGACGGTCGTCCTCATCGCCGATACGGCGCCCTCGGCTGTGAAGAAGTACAGGATCAGTCACGAATCTCCTAATAAGTGCTCGAGATGACTCACAAGAAGCGGCAATACCATTGGAACCAGCCTCGGGCATCATGCTCGGCGACGATCCAGCCGTTCTTCTCCCACTCTTCGTATGGTTGTCCGACTTTGGCGCCCCACTTGTTGACCTTTCCGTCATGAGGTTCGGGGCGAGTCAGGTGCTGCTCGTGATGGATTTGAGATGATGGCGAAGAACGAGACGAGGCGGAAGGAAGGGAGGATGAGGAAAAGGGAGGGTAAGTCGGTCAGCGATGGTAGAAGGAGCTACTGAAGCCCTCAAGAGGCCGCACAGTAGATAGCGGTAGTCCTTTCCACCACTCTAGAAAGCGTGAACGAGGTGTCAGCGAGCGAAAGAAGTGGGAAGGAAACCATCTCGGCGCTGACCTTTCGGCAGATCCTCCCAATCGTCGTGCAGCTCCTTGCCGGATCGTTTGCTCTGTGGAGAAATTGGAGAAATAGGGTTAGGCTAAGCGCTGCAACGACAAATGACAAGTAAACGCACCTTGATAGCTCGAAAGAAGCCACCACCGAAGGAGCCTTGCCTCAAGATCTCTCTGTAAATCGCGAGGGATGAGCGAGATGCCTCTGCAGAGGCGGACAGGAGGCACTAATCACTCTGGCGAAAGGTTGGGAAGGAAAGTAGGGTATCCCTCGAAGTGGAACGTCCGTCGAACGTCGCGAGTTGGCTCGGGCGCCGCTGCGAAAGAGGCGAGAGGGTTAGCGAGGGCTGCAATTGACGCGCTACAGCGACTCACTGAGGGTATAATCAAGCTGGCCGTTCCCTGGACTGAACTTCTTGCCGACATGCTTCGTCCTAGCTTCCTCCGTGCTCTCTCGATCTTCAACAGCCGCCGGCCGTCGCGCTGGGCTCGACAAGGCGGCGGCAGCTTTGCGACGCTTGGCGGGTGGTGGTACAGCAGGGCGTTCATCTTCTCCTACAGATTCATCTTCCTGCTCCTCCTTCGACGGCGCGCCCTTGGGTTTCGACGCAGGCGAGCTCGTCGCCTCGTTTGTGACGTCCTGAGCAGCCCTCACGGCGACTGCAGCCTTTTTGCGCGCGGGTGCAGGCTTCTTGTTTGGTGTATTGGACTTTTGTGTACTGCTAGAAGCGGTTGGCGCGTCGTCACCGAGGCTGGAGCGAGTTCGAGCCATTCGAGGAAGCGAGAAGCGACTCAGACGCGAGAAGCGGGGTCGGGGGAATCTTGTAGGCGAGTGGCGGTGTAGATGGCGGCCTCTCTAAGGCAGCTATGGCACTGGTAAGGGCTTCGGCGATCGTTCGGTCGTCCAACAAAGGCAGTTGAGGCGGGTCGGCAACTGCTCGAATCGACTTCGCCGTCCATGTCTTCGAGCTTCGCAGTTGGCGCTGCTTGTCCTTCCGCCTCATTTTCACCCCAAGATGGTATCAGAGAAGCAAGTTATCGCTCAGAGCAGCGCTGTAGACGACAAGGATCACTATGGAGTGTGAGTAGCTCTTCCCTCTCGCTTCCGCTCCCCCAGCTCACAACGCGCTCTCTTCTCAGAATCATCCTCGGTGCTGGAGTCTCGGGTCTAGGTGAGCGAGGCCACCAAAGCAGGGGAGGCATCTACTGACTCTCTACATCACAGCTGCCAACATCCAGCTCAAGCGCAAGCTGGGCTTCACCGACGTCCTTTGCTAGTCCGTCCTCACCCTTCGCCTCCGCATCCTCTCAGCTTCTGACCTTTTCGTGACGCAGTGAGAAGTCCAACGACATTGGCGGTACATGGAACGCCAATCGGTGAGTGCTCTACCGCGATACAGGGATCTGCAGTCACGGAGCAGCCCACCGAATCGTTCCCCGCTCATGAACCTAATCCAACCTCGGCGTACAGCTACCCGGGCGCCGCTTGCGACATTCCCTTCTCCGTCTACTCCTTCTCGGTGAGTTTTTCAACACCTCGCTCCTTCCACGACGGCTGACCCTCCCTCCGTCGTTTAGTTCGCTCCACCCGTCGAGCATTCGGTCGGCACTCAATGGGCGAGCCAGCCCGAGATTATGAGCTACCTGTGAGTCATCACTACTCGAACGCTCTGTGGTAGCTAATCCTTTCCCCTTGCAGTCACTCGGTACAGCGCAAGTTTGACGTCAAGAACATCGTCTTCGGCACCCTTTGCACCGAGGCTTCCTACTCGCGCGAGACCGGCCTGTGGACTCTCAAGATTAAGTGAGTGGTCAGAGTTTCGTGTGATGTACGCTATACGATGCTGACCGTGTTTTCTCGCTCCCAGGGACGTCGAAACGGGAGTGGAGAGGGTACGGACCTGCAATATCTTCATCTCGGCCGTCGGCGGGCTCGCCAACCCCAACCTACCACCCTTCAATGTCGACGACTTTGAAGGATCAGTCTTCCACAGCGCCGAGTGGGACCAGAGCGTCTCATTGAAGGACAAGGACGTCGTCGTCGTCGGCAACGGATGCTCGGCGGCTCAGATCGTCCCCGAACTCGTCAAGGATGTCAAGAGCCTCACTCAAATCGCTCGCTCGCGTCAGTCCATCATCCGTCGTCCCAAGGCTCCCGACTCCAAGGTCATGTATTGGCTCAGGAAGTACGTGCCCGGCGTGAGTACTCTCCTTTCTCGCGCCGAGTCGAACACCGAGCTGAACTCTCGTCATCTTGCAGTTCGGCTACCTTCTTCGGGCCCTCATCTTCTTCATCTTGGAGTCCTTCTTTGTAGGTGACTTCCTTCGCTTGTGCCGCATCGTGCTGACTCTGGCTCCTACAGTTGATCAGCGACATTACCAAGGGCGCGAAGAAGCGCGAGAAGACGCTCGAGGAGATGGACAAGTAGTGAGTCGCCTTTCCCTTCTCCTGCGAGCTTTTTCTGACCCATATTCCGCCTTGCAGCATCAAGGACACCGCGCCTCAAAAGTACTGGGACGACCTCAAGCCCGACTTTGACGTCGCCGCCAAGGTCAGCTCGGCGGTGGGTGAAGGCGACTCGATAGCTTATCTTTTTTACCCTACAGCGTCGCGTGTTTGACAGTGGATACTACAAGTCCCTCAACGACCCCAAGATCACCCTACTGCAAGACGATTCGGTCGTCAACGCCAAGGGCGACCAGGTCATCACCAAGAACGGCGTCAAGGTCAAGGCCGACATCATCGTCCTCTGCACTGTACGTTCCTCGCTCCGAATGCTTCCAATGACGCTGCTGACTCTCCCTCTCCTCGCATGCAGGGCTTCCGCGTTCGCGACTGTGAGCTCAACGCTGAGGTCGTCTTCTCTCGAGCCCTCGCTGATTTCTTCCTTTCTCAGTCCTCTTCCCTCTCAAGATCTACAACGGCGAAGGAGTCTCACTTCAGGATTGTCTGAAGGAGAACAAGGTCGCTACTTTCCGCGGTACTTGCGTGCAGGACTTCCCCAACTATGTGAGTCTTTCAACGCCGAGTCTTCTTCTTCCGTTCCCCAGCTGACCACTTCTCCCACAACAGTTCTGGCTCATGGGTCCCAACACGTGAGCTTCTTCGATTCTGGATGATGAGAAGAGCGAGGCTGACTCTCCCCTCCTTCCTCAGCGCTACCGGTCACTCCTCCGTCATCTTCACCTCCGAGTGTCAGATCACGTACGTCCTCTTCGCTCGCCTCTCCTCCCTCATTAGCTGACTCTCCTTCTCCCCCGTCCCCAGCATGATGCTCAAGCTCATCAAGCCCATCCTTCGCAAGATCAGCCAAGTCAAGCTCCTTCCCGTCCCCGCTCCCTCGGTCGAAGTCACCGCCGAGGCGCAAGCACGATACAACGCCGACGTGCGCAAGGAGATGAAGAACAAGGTCTGGGAGAAGGATGGAGGAGTGTCGTGGTATGTCGATCAGGAGACGGGGTTGTGCACTGTGAGTTTTGGCTTCGCTTTCTCTTTCGCTGCCGGTCGACCGAAAGAAGACGTGAGCTGACTCGTTCGCTCGCTCGTCGCTTGCTCGGTACAGACGCTCTACCCCTGGTCGCAGGTGCACTTCTGGTGGAAGGCTAGTTGGCCGAAGGAGTCGGACTTCAAGCGCCTCGGCATGTAGATGGCCTCCTCGTACACTTGTAGATGAACCGACCACCTTTTGTATCGAAATCGATCTTAATTTATCCTTTTCTTCGTCGTCGTGAAGTGCAGTGGTATCTCGCTCTCGCGAGAGCTCTCAGCGAACCGAACGCAAGGCCTCTGGCGAGGGGACGAATCGTATTTCCAGGACTGAATAAAACTACTTGGGGGGCAAAGCTAGGGAGGGGGTTGGATAACTGTCTTTGACTTGCTATCGTCCGTCATGGTGGTGAGAAGGCGCTTAGAAGGCGAGGAGAGCGGTGAGTCCAGCGCCGAGGAGGAGGGACATCGAGGCGACGAGGTTGTTGCCGGCCTGCGGGAGAGCAGTGAGGGTCAGCGAGAGCTCGGAGCAGTAATTAAAGTCGACTGTGACTTACAGAAGCGGGTGCGGAGGTCGCAGCGGCGCCAGCGCTCGAGGTCAGGGATCCAACGACTCCAGTAGCTCCCGAAACCGCCGACGAAGCGGCACTGGCAGCAGACGAGGCCTTGGAGGAGGCTCCGGATGCACCAGAGCTAGCAGCGGACGAAGCTCCCGAAGATCCCGAAGATCCCGAAGCTGTAAGGAAAGGGAAAGTCAGCTCGGAGGTCGGGGAGGGGTCGGCGGGCAAGAGAACTCACCAGCGCTGGCGATGGAGCTGGCGGCAGAGCTGGCGGCGGCCGAAGCAGAGCTAGCGAGAGTGGTCGACCCAGCACCACTGGCGGTAGATCCTCCTTTGAGCGGGAAGCAGCGAAAAGGTCAGCTCTCGTTCCCGATCGGCGAAGGCGATTCGCGGGGAAAAGCTCACCAGCAGCGGCGACGGAGGAAGCTACAGCAGCAGTGTCGATGGAAACTCCAGCGGTCTGGCAGGTCTGCACGCCGACAGCCTCAGCAGCCGTGATCTCAGCGGCAGAAGTCTGAAGTGTGGGGTAGAGGTCAGCTCGCTCCTCCCTGCTTCTCGTCGACTCGAGCGCGATTGTACGTACGCAGGTAGTCTGCAAGCACTGGATGGTGGCGACCTGGAAAGCTCCGTCGGCTGGGAACGAGGCAGACGACCGTCAGCGGGGCTCTTGAACCGAGCGACTTGGCCGGAGCGCCGCTTTACTCACAGCAAAGGCAGTTCAAGTCCGTTTGACCGCAGGTAGTGCCGGAGCTGGCAAGGGCCTGGGTGTAACAGGTCGTGAAGCATGCTGGGATGCTCTATATTGATTGAGGAGCGCGAGGTAAGGTCAGCCAGCCATCCCGTAGGTTTGGAACCACCTGTGGCGCGTCTCGAGGAGAACTTGCCTGAGCCGAGGTGAGGGCAGCAGCGGAGGCGATGACAGCGGTGGCGAGGGCGAACTTCATGTTGTTTTGAAAAGAGAGAAGGTTGTGGTAGGAGGAAGAGCCGAAGAGGGCGCGGACAGCTCAGCTGAGCCCTTCGCGGAGACTTTGAAGAGTTCGAGCTCACCTTGTGGGGGTCGATCGGCCTTCCGCTTTGCTCGCCTTGCCTCTTGTGGTAAAGGCAGAGCGTCTGGGCTCTACCCCTGTTCGCTCACTGCCTCTCGACAGCTAATTTCTGTACACAAGTGCAAGGGTGCAGAAGAGCGTCGTAGGGAGGGAAGTAAAATTTGCAGTCAGTCCCCCGCGAAAGGGTGATGGAAAAGGCAGGCGAGCAAGCTGGGTTCTCTCCGAAGTCATCGCCGAGCAGCAGCGAAGAGTTCGAAGGGCATGTACAGCAGGGGTCGCTTCGCTCTTCAGTACAGCGGGCCATGATTTACTTGCACCTAATACACTCCGCTGCAGTCGTCTAAGCAACCCTCAGCTACAAACCCTCCGCCCTCGGCGTTCCACAAAAGTCTCCTTCGCCGAGGCTGCCAGCAGCGCACGAGGTCGATCTGCCGGCTCGGTGCTGATCGCTCCCCTCGTGAAAAGACCACCCGCCGCTGTGTAGCAGAGCCGACACCCGTGGTCGTTCACAAGAGCTGCAAAAGTCGAGAGAGCTCGGCGCAGGGACAGGCCGTTCACGCCTGAGGGTGAAGCGGTCGTAGCTGGTGGGATCTTGGACTGAGCAGTAGTTTATAGAGTCGATTCCCTGCCTTTCCAAGCTCGGAAGGGCGGGAAGGGAGTGAATAGGAAGCGCCGACGAGGTGATGAAGGGGCGCCGGCGCCCTCGACGGGACCGGCTGAAGGGAGCGCATGCGCCTCGAGTGAAGAGGTCGGTGAAAAGTAGGAAGGGTTTTCAGTCTGAAGCGGTCGGCGAGAGTAGCTGTTGCTGAGCAGCCGGCGCTGAGAGTGCAGAGACTTCGTTTGGGGAGCGCCGAGGTGGTTCGGCGGGTTGGAAACAGTGAGAAGAGAGACGGAAGGTACCTCTGCACAACTTTCTGAAGGAGGAATCTGGGTGCCGGTAGGAAGCGAGAAGCATGCTCCTGACCCGTAGCTGAGCAACTCGGCGAAAGCTCGGTCGGACTCGGGGACGAGTGAGAGTGAGCGCCGAACGAAGCTCATCCCTGCGAGGTGTTCGAGGTGACGGAATCTTTCTTAAAACGAGTAGATTTAGCTCGGTCATACATGCTTCACGCACAGGACGCAGGGCTCCACCACCGGCCGTCGCCTGCGAAGGGCGCCTCGAGAATGTCCGAGCCTGAGCATTCGCATCACCATGTACAACTATTCGACCATCATCATGTACGACTATTCGACGCTCATCCTTCTACGCTCGATCTCATCACTATTCGCCCTTCGCTCTCATCGCCTTCGCTCACTCCTCCCTTCCTTCGGCGCTCGCTCGCAACGACGGCTCGGTAGGGATATAGGGATCCGACCGTACGGTTAGGAGGATTGGAGAGGAGTTTAGGGAGGGGAATTGGGAGAGCGAGGATGTTGGAGGGACTCGGGCGCAAGGCGCCGCGAGAGGGCGATCTTCTGTTGGCTTTAGACTTCTCATAGCTCTGAGCCTGCAGGTGAGCAGAGGCGGTAGATTCGATGTATTACAGACTTCTCATAGCTCTGAGCCTGCAGCCCTACTCGAGAGGTCTCGCCCTGTTAGAGAAACGAGCCCCGTTCTGCGGGACTATGATCCTGCAGCTGTCCGGCTACAGTGAATCATGAGAATCCAGTTGGTTACTTACTGCTGCTGCTGTAGCTCAGGCTGCAAGTTCCTGCTTGTCCCTCGCGAGAAGGAAGCTCTTCCCGAACGCCAAAGATCCCTTGCTGCTGCTGCAGAGAGCAAGGCGGCTCGAGGTGCAGTCGAGTAGATCTGTAGTCAGTTAAAGTCCAAGAGCTTGCTTCTGTACAAAGAACGAAGAAGCAGACCTTCGACGAGCTCTCCCCATCTTTCTCGCCCTCCGACCTCTTCGCGCGCGCTTCCTCTCGCTTCATAGTCGAGTCTGGCTGCACCGAATTTACAAGAATTGGAAACGCTTCCCAACTAGACCAGGCTCCCTTTCTTGCTACTCGAGGTGACTCTCGTCTGAACTCTCCTTCGCTGGCTTCGCCGGCTGCTTTACGCTAGCATTCCGTCCATGTGGTGTCGCTGACTCAAGAGCACTCGGTCAAAACGCTACTTGAGGGGCTTCGCTGCTCGCTCTGTCTTCCCGCGCAGGCTACAGCCCCCTGCTTCGCCGAGAAGGAATCGAGGGAGACCATGATCGCTTTGCCATGCGAGTAGGGCTACACGCCAACGGAATGAGGTCTGATGTAGCCGTTGATACACTTGCTGGGATGCTTCGACGACTCCCGTCCCCCGCCTTCCCTCCCGTCGCTTGATTCGGGTGAGACAGCTCGGCCGGATTCGGTCGCTTCCCAGCAAGATGGTCCTCAGGTCCTTTGCCGTCGCCTGCATAGAGATGGTCACGGAGATCTTCGTAGGCAGGATCGTACCCGTGAGTGTCTCATTGCCTCACCGAAGCTGCCTAACCCTCGAGCTTCCGCTGAAACTCCACTCGTGCTCCCGTTGCAAGGGTTGGCAGGGTGCATCTTGTCTTCTTTCCACCATCTTCACATTGACAGCTACATAGCACAGCACGGGATGCTCTTCGCGCCCAACCGACACTCGTTCATCGCCCTCGTCGCTCTCTTCACGGCGACTGCTTCCGCCGAATGCTTCCCTTCGTTCGTCTCCCGCCCGCGTCCCGTTCTGGATCTCGCTCATGCACTAACTTGTTCGTTCTCTTTTGTGGCCTACAGTGATACCTACCACCCTGCCACCGACACTACTGTTGAGCAGTGTTGCCCTCAATTCCCAGCGCAACCCGAGAACGTCGACTGCAAGGAGGACGTCGTCAACGGCTTCAACTCGGTGACTTGCTCTTTCCCCGCCAACGGAAACACTCCCTACGCCTACCGCGTCCCCGTCACGGATGCTCCCGCGCAGCGTAAGGCCTCCCTTCGCTCTCCCCTCCCATCGCCGAGCTGACTCCGTCTCCTTCGCAGCTCTCTACCTTCATCTCCAAGGCGGCGCCGGCGAGTCAACACGACTTCACAAGGGCGGTCGTGGTTCCCAAATCAACGGGACCATGAAGGCGACCCCTGGCGCCATCTACTGGGTCTATGTTGGAGCCGGAGGAGGAGCAGCTGACGATAGTGGAGTTCAGTCGGGACGAGGTGTGTTCTGGGGTGCGGGAGGAGTGAGTTTGTCCTTTCTTCTTCTACTCTCGAGCTCGAGCTGATTCGTCGAATCGCCTTACAGGGATACACCAGCATCGGCGAAGGCAAGCCCAACGGTCAAGACGAGGCCGCGTCTCATTGCTTCAAGCACGCCTCCCACAACAGCCACGGTGACTGCCGAATGTGTAAGTATTTGTCTACATGACCTTAGACCAGATGTGTTCGGTCGCTGACCTGCTACTTCTCGCTACAGACGTCGCTGCTGGTGGAGGAGGCGCCGGTCCTGCTTCGGATGGTGACCCCGCCGGCTCTTCCAAGCTCGGTCTTACCCACAACATGTTTGGAGAAGTTCGTGAGTAACACTCGATTGACCCTACCTCCCCTCTTTCCCGTCCTACTTGTTCTACTTGTTCTCGCCGATCCCCCTTTCCTCCTTTCTCACCTCGGTGCTGACTCTGCCCCTTCTTTACAGCCGATCACGGTAACTCTGGAGGCGCTGGAGGAGGATACATGGGCGGCAAAGTGTGGTCCGGCCACGGTGGAGGAGGAGGAGCCATGAAGCTCGGCCCCGGCGGCTTCACCACCCTCTACCGCGCCTCATCACCTTCAACCGTCGCCTTCGCCTCGATCCGTGCTTCCTGCAGCGCTCCCCTCACCGTCCTCCCTTTGGCTGGCGTTCCCGTCAAGGAGATTGTCCTCCAAGCCGACGCTCAAGATGGATCTCGCGTTTTCGGCTTGGGCTCCTCCTTCCTCAAGCGTCGAGGCCACACCATCTTCGCTCGCGACGCTTAGAGCGACGTACTCGCACACCACTGTCTTTACACCACTTCTGTAGATTTCCTCTCCCCCTCCCCACCCTGTCTGTAGCCCTTACCCTCGCTGTTCGAACCACACCGTCGCCGCCGAACTCAGCTGGCCACCGCGCCCTCGCCGGGCAACTTTGCTTTTCGTGTATATAGTTTCGTATCGGGTATTATAGTCCTTTGACAGTTTTTTTTTGTGCCATGAAGGGTCAATTGAAGCAGTGTTTGAATCGATTCGCCGAGCATGAGAGAGCGAGCTCGCGAGGGGGAAAAGAGAGGGAATGAGCTACAGTGCAGGCATACAGCTCGTCTATAGATATCTAGATATCGATAACCGACTCAGTGCTCGAGCTTGGCCTTGAGGAAGCCCGCGAGCAGTCCCAGGTCGTCTGTTCGGTCGAGGAGTGAGGGAGAGGCGAGGCAAAGTCAGTAGGAGAACTGAGTAAACTCCGCTCGCTAACACAGAGTCCGCGTGAGAAAATTCCCGGACTCACATAGGATCTTGAGCGAACCGCAAATGACGAAACTCCATCGAAGCCCGCCCCAACTCGCAAGGTGACCTGAGAGGGTAGGTCCAGGCGCACTGGCGAGGGTCTTGCAGACGTTGATGACTGCACGAGGAGAAATGTGAGTATTGAGAGATACGCTGAAGCAGGACGAGAGAGAGAATGAGAAGCTCACTCCCGAGGAAGCGAGTGCGAGACTCGGCGGGGATGATGGCGGCGAGGAATGCTCCTGCAGGACGAGAGCGAGGTCAGCAAAGCCGAGGCAGAATACACTGTCAGATGAATCTCACCTCGAACGGAGGTATCCATCGAAGCAATGGATGCGCGAGCGATGTAGAGCGTGAGTCCCGAAGCGAGCGAGGGAGCGAAGGCGAGAGCGATGGTGATAAGCTGAGCGGGAATGTGCGTTCCCACCATCGTCAAGATGATACCCAGCCTCCTCGCAATCGATCCTGCCGCCAGCTGCGAGAAGCCAGCGATGAGCGAGCCCGCCGAGAAGGTGCGAGTGATGGCCGAAAGGGGAGCGTTGAAGGAGAGGCGGAAGTAGTAGGCGATGAAGGAGTTGGGGATGAGGGAGGAAGCGAAAGCGTCGAGGGAGAAGATGAAGCACAGCGCGATGAGCTTGCCGAGAGGGAGACGAGGAAGGGGAGCTGGCTCTTCGGGAGGGGAGAGGATCGCATCGGCGACCGAGGGTGCTTGCTGGCCTTGGCTGGCGAGAAGGGGCTGTCGCTCGTTATCGGTAGAGGTTTCCTGAGCGGGAGGAGTGGCGGTGGGCTTGGCGGGAGCATCCAACTCGGCATGGGTCGACATGACCAACGAGGCGATGACCTTGATCCCGGCGGCGAGCGAGTAGACGAGGAAGATGACGCGGTAGGCGGCGACGACATGCCATCCGGCCTTCTCCAGCTGGCTGATGATGAAGCCCGACGTGAGAGCTCCGACCGAGGTTCCTACGAAGCCGAGCACCTGGTCTGCAAGTCGACACGCTCAGCGAACGTCTCGAGCCGAGAGAGGGAGGGGGCTGTAACTCACACCACATGAGGACGTAGACTCGAGCATCTGGACTGACGAGCTGGGACAGCATTCCTACTTCGATGGCGGAGAAGGGGCCGACTGTAGGGGCATGAGCGTCAGCTTGCGAGAACGGCAACGCCGAGAAAGAGGAAGAGCGAACCCTCATTGCCGCTGGGGGACACGATTCCGAGTACGGCGGCGGCGAGAAGGGCTACAAAGCTGCTTGAGAGGTAGAAGGCGATCTGGAGGCGACGACAAATCAGCACGTTCTTCGCTCGCTATTTCAAACTGGCGCAGCGCTCACCCCGCTGCCTGCCATGAGAAGGGCGCCAGCAGCCAGAACTCGACGACGACCAATGGCATCTGCACTCCAGCTGTGAGAAGGAGAGTGAGTGATGCGTAACCCTTCCGGCGGCGCGAAGGACTCACGTTACGACGAGCGAAAGCAGGACGTCGCCGAGCAGGGTGAGGGAGAGGAAGGATCCAACGAGCTGGTCCGAGAAGCCAAGCTTCCTCAAGTGCAAGACGAGGATGGGAGCTACAGCGCCGAACCTGTGCAGCAAAGTCGTGAGCTAGGCGCGCGGCGGAAAGTGGAGCGAGAGACTCACGCGAAGAGACGAAGGAAGCGCGAGACGTAGAGCAGGGCAATATCTCGGCGAGCGTGCGCGTGACCTTCTGCCATGATGTGGTGGTATCCGAGTTCGTTGGCCAGCGACGGCATGACGGGCGATGAGACGACGAGGTGGTCGAAGGGAGAGAAGCGATTCGGGCTCGTCGACGGTTCCCTTCCGCCCACATTTGAGCTCTTCTTCGCAGTTGCTTTGCTACAGCTTGCTCCAAGATGCCTGTGAGTAGCTGCTGCCTCTCGCTCTCTGTACCCTGGCTGATCTGGCTTCTCTCCCTCCCAGCGCCATGCTCGCAACAACACCAGCGCCTCGACCTTCACCTATGCTGAGCGGCAGATGCTCAAAGCTGGATCCAAGAAGGAGCGATTGGGTCGAGATGCTATGAAGGTGAGCTGCAGGTCGATAGGATGGCGGACTGGCAGCAGAAGCGGCTGAAGCTGACCTCTCGCTTCTCCCTAGAACTTCAACGCTTGCTCGCTGTGCTTGGAGGTCGCTCGTGACCCTCGTTCGTGCTTGGAGGGCCACCTCTACTGTCAGGTGAGCTCGGCCTCGCTGCACGGCATGGAGCGAAGCGCAAGCTAACCTCTCGCTCGTCTCGTCTCGCAGGAGTGCATCGTTACCTCACTTCTCGCCCAAAAGAAGGACATCAAGCGTCAAAACATCCTCCTCGAGCGCATGCGCGCTGAATCGGAGGAGGAGCTGGCCGCCGCTCGCGCCGCAGCTCGCGAGCGCGTTGTTCGCGAGTTCGAGTCGGCGCAGACGTCGCTGGGGAGCAAGACTACGGCAGGAAAGGCTTCGTTGACTGGACCTTCCACTGGAGGCGCGGAGCGGGGTACCAAGCGCAAGTTTGATCTCGACGAGGACGAGATTGAGCGGCTGGCGAAGGAGGCGACCGAAGAGGCTATGGGCAGGACGGCGATGGAGCTGGCAGAGTCGAGGAAGGCCAAGCTGCCCAACTTCTGGCTGGTGAGTCTACGCTCGAGATCCGCCGACTTCCGAGGTGCGAGCTAACGAGGCGCCTTTCCTTCGCAGCCCTCTCTCACGCCGAGCTCAACGCCCGACGCTGTCCTCGACGTCAAGCTGCAAACGCTGTGTCAAGTCGCCAAGCCTGCTCATCCCATCAGGTATGACTCCCTCTCTTCTCCTGTGGTCTCTTCGTGCTGTCAAGCTGACTTGACTTCGGCGTTCCCCTTCCCAGCCTCAAGAGCCTCACTGTCGTCAAGTTCGAGACCGAGAAAGGCGACGCTACTTCCACCGACATCTCGTGTATCTGCCCGTGCTGCCGCAAGAGCCTCACTAACAACGTCAAGGCTTACGGTGAGCTGCTACGTTTCTTCTCCTCTCATTCTCGGCGCTGATCTCTCGTGACTCCCCCTCAGTCGTTCGGCCGTGCGGCGATGTCCTCTGGTATGTCGGAGACCTCGCCTTCCTTCTCCCTTCCGAACGGTTTGCTCACTCTGCTCCCCTTCCACAGCAACACCTGCGTCGACACCCTCTGTCGCCCCGACAAGGCTTGCGCCCACTGCGGTACTGGACTGGACGTCAAGAAGCCCTTCATCGAGCTCAAGCGCGAGGGAACAGGATTCGCTGCTGGTGGTCAGGCCGAGGCGAAGCGTTTCGATCTCGCTTTCCAGGGTTAGGAGGGCGGTCGGCGTTGGGGATGGCGAGAGCGACGTTTGTGTGTAGTGGAAAGGCGATGTCTTGTAAGTATGTCGTTTGATTCTGTTCTGTAGGCGTACAAGCTTCGGCCGAACGCTCGGTCCTTCGATTTTTAGGAGACTGGTCCGAGGAGCTTCGACCCCTTCGCCCGTTCGCCCCTCTGCAGTGGAGCACGCACAATGTCGAGCGTCTTCGGATTGGCTTCCGCACCAATCACCTCGACTTTCCTACATCGTCCAGCACTGCAAGATGGCCATCACGGCTACTCATCAGCCTGCATGGACGCCGGAGCAGCTCGTCAGCCTCACTCGCTACAACCTCCACGTTCAATACTACCTCTACATCGGCGTCGCAGTCCTCCTCGTCTTCTTCGGCGGCATCAACGTCCTCTCCCGCCTCCTCAACCGCTGGTCCGTTCGGCGCTATCACTCGCTGCATCCTTCCCCTCGGCGCGTGCGAAGAACGGGCGAGACGAGCTTGGCCTGTTTGCCGTCTGCGGCGCTGGCGAGTTGGAGGAAGGCTACGTATCGGAGAGGGCAGTTGGTGCAACTTTTGGGGATGGGAAGCTCGGCGCAGTTGGCGAGTCTGTCGAGGTGCAGAGTGAGGGCCGAGCGGAGCAACTGACCTTCCAGCCCCTTCGCTCGCAGGCGGTAGTCGCTACATACGCTGCTCTTAACTTTGGTCTTGCTTTCTCTGGAGCGTATGGTCATCCAGATTATCAAGCTCATCACTGTGCTCGACTTTGCTACGCCAACCTCCCGGTTTTGGTTGGTTTGGCGTCGAAGGAGCTCGGAGTCGTCGGTTGGGTGGTGAGTTGAGCCTTGTACTCCTGCTCTGAGGCTTGATCAGAAGCTCACAGCGGTTTCTGCTCTTCTGCTCCTTTAGACTGGCCTCAGGTGAGCCTTGACGCTCCCCTTTCCGATCGCCGAGACTGACTTCCGGCCTCCTGCTCAGTTCTGCGACCCTCAACACCCTTCATCGTTGGGCTGCTCGCATCGTTTTCTTCTTGGCGACCTACCACCTCTTCGGGCGAGCCTATACAAACGTGCGCTCTGGTTGGCCCGGATTGCTTCGCGCCCCGCTGAATCCGCTGACCCTCCTTCCCTCGCATAGGTACCTCAACTCAACCCATCCGCACCAGGCATGGGATATCAAGTTCGTTCACTCTCCCGTCTTGGCGATTTTGGACCGGCATCCGAGCACCGGGAGACTGACTCGCTCTTCGCAGGGCTGGGGCATCGCCGGCTACTGCTTTTGGAGTTTCATGGTCTTCGGCTCAGGTCGCCCGATTCGTGATCGCTGGTACAGGTGAGTGCTCATCGTTGGGAGAGCACGAGTGGGCTCGACGCTGACGACTCGGACCTCTCCCAGCGCCTTCATCTTCTCGCACATTGGACTCTTCTGTATCTCTATGATCGCACTCAGCTTCCATCGACCTCAAGTCGCATCATATCTCGTTGCAGGCTGCGTCATCTACATGTGAGAGGGTCAAAACCGCCTCCGTTCCGATCGCCGAAGCTGACCTCCGTCGCTATCTCCCCTACTCCTCACTTTTCGCAGTCTCGACCGCATCGTTCGCTTCGGATCGACAGTCTACTACTCAATCTTCAAGCAGGTCGGGAGAGGACAAGGTCCTACAGCGACCGTGGAGGTCATCTCGCGCGATGCAATTCGGATTCGCTTCAAGACGGCGATGAGGTGGCGGCCGGGAGCTCACAGCTACCTTCACGCGCCTCTTCTCGGAGCTGGAGGACATCCTTTCAGTAGTGCGTTCGATTTTTGCCTCCGGATTATGCGCAGGATGAGCTTTGCTAACCCCTGCCCCCGCCGAGCAGTCGCCTCGACATACTTGCCCATCACCCATCGCGACTACGAGTCGAAGCCTCTTGCAGCAGAGCAGGTCTTCGTCATTCGCGTGCATGCGGGGATCACTCGCAAGCTCTACGAGACCGTCCTCGAGAAGGAAGGCGAGGAGGAAGACGAGGACGACGCCTCGCAGCTTCGGCCGAGGAAAGGCCACTTCGCCTCGATGCCGCTCTTCCCGGCCTTCCTCGAGGGACCGTACGGTCACGACCCTCTCGCTCATCACTACGAGTCGGTCGTGCTCTTCGTCGGCGGATCTGGAGTTTCCTTCGCCGTGCCCTTCCTTCTCGACCTCGTTCGGCGCGCCCGGAATCGAGACTTGGGAGGGAGCAAACCCATGGTCACGACTCGAGTGACATGGGTGTGGACGATTAGGGAGGAAGGTAAGCTGTTGAAGGGAAGATTCCCCGCTCGAAGCCAAGCTGACGAGCTTAACGAGCAGAACAAATCGAATGGGTCGCCGATAGCTTGCGAGATGCCATCTACTATGCCCCCGCTGGCTTCCTCGAGCTCGCCGTGCGCTGTTAGCTCTCGTTTGTACCTTCGAGCGTGAGCTGACCCTTCGTCGAGTGCAGATCTACGTCACTGGGCCGTCGCGAGGCTTCTCCGAGTCGAACCTCAACGCCATCGGCCTGGGAGGCAGCACTCTCCCCCGAACCGACACCTTCATCTCTACTTCATCGTATCGCAGTGACATCTCAGGAGTCTATCCTCTCCCTGCCTCCACCGAGGAGGACTACGAGGAGAAGGAGGGAGAGCGAGCAGCTCATAGCAGCAGCAGCACTCCCTTCCTCGGCGATGCTGGCCACCAACCGCCAACAGAGGTGCCCCTACCTAGTAGCTCATCCTTTGCTACCTCAACTAGCACCTACTCGACCCTCCACTCCTCTCGGCCCCCCTCCACCTCGGCTCCAACCACCACCGCCGAGCACGGCCACCCCTCATACCTTCTCCCCGGCGACGCATCCTCCGCACCTCCAGCCCGACCTCTCACCCCACCCTTTCCCGACGCCTCCTCCTCCCACCGCAACTCCACCATCACCAACAACACCCACCTCACGCACCTCCCCTCCTCGGCCATCCCCATCCCCCTCATCCACTCACGAGCACGGATCCGCGATATCCTCGCTGCTGTCATCTCCGCTACTACTTACTCGGGAAGCGTGCTTTGTGGGACGTGTGGACCGAGTGCTTTGACGGATGAGGTGGGGAATGCTTGTGCTGATGCGAGTCGGCCGAGGAAGGTTTGGGAGGGAGAGCATAGGGTTAATGTGGTGAGTTGGTCAGGTGGGCTTGAGTCGGAGAGAGAAGATGCTGACTCGAGTGTTCTTGCAGACCCTTCACGCCGAGACGTTTGGCTGGTGAGCGGGCGTAGGGGGAAAGGAGAGGCCGAGATTTAGAAGGGAGACGGCTCGCTTTCGCTACTAGGGTCCCTCGATTGAACACTGTATGAGTCGGTCGATGCAAAGAAAACGATCTTTATACACAAGCACAAGCAAAACGTCCCCACTATCGTCCACGTCAGTCCGTCCTCCACTGCTCCGCTGCTCCCTCAGTCTCCCTATCCCCTCTGAGCCTCCGTACTAGCGTAAGAAATATCCTTAACCTCGCACGCCTCCTTGAGCAACCTCCTCTCCTTAGCCCCCCAATCCCCACCCCTCCCACTCAACTCCAACCTCCTCAAACTCTCGACACTCCCCTCCTTAACCATCTCCAACAAACCCTCCGCCGTAGCTTCCTTCTCCTCATCCACGGGTACAGCGAGCGAAAGATGCTCAAGAGGAAGGAGCTTGAGATGAGAGATGAGGGACGAAGAATAACGACGGCCATAGAGTTCGAGGTGGTGGAGAGAGGGGGTGTGAGAGATGATGGATTCGAAGAAGGGGGTTGGAGGGGTCGTAGCGTTGGCGCCGAAGGGGAAGATGTGGAATTGAGGGATGTTGTTGGGCACGTTGTTGGCGTTAGCGTTCCCAGGGGGAGGAGGAGCTGGAGGGTTCGGGTTGGCCGGAGGGTTCGCTCCGCCGCCGGGAGGAGGGGCGGGACCGAATTGAGGCAAAGGAGGGATGGGAGGAGCTCCCCCTCCTCCACGATTTCCTCGACGACCACCGGCTGGTGCAGGGGCGGGAGCGGGAGCAGCAGCGGGGGCGGGAGGGGCAGCAGGATTGGCGCCGCCTTGCGCTGGTGGAGGAGCAGGCGCGCCGGGCATGCCAGGAGGAGGACCGCCGACCATGGCTGTTAGGATGAAAAGGAGTTAGCGTTGCTCTCGCTCGAGCAAGAGACATCGTAGCACTCACCGAGCGTAATCGTCGTCAAGAAGTTGGCAGCACCATTCCCTCCCAATCCACCACCACCTCCCCTAAACCTTCCTGCCGGCTCAGGCGAGTCGGCATAAGGACTCGTCACATGCAACATCTTCAACTGAGGACCCACCCTCGCAAAGAGGGTCTCCAACCTCTTCAAATTCTTGTTGACCTTCTCCTCCTCGGCGGGCTGAGCCTCCCAATACTCGTCGAGGTCGAAAGTGAAGGCGAGGGCGCTAACGCGAGAAGAAGAGACGAGACGATGCAGTTGACCGACGGTGAAGACTGCGGTAGGGGCCCAGAAGCGACGAAGCGTTGGCGAACACATCTTGAAGACGTTGGGAGGGGGAGTAGGGTCGACATCGCCTGTGATATCGAGAGAACGAAGGTCGGGTAGCTCGGTCGTGAAGGCTGCGATGTCGGCCATGGTGCAGGGTGCGCCGTAGACTAGGGTACGGAGCTTCTTGGCTTGCTGGCAGATGAGAGCGGGGAGCTCGATCCCTCCGGTGTAGGCGGCGAAGGTGGACGATTCGCGACGGCGGCGGTAGGGTGAGAGAGAGGTGGTGCGATCGGAGGAGAGAGAGAGGGTGGTGAGGTTCGGCGAGAGGGAGATGAGGTCGGGGAGGGAGAAGCCTTCGTCCGAGGTGGAGCGGGTGAGCGAGAACTCAAAGTCGCTGTTGATGAAGTACGGGGGTCAGCGGGCGAGATCAAGAGCAAACCGCAACGTTGCCTCTAGGCACGAGGGTGGGCGGCCGAAGGAAAAGGAAGCACGAGCAGCGAAGGGAAAGCGGACTCACTACACTCGGACGAACAGCTTCGTAAGCTCGTTGGCCCTCATGGGGTTCAAGCGAAGGAACTTAGAGTGCTTGGGAAAGTTCCTCGCCTCGGTGATGTGCAGCTCGGCGCGGTAAAGCGGTTGACAGACGCTTGCGACTGTTGGGCGTAGCGAGAGTGAGAGGTCAGCTCGGGCCCTTCAGCTCGCTCCTCCTCACCCCAAGTCGACTCACAAGCTCGGTTAACATGACTGAGTCTCTTGAGCTCTTTCCATCCCGAGCTGGCGCCTGTGGAATTCCAGATGAGCTCGTCCGACTCCTCGGCGTGGAGCTCCCTGAGCTGGTCGACGATGAGAGCGATAATGTCGGCGGGAAGATCGAGAGCGGGCCTGTGGCCAGCAGCACGTCGACCACGACGAGGAGTGTAGAACGCTTCGGCGAGCGCGGGATCGGCGATTTGAGGTTGGGAATGCGAAGCCGAGGAAAGGGGGAGAACGCGCTGGAGCTCGCCGAGGAGGAGGAGCATATCGTTGGTCGTGGCGGGTTTGTAGAGGACTGTAGGAGGTTAGAGTCTCGCATTAGCTTGCGCTTGAACCGGCTCGGACGACTGCACCACTCACACGACTGGACGGTGGCCTCGATGTTGTTACTCAGCTGCTGCACCTCCTCCCGGCTCAAGCTGACGGTGCCATCCTGTGCTTCCTGACTCCTAAGCTGTAGAGCCTGATTGAATCCCGCGAGAGCGTTGACCGACTGCAAAGCGGCGCTCGGAGGCTGCAACTCGACGAGAGCGGGCTGAGGGGAGGTTGCGAGGTCATCCGTGCGGCGACGACGAACGGGAGGTTGATGAGCTACAGGTTCTCCTTCGGCTGGGCGTTTGTTGCTGGTAGGCTTGACTGGAGTCGAAGGCATGCTGCCCATTAGTCGAAGTGACGAGCGACGGATTTGTGGCAGAGTCCAAGAGGCGTCGGGAGTCGACCAGCGAGGGTTGGCTTCACTTGGAATCGCAATCTCGCCCAAAAGCTCGTTCTGTAGCACATCAGCTACATATTTGGGATCCCTAGGCCATCCAATTCAAGCTCTCCTACCACCTTGTTACAGGACAGACTAACCCCTCGAAACCTGATCTCTCTCCCTCCCTCCCTCGCAGCTCGTCTCTATGTCGTCAAACTGGCCACCAGCGCTCAAGTAGGTACAGCTACACTTTCTTACGCACTCTTTCACTCACCTCTGATCACCTACAGAACCTACGTCAACGAGACATTCGCCAAATGCACAGATGCCAACCGCGCCGCCGTCGAAACCGAGCTCAAAGGTCTCATCTTCAAGGCTTACGAGCAGAAGCAACTCTGGACTATCGACTGGGCTAACGTCAAGCTCACAAGGTGAGTAAGGGAGACTGGACGGCGGCTTGGGCGTAGTGCGTTCTCAGCACGAGAGATGGCGCTGCTTCCAAGTAGGGCGGGAGGGAGTCTTGAAGTCGTATGTAGCTGATCATGTCCCCGCATCGATTTTACAGTCTCGAACCACCCAAGAAGCGCAAGTGAGTCGCCCTCGCAACCAGCTCCGAGTTCGCCAGCTGACCTCTCGTCCTCCTCCGCCTTCGCTCTATCACAGGGCATTCGCTCCCTCGACTCCTCATTCATACGGTATCTCCTCTCCCTCTGTTGTTGGCTCCGAGGACGATCGTCGCGAGAAGCGTGCACGTCGATTCGAAGCTGAACGACAGGCTGCTGCTCGTGCTTCGGCGGGAGGATCAAGTAGTGGAGGTGGCTTCCAGGGGAGGATCGCGCAAGGTGGTTCCAACCCCTATTGGAATAATGGAGTTGCTACGCCGGAACCGGAGAATACTTATGACCCGGTGAGTTCTTCGAGGCGTGTCGGAGCCGGAGCAACGAGCTGACCCTCTCATCGCCGAGCAGAACGTGATTGAC
Source organism: Leucosporidium yakuticum (assembly GCA_019775505.1). Classification (NCBI taxonomy): domain Eukaryota; kingdom Fungi; phylum Basidiomycota; class Microbotryomycetes; order Leucosporidiales; family Leucosporidiaceae; genus Leucosporidium; species Leucosporidium yakuticum. The sequence continues at coordinate 137,452 of JACWFO010000119.1, forward strand.
TGGGACAAGGAGACTATCGTCGGAACTAGCACCAAGCTGGAAAAGCCTTTCCTTCGTCTCACCTCTGTACGCTCTCATTCGTCTCGATCTGGCCGACGTCGAAGCTGACTCGGCGTCTCCTTCCCCTCACAGATCCCCGACCCCGCTACGATCCGACCGCTACCGGTACTCAAGAAGACGCTCGAGCTGCTCAAGACCAAGTGGCGCGAAGAGAACAACTACGGCTACATCTGCGATCAGTTTAAGAGCATGAGGCAGGACTTGACGGTAAGCTTGCGCTTCCTCGTCCCCTTTCTCGCGATCCGTGCTGACTCTCGCCCGGTCGCTCGCAGGTCCAGCGCATCAAGAACGATTTCACTTGCGTCGTCTACGAAATTCACGGACGTATCGCTCTCGAGAAGGTGCGTTTCGAGCCTGCCTTCTCCGTCGCTTCTCGGCGCTGACTCTTCTCCCCTCATGCTCCTGCCCTTGCTCTCCTCCCTTTTGCCCTTCCTGTTATCGATCCCTCTTCGTCTCTCGCCCTCACCACCCTCGGCCGCCGTCCTTTGTCCCTCGTTTCTCGGACCCCCTGCAGGGCGACCTCGGCGAGTTCAATCAGTGTCAAGGCCAGCTTCGCGATCTGTACAAGCACGGTCTTCCAGGTCACGTCATGGAGTTCTTGGGCTACCGCATCCTCTACCTGCTCTTCAGCAAGAACCGTGCAGGTGAGTCGTTTCTCCGTTCGGCGCTCCTTGCTCTTCGTCGGCGCTGACCTCAATCTCCCTCCTTCCCATTTCACTCCTTCGCCGCCCTCGTCGCCCTCTCTTCCATGTTCCTCGTCTACTATCCACCCAACCACCGCAGAGCTCAACTCTACCCTCGCCTCACTAACCGACGCCGAGACTCAGGATCCTTCAGTCTCTCACGCCCTCGCTGTGCGCCTCGCAGTAACGCAAGGCAACTACACTAAGCTCTTCCGACTCTTCATGGCTGCTCCGAAGATGGGAGCTTACATCATGGACCATTTTGTCGAACGAGAACGGATCGCCGCACTCGTGACCATGACCAAGGCGTGAGTTGGCTTTCTCTTCGCTCGGCGAGGGTGGAGGTGGACCCTCGTGTCCCGCTACATGACGCTGACTCTCTCCTCGTTCTCGCTCCCTACAATCAGCTACCAGCAACTCCCTCTCAAACTCATTCGCTCGCAGCTACAGTTCGAATCCTACACCGAAGCCGACAAATTTCTCCAACAGTTCCACGCCAACGTCTACAAGCCCAGTCCCACTTCTTCTGCTCCTGGTTCCTCCACTTCTACTCCATTAGGCGGTACTCCCGCACCGACCCCGACGACGAATGGCCCCTCCTCCGCCGTTGATGACGAGCTCAAGATGGTCGATTGCAAGGCTGTGCATCCGAGGTTTGTCGAGGCGATGGCAAAGTTTAATAAGGTGGATTTGAAGGGGCAGATTTAGTTTGGGAGGAGGGAGGGGGGGAAGATCGGGTGGAGGATTTGAGAGGAGGTAGGGAGGGAGGGAGCAGAGGTTTATGAGCCGCTCCCCTCCCTCGTTCGCGGTGCTGTGTCGTTAGTTCTTGTTTGCTGTAGGAATATGAGGTTTTTGCTACTTTCTTGCGGCTGGGGTGGGTTGGGGTTGGGAGAGCCGAGAGCTGCGAAGCGAACCCCACAGGCGAGCGCCGAGCATCTCCTCCGGCAGCAGTCACGGTCGAGCGCCAAGCAAGCAAGACAATCACTGATCGAACGCTCACTGGAGCGTCGAGAGATGTAGCTCGGGGAGAGCCACTGGCTGCTGCCGTCCGCCTACGGAGCGAGCCCTGGCTTCGAACCCTACGCCGAGGCCGAGCTTGCTTCCGCTTTCGACACTTGAGAAGCGATGGGGTGCTATGGAAAGGTGTAGGGTGATGATCTCGAGTGTCCAGAGCCCCAAAAAGTAGCCCGCTCACCCATGCCACCACACCCTTAGCCCGTCCTCCGGAGCTCTCGGCAGGGAGGGCGGCGGCGATTCTGCTCGGGGTGCGACAGCAGCGGAGGCATTATGTAACTGACACTAGTCGATTACAAGAAAAAAACAAGTTCTCGTTCGTATAGTGGTTAGTATACACGCCTGTCACGCGTGTGACCCGGGTTCAATTCCCGGACGGGAAGCTCATTTCTTTTTTGGCTCTCGGGCTGCTCCTGCTGTAGTGCAGGGCTTTCTTTTTTGCTGCTG